>JAMXBD010000916.1:0-571608 GCA_024138025.1 Combretum micranthum | reverse complement strand
TTAAAGGAAATGGAAGTCCAAAGGTTTGAAATGTGTAACAAAATTTTAGTACATAAGTATCTTAAAAAGATGAAGCAAGTCTTTTAAATAATATTTAGAACAAAAAGAAAATATTTGTAGACAAGTAAAATTACTCTAGCTTTTTAATTATCACTCTAGTTCGATTTTTGCATCCAACCGACCAAAAATACTCATCTAGTTCTTCTTAAATCGAATTTGAGACAAAAGTACATACAATTCCACTTTCTTCAATTTTGGCAATTGTTTAGATTTGCCCCACTTCTAAGCCAATACTACCTCATTAGAACTAAAATCATCTAATGGAAACATTGCCCATCAAATTAGAGGCATTATGTCACCCCCTGAAGGTATCCTAAACGTATGTCCCCCACATATAACATCAAGACTTAAGAAAGACTACCTTAGTCATGCGAAAGTCTCGATATTACATGTAAGGCATACAACATAGTAATAGGAGACGCTTTTGGGAAGTGTGGTCTAAGCAAGTAATATTGTACATACAAAAATCTAGAAATAAAGATAGTTCATAACAATAATAATTAAGAGTCTATTACATGAATCTTAAGGGCATACCCCCGCTAAATCTCCAAGGATCGAGATAAACCAATAGTCTTTATAATAACTTAAATACTACATCAAAAGATTTTAAAGGAATTCTAGTCTAATCCTTCAAGTAGATTTCCTTCAAAAGTTCCCAAAAGAAAACTTATGCGGATATGAGAACCTCAGGTATAAGAATAGGTGTCCCTGTGAATACAAATATCTATAGGACATAAGCTTTACAGGCTTAGCGAGTATAATCTAAATAATCATACTTAAAACAAAATAACAACCAAGTTTATTAGACAAGCGAATGGAATGCAACAAGCATGAGAACATACAATATATATGATTTTCGAGAATCATATGATGAATGAATTGACACCCTTCATTTAGGTTAGGTATTCCGGCCCATTACAGCCATCATTTCGTTAAAAACCATTTTTATAGATCTTACCGACTCATATTCATCATAAAAAATATGTGGTTATTACCGGCTCCTACTACCATCAATTTGTAGATCTTACCGGCTCCTACTCGCCATACACAGATACTACCGGTTATGTCAACCACTACTATCATACTTATGTCCCACCATTTGTATAAGAGTAAATGCAATATACTCTACAGAAATGTATCTCGATTTTATTTAATCCTAGCCATTTGTATTAACAAATTCTTTCAGGTGATTAACCAGTTCCAAACACTTTTAACATACCGATATAACATACAACTCATTATAAGTAATTTATGGTTCAATATACTTAATATTCTTTCAACAAGTTATTAACACATGCATCTTAAATTTTATCTTTCCTTAAGTTTAGTACAACTAAGTTACAAGCACAAACATAAGCATGAAAATAAGGGAAGTAGACTTACTTGGCCATGACGATACTCCCTTGGTCAAAATAGTCCTCGGAGTAGTACATGTCCTCCTCCTCGTTCCTAACTAAAGGAAATACCAAAAAGTATTTCATGGAATTTCTAGTCAAAACTTTTAATTCTATTTTCTAGTTGCGGTAAAATTCGTATAGGTGGAAATTCCAACTTAAAATGGCCATAACTTTGCTCATTTTAATTCAGAATTTCGCATATAATATACCTTTTTCTACCTAATAAAAAATATATATCCATTTCTAAGATTATTTTTGTCATAAAAATCGTTTGGGCCTCGAAACCATAGGGTATAGATTCATCAAGAAAATTCCAATTTCAAAACTTAAATTTGCAAACTTTTCTTTATCCGAAAATACTTGTACCAAAGTGTAGATACTATCAAGTTGCATAACCTTTAGAATATATATATATATATATATATATATAGACTCATATCTATCATAAATTTAATGAAGTTGTCGCAACAATGATTTTTGTAAAAGCAATGTGTTTTAGAAATTAGAAAGCCAAACTTTGAAAATTTCCACTTATTTGTTGAAAAATAATTTCTCTGAATCATTCAAGCGAGTATTTTCTCTTTTTAATTCTATTTCTTAGTCTTTCAAATTTCTCTAAAAATGATTTTTGTCTTTCTAAGTTTCTTATAACTTAATTTCTAGGCATTGAGAGGGTAGTTTCTAAATACTATTTGAGAGTAGTTATAATTTATCAAACTTTACATTTCTTAACTTTTCCTAAGGTTTATTTCATTTAATTAAATGATTTCCTAAATTTTTTACTAATTTTATTTCTTAAGAACATTTTATTTCTATAAAAGAAATATTCTTGGTGATTTTTCAAACTAGTCTATTCCTTGATATTCTAGAGTATTGGTGAAACTTTCTTAATGAAGTTTAGTAAAACTTTTGTTAATCAATAATTTGAAATTTTAATTTCAAAGCAAACTTTTTCACTTTATTGTTTTGTAAAGTGCATGTGTGATATATCTACTTTATGTATCATATAAAAAATTCCTATGTTCTATTGTTACTAAAAACTTATGATGAACTCCCGTAGATTTTTGGAAAAGATTTGCTAAGATAAATTCTTAAGTTTTTATGGGAAAATCATTTTTCACATGACAAAAGTTTACTTTGGAAAGAACTCTCATCTTCTCTTTTTATTTAAGAAAATTTTGTTGAGGTATTTCAATATGCTCATGTATGATCATGAATATATAGTCAAGAGAAGCAAAGAATATATCATTAAAGATAAGATAAATATAAGAATAGTAAGAGCATAATATTAATATCAAGCATTGAGAACCTTAGCTTCATCAAAGTAACTGGATCAAGTATTGTGAGCCTTAGCTTCATCAAGGCGATTCGAGACTAAGAATATACTATTCTCAAAAAAGAGAAAAAGAAAAAAAAAGAAGAAGAAAAAGCAATAAGAATAGCATATTAGAGAAAGTTAGTGAGCATTAGGCTCTAAGAATATATAGATATCCATATAATTAGCAATATATATGGAGTTAGGTTAGAGCATAATAACAACAATAATATCAATATATAAAGAAGCATAATAACAACATAAAAAAATTGAAATTTAAAGAGTAAGAACAAAACATGAGCATGTTGTTGTTTTTACTACTCATATGAGTTTCAAAACAACACCATGATCATATTAAGTTACATAGTATGGGTAAATAAATAGGAATAAAAGTTTTACCTAACATTTGTATGTATGAAGATGGTAGATGGATGGGGTATTATGTGGATAAAAAGAAATGGTAGATGATTTGTGTATAGAGGAGGATTTTTATGAATATTTGATGGAAGAGAGTTTTGTTAGAGAAGAATTTTTGTGGAGAGTGTTTATAGAGTAAATTTGGGAGAGTTTTATTATGTGTAAAGATGGCGTGAAAAAAGTGGAGAGAGATGGGGTGTTTATAGTTGAAGATGGAGGAAAATTAGATGTAATAAAATAAATTGAAAAAGAAAAATAATTGGATTGAAAGAGAGGGGAGAGGCGTCAGCCACTTGAGAAAGAGGGAGAGAAATTAGTTTATTGATTGTTTTGTAATAAAAAACAATTACGATGTGAAGTATGGTTGACGTAAAGGTGTATTAGAAATGAAAAAAGTAGAAAAATAGGTATATAGATAGTAAGAATATGTTGTAAGGTAAAGTAGAAATAAATGAATAGTAATGAATAGTAGTATAGGACAATGAATACTAAACAAGACAAATAATATACCGGTAGTAAAGAAAATACGTGTATAAATACGATATTTGTTATTTTTTAACCGCAGAAAAATTACGAAACTGATATTTTTAGAATCTTTGTATTATTTCGAATCAACGGTGTTATCGGAATATTTTTACTACTCCTTTTCAAGAGCTAATCCCGTTTGGATCCGAAAAACACTAGAAATTCGTAAATATGATATTTTTACACTTCCTTATATTATTATAAACTATTATTACTAATTATTTCAATTCTGTTATCTAGGGCTAAATAATACGAAAATGTCGGATCTAATTTCTAGCATTTATTCTAACATTTTGTTGATTTTTAGGTTTCTGGTTGACTTTTAATTCTAGATTTAAACTTAAAATTAACAAAAATTTCGAGGGTTTACACATTAAATCAGTACAAATTGAATGGAACCAAAGTTCCATCAGACGTGGCTCGAATGTGGATTCGTTGCCCCTCCAACTAGAGATACCGTTTTTTTCTCAAATTCATTTTCTTTTTTAATATGTAATGGAGAACTCTCACTTTCATAAACATATGTGCTTTCTAACTCAAATATTTCATAAATCCCTTCTATTATTAAGGACATTACTTGTAACATGTCAAATATTATATCAAAGAAAAAAAAAATTTAAAGATGACATATTGGGAAAGTTTGTGAATAAAGGGTCTGTTTGTTTCATGTGCTTATAATACACACATATTTTTCAAATCAATTATTTGTCAAAAAATAAATATAAATTTGTAAAAAAATCAAACAGATTATATACAAATTAAATAAAAACCATTCAAAAATACCCTAAATTGACACATTTAGAAATGACAGTGATTAATGAGAAGATGAAAAAAATTATAAAATCCCAGTGCTTTCCTAATTTTATTGTTAAACCGTTAAAATTTTAACAGACTTAGATTATTTTCAAAGAAAAGTAACTTGTGGTAGATCAAAAATCCAATTTTTGAGGAGCTATAGATAAAAGAGCTTCCTATGTCATTAATGAAAGTTGATTTTTAGTCATATTCTGTAATAGTTTAACTCTAATTAACCATGAAAAGAAGAACCTAAGTGTATACAAATTAAATTATGCAGATGATAACATGTTTAAAACTAAAACAATAAATACTTTGCTTAACTCTAAGTTTCAATAAGACTGGTTTCCATGGTCAAAATTAAATAAAAAACAAGTGGTTGTCGAAGGGCTCATAATAGGTCCACCTAGATCAAGATGTCATAATAGTTTGATGGGGAAAGCACATCTTTACAATGCCCTTGACTTGCTGGTTGACCACCCTGTCCTTGTATCTTTATAATTCTTTAGCATAAAGAAACTTTGGAGACCATGTCATTGGGAAGCTACCACAATATTGACGATGTCAATGTCCTACTGGTACCTTTATTTCATATTCATTTTTCTTCTTTTTTCACCTCGTTAAGTCAATTTCTACATAATGGAGAAAACAAAAAAACAGCCTTATTTAGAAAATAAAAGAAAATTGAAAGAAAACGAATGGCATAGTTGATTTTTAGCAATGCGGAAATATAAAATTATCAAATCATGGTTTTTAAAAGTTTGCTTTACTTTTATCCATTATCGTGGATCCCACGAATTGAAATTATCCTCAAATTCTTTCTTTTCTTTTTCTTTTTGTTTCTTCTTTCATAATTTATATGCCTTAAATGTTGAAAAAATATAAGATTCTCTTTCTCTCTCTCTCCTCTATACACAAAAAGAAAACCCCTCACTACCACAAATCCATTTTTGTTGATTTCAATATTCATGGATTCTTATCTTTTTGTTGGATTGAAATTTTCAGATTTGTCCATATTCTGCCTTTTCCATCATATCATAATCCACCATCGTATGTCTACTTCAATAGATCTAGTGAACATGAAGAGATCATGGCAATATGAATTTTGGATCATCAACAACTTTGTGAATAAGCAGTTTAATTTTAATTTCAACTTTATCTATTTATCATTTCTTTTCATTCATTTTTAATGTCATCTCCTGCATGGGATCATCCCATCCTTATCATGAGACTTTTTTCTACTCACCAATAAGATTTGTCTTGTTCATGTAGATATATTATCTCTTAGGTGGAACAATTTAACTTTGAAGGAATGTTTCGATTTATCTAATTGGTTTTGATACTTCCAACTCTTCATCTATGGATCTTTTTATATCAATGAGTTCAATTAATGTAATATTTTTTATATTGAATAAAATTCATGTTAAGCGGAAAAAAAATGTTGAAAAAATATAATTTCTTTCATTTTCATTTTTTTTTTTTTTTGCTTCATTAACCCTTACACTAATAATTATTAAACAAACATAAAGAAATTTCTTAAATTTTGTTTTTTATGTTCATAAAAGAAACTAGTATGTAACACTTCTTTTTAGCATGATTTAATATTCAAGAAAAGATTTATCAAGTAGGTCATAACATGTGCATCACATAGATTGACAGACAAATTTATTCTTGAACACAATTCAAACTATTCTTTCATTAATGAAGTGTATATTTTCTTTCAAAATATATAATACTAAACAATAAAAGGTACACAACTTTGGATTGTTTAATTGAATTTATTTGGCTACAATCATTATCAAATCAATTTTAAGCATGGAATATCTAATCATGACATCATGAGTAATACATAAGCATACCTGAGTGATTCACAATATCTTTACTCAAAACTTCTCATGGAAGCCAAAGATTTAAATTCTGGCGCCAAGATAAGCATCCTGGTGTTTGTCACAAATATATTGGAAACCTCAATGTCATGCTCATACCTTGCAGAGATACATCTTATCATATTGTTAACCCCTATCCTTTGGATTTTATGCATAGGTAATGTAAGCTCCTAGATTTTTTGGTAAAACCCTAGAATCGAAAGTCAAACTAGAACGTTAAAGTTAATCTAGTTCTATGTTTAGTCTAATGAATCTAGGTTCAACAATCCGTGTTCTTAAAACCTAAACAACGAAATCAAGATAATTGTGGAATATAGTTCGTAATAGTATAGAAAAAGCTTAAAAACATCATATTCGTTAATTTTTAGTGAATCTCGGATCCAAATAGGATCAGTTTTTGAAAAACCATGTCCTGACACATCGAATAGTGCAAATATTTTGACAATACCAATAAACTTGTAAAAATATAAGATTTTCAAAAATATCATTTTTTAGAATTTTTCGGTAACTAAAAATATCAGATATAGGCTGTTTACGCGTATTTTCTTTACTACTGGTATTTTAATTGTCTAGTCTACTATTCATAGTACTTTTTTACTATTCATTACTATTCATCTATCTCTACTTTTTCTTACAACATATTCTTATACACTACCATACATATACCTTACAATTTACCTTCTCAATACAACTTTAATCATATCACACTTTACACATTTCTTCTTTTTATTACAAAACAATAAATTTAATAAATTTTCCTCCTCCTTTCCTAAAGTTGCCATCCACATACTCTCTCTCATCACTCTCTACTATTTTTCTTTATCATTTTATTTAATTACATTAATTTTCACTCCAAATTCTATAATACCCCATTCCTCCTTTATTCTTTTACACAACTCATTTTCATATCAAAAACTTACCAAAATCACTCTACAACTTTCTCTCTCAAATCCTCTCCCAAATCCTCTCTTCTCTCTACAAAACCATTTCTCACATATTACTACAAACACTTCTTTTCCTCTTCAACAAACACATAAACTTAGGTAAAATTTCTCACATTACTCATTATGTTCATATAACTTATAATGAGCTTAGTGTATGTTTTTTAGACACATAAGAGTCAAAGAAGTAATAATATGTTCATATTTTGTTTTTGTTCATGTTTGTACTTTCCATTATGTTGTTATTGTCATATTATTATTGTTATTATGCTAACTTCTTATTTATATCTAACTAAATATATTTATGTATGTATATATATCCTTTAGAGCATATAAACTCACTTGTTATTCATTTATTTATTCATGTTTTGCAATTTTTTTATTTACTTGTTTCATGCAAATTAATAAGACTAGTCTTTTTAGTCTTAGACATGTCCTTATCAAGTCAAAACAATTTTCTTTCTTTTCTTTCCTTTTCTTTTCTTTTCTTTTCTTTTTAGGACTAGTCTATTCTTAGTCCTCGGATACCTCGATGAAGCTAAGGTTCTCAATACTTGACTTTACTATTATGCTCTTATTTATTCTTATATACATCTTATCTTATTATTTAATATTGTCATATTTTTCATCTCTATATATTCATGCATGAACATGTTGATATTGTCTCAACAAAAATAAGAGGAGTTTTCTTACGTAAAGAAAGATAGAAACTCTCTTAAAAATAATTTTTGTGATCTACCATAAAAACTTAAAGTTTCATCTTAACAAACCTTTTTCCAAAATTTAGATAAGTTCATCCAAGTTTTCAATAATACTACGTGGGATTTCATCAAAGAATACATAAAGTAGAATTTTCACATACTCTCTTTTCAAACCAATGAAATAAGAAAGTTTCTTTAAAACTTAATATTACTAATTTTTTGTTTAACAAAGGTTTTCTTAAACTCATTTATAAAGTTTTCATCAACACTCTAAGATACTAAGGTTTTGATAAGTTTTACAAAATTATTAAAGAATAATCTTTTTAAGATGAGTCTTATTTAGGAAATAAAATTAGTGAATAACTTAGGAGAACATTATTATTTTAAAGGGAAACTAACTTTAGGAAAAATTAAGCAAACATAAACATGACTACCTTAAGGAACTTTTAGTCTTACCAATAAATACTTAGAAAAACTACATTTTTCAACTACTAGAATGAAGTTGTAAGAATCTTAAAAAGACAAAAGAATTATTTTAGAATTAAATTATTCTCAAAGGATAAAAGAAGGAAACACTCACTTATAATAGCTCAAAGAATTTATCAACAAACTACAGTAAATTTTTCAAGTCATAGCTTTTTCCAACTTCTAAGACACATTATTTTACAAAAATCATTGTTGAAACAACAATACTAAATTCATGCATATAATATGAGTCTATATATATATTCGAAGGATTTTTCAACTATACAAATATCTAAATTTTTGGTATAAGGATTTTTGGATGAAGAAAAGTTTGAAAACTTGAGTTTTGAAATCTGGAATTTTCTTGATGAATTTGTACGTTACTGTTTCGAGACCCAATGGCTTCTTTTGATAAAAATAACTTTAAAAAATGGATAGATCTTTTTTAATAGGTAGAAAACGGTATATAATATGCGAAATTTCGAGTTAAAATGAGCAAGTTATGACCATTTTAAGTTGGAATTTCCATTAATGTGAATTTTGACTATTTCAATAAGATAGAATAGAGAATTTAAGTAGATCTTGGATGAAATACTCATTTCGAGTATTTCTTTTGTTTAGGTGATGTGAACCAAGATTTTTTCTTTTTCGAGGATTACTTCGATTGATAGAAGAACGCTATGGACGAGTGAGTTTCCTTTACGTTTTATGTATTTACACATGCGCTTGTAGAATAGAGCACTAGATGTTAGAAAAAAGATAAAAATTGATATGCATGTTGGTTAGTATGAGAGTTATGTATGTAAATTGCTATGGGTGATCAATGAACGATAAGAATATCATAGCCTAATCTGTTGATTGTTATAATTGTTTCTATATATTCTGCTATGTGTGCACATATTGATTGATCGCCTTAAATGAATTAATATCGGATTGGAATCCCCATATACTATATAGCTCATGTATATCACTTAGAATATCATTTCGTATTTTTGCTACTACTCCTCAGTGTGGGATTGAAAAGGTAAGCTGCCTAGCTACTTCTTGAGGATTTAGGACGTTCGAGGAATACAACCTCAAGTTGTAGCAAAGCTGGATCAATCGGTTTGGGTAAGGAAAGCCCGGGGACTAGTAGTACGGTTCGTTGGGACCCCAAGATGCACGCAAATTTCAAGGAGGTCGTTTGGGGCCCAGTTCAAATCATTCCCTAACCACCGATAGAAGGGTAAATCCATCATACATACGAAACCGGATAGTCGTATGTAATGTTTGATCATATGGATGCTTGCATTTCATATGCTTAATTAATAAACTTGTTTGAATTCTTGTTATAAGTACTTTTACATAAGGGTTATTTCACTAAGCTAGTTATGTTTATTCCCCAATAGATTTTTGATATTGCAGGATCTCTGTTTCGTACCCGAGACCACCTTGATCTCCCGGGTAGAACTTATGTTTTGAGAAGCTTTTGGAAGAACTCTGTTTTGAAGTCTTAGATTAGATTTCTTCTAAAATTTTCTAGCTTTAGTTAATCTTCATATTAAGACTATGTTATTATGGAGACATACCAGGGGAATACCTCGTAGAAGTTGTAAGACTTTATACTTTGAAGAAATATGTTAAGTCTTATTTTGAATGTTCTACCGCCAATATATCAAAATGCATAACTCCATCAATCTCTCTTGTTGTGAACGTACGCTTTGTACCAATATGAAAGCTTCTGAATGACTAAGGTAGTCATTCATAAGTTTTAATATTATGTACAGTGGATTGTCACGTTTAGGGTACCCGTTGGGGCGTGACAGGTAATCTGATGACTATGAATATGCATCAGTTACACTCCTTGGCAACTATTGCATAGATTTGAATTTTCTCCAAATCTTAATTTAAAAATCTTTTGAAACCTTATTTTCCAATTTTTTACATTACATGATCACATTCTAGATTTACCAAGCTTTTGAAAATCCTTATTCATTCATCCTAAATCTTACGCCTCTGCTTCTTGTGATAATATTAGGTGAGACTAGAGTTAACTCTCCTTAGACTTATTCTAATTCTTTATCAAGGAGGTTTCCTAGATTTGATAAACTAGGATAGGATTATGGCTAGAGTAAAGAGGTATGGGATTCCACTAGCATATTACTTTCATGGTTTACAAAATGTGGATGATATATATTCAATGATTGAAAGTACTCATAGGGATTATGAAGTTGATGATGTAAAAGAAGAGAAACCATCAAATATTTTTATTTTCCTTCATCGAGCAATGATGGAGTGGGTCCTTACAATGTTATAAGTACAGTTCAAGAGTAAGAGCTTAAAGGAATTAGGTAACCTATTCTGAAAAGATACCAACTGATTACTCAATCACGCAATTAGGGGAGCTTGATCAAGTGCCCTTGCTATGCATTGTGATTATGTATATCACTTAGAATTTGGATTGCATTTCCACTTTTGGACCTTGAGTAAGAATGCTTGAACTATTTTGTTGGAGCCCTAATCATTTAATGTTGAATTCATGGCAACTATTACTCATGCCTGAGGCTTTATGTGCTATGACATAGACTAACTACAAAATTAGTACAACATTCTTTAGTTTCACATGGACAAAACTTAGATTATTCTATCTCAAAAGAGGAACATGAACCCATTCTCCAACCTTGAGTCTTTCATGACAAATTAGATGGATAGATTCATTGTCGTTGATGAATACTACACTTGAATTTTCAAATTTCTTTCTAATACCATAAATCACTGACAATAAACCATATATATCAGTAATAAAAATACTGATAAGATTAGGTTGATCCACAAGGAACTTTATCTAATTACTAGATATTGGATTTTTCCCCCATTCTAAGCAAACCAACTTTTGGGTTTTATGACTGTGAAGTTAGTCTGTGACTCTACATCATAGAACATAAAACCTCAAGCACGAGTAAGAGTTGCCATGAATCTAACATTAAATGACCAGGACTCCAAATAAAATATTTCAAGCATTCTTACTCAAATGGATCATTAAATCTCTTTCAAGTATCTTAGGTCCTAGTTTACAATAAATTCACAGACAAATTTTTAACTTATGAATATTGAAATGAAAATTAACAAAACTTCAATTCAACAAGACCCACTATAAAAACAATTCAATTATTCAAGAATTCTCTCAACCCATCACATAATCCCACTTAAACAAATCACCTTATACTCATAAACATCACATTTTTATTAATAGCAACCTAAACACAATTCATTACGATAGATAAGGAGTAGAAAACACCCAAATTCACTGGAATCCTTCCTTGAATGCTAGGGTCTAACTTCATTTTCAAATTAACTATAAAGACTAGCTTGTGATGCCAAATTAACTCTTGAGATTCACTTAAAATTTTCTTTTCAACTTACTTTGGACACTTTGCTTTATTCCTCACTATTTATTCAATTTCTCTTATAATTTCCCAGTTACTCTTCCTTGCGTTTCCTTGGAAGAGATCCTCTTAAAATAACTTCTCTGCTACTTCATATTTTGAGCTATCCAAAACATAGATTTAAATCATGAATTCATTATCTGAATCCCCATCTTCTTTAAACTTACATTCTTGAATTGTTTCATTTATCTTAAGATCTCCCTCCACTTCTTTCTGAATTTTTTAAGCTTCTTTTTCTTTTGTTTTTGATGGGCCAACTTGATCTCTAGGAGTTTTCTCTATAGTGCTAGAAAGTGCTTAGTGAGGATGGCTACTAGTAGCTTCGGTCAAGAAAACAATTCGTCTTTTTTATTCTTGCACCTGAGTTCTCAACAAAGCATACTCTTGCTCAAGCTCTCTCACTTTGTCAAATTGAACATTGTTTTGCTCCTTCCCTTTTGCATAAAACCTGCTTGAGGGAATCCTAGTGGAACTCTAAGGACATTTATGTCTCCATAAGGAAAATTTGAAGGAAATCTTAAACATGAATTGTATGTAGCTCTTTAAATCTCTTCCAAGTCTCATTAAAGCATCTCCATCATATGCTCAAACATATGATCTCACTCCTTAGTTGAGCAGTCTTTGCTAGAGGAAAGTATCTAATGAGGAACTTTAACATGTTTGTGTGTCATAAGCCACCATTTCAATTACGTGAAGATCATGAATTCTAAATATGAACCAAAATCATGCTTGTTCATGTTGATTTTGAAATCTTATTTTCTATTTCAAACGGATCATCAAATCCCTTTTTAGTATTTTTATATTAAGAATATGAAATAGAAAACAATCAAAATTCCAATTCAACAAGACTTGCTATAAAAATGATTCAATTGCTTAAGAATTCCTTCAGCCCATCCCATAATCCTATGCAAACAAATTAGCCCATACTCATCAGCATCACATTTTCATTGATAGTAAGTTGAACACAATTCATTACAATAGATAAGGAGTAGAAAACACCTAAAAATCGCTATAATATTTTTTTGAATGCGAGGGTCCAACTCCACTCATCAAAATGCACAATGAATAGTGTTCACGGTACTATAGATGGATGATAAAAGAATAGGAAGAGTATTAGGAATGTGGACATGTATGGGTGATCAATGGGAAGTAAAATGGATTGATGAATTGGAGTGAAAAATGCCATGAATGTTTTGTATCAATGAATGCAAATGGAGTCGGTGGGGATAGAGTGGCGGGTATATCTTATGTGTGTTAAGAAAATGACGATGGAGAAAATTCAATGGTGTCCACCCCGAAGGGTACCTTTGTAATATCAATATACCATGTAAAAAACTAAAGTTATAGACATTTATATTAATCAATTTGAGGCCTCTAGAAGGGCACATAAGCATCACACAATTAAGATACTTCATGAAGTGGACGTTTATAATAGGATCGAAATTGTTCAAAATAAATAATATTGCATACATATAGATCACATAAACATTTAATATTACATAAAATGTACTATGAATTCTCAATTAATGCATCATAAACTACAGAATAACCATTCTCTCATTCACTAACCCATATTATGAATTTAATGCTAACTTGTATAGGCGTTAACTCCCCTGTGGAGATCAACCATGGTGATTCTTGTAACAAAGCAAATCTATAGGGGAGTGAGAAAATCACAACTTAGTGAAATAACCAGATCTCAACACATATCAAATAATGCCAAGAAAGTTTAATTAACAAGTATATGTAATGCAATAATCAACCATATGTAGCAAATATAAGCTTAGATAACCAGAATCTAAACAGGATGTAAATTTCCACCCTCTTAGTAGGGTTTTAGGAATCAGTCAATTAGTAATCCTCATCCAGGAGAGACTAGGAACTATGAAAGGAGAATTATCATTTTTATATTTAAGTGTCATACAGCTCAACTTAATATTAAAACTTAGAAACTTCACTAAGTATTAGCCATTTCACATCAACACCACATGTGACATTCCTTTGGTGCCTACTTAGTTCCTATGGAATCAAATGGAATAGTTGTACCCTTTTGTAGGACCAAAATTTCCTTTCTTCTTATTGGAAAATTTTAGCATTATCATAAAACCAAAATACTAATATGTAATGGAATTACCGTTTAAATACAATTTATGCAATTGTGTGATGCATGTCCATTCAGTTTAATAGCCAATTAGGATTTATTTAGCGGACCATACAAATTTTAGACAATCCTCAATGTACATTACACAATCATTATCATGCAAGCGCTTATCACTTTTATTATTAAAGCTTATATCAAACCAAACACATGAAGCATATATATATCTGATCCCCACACACATAGGCAGTTAAATATAAATATATATTTATATATATTATATTAGAATATACACCACTATATTATAAGCAACAAACAACATGAAAGATTAGAGTTACTCACTATGCATTTGTTTTACTCGTAATAATCAATTGGAAAGTATGGATATGATTTATAGTTCCTATTAAATAAGATAACAAGTACGCATTATTAAACATATAACTAAATAATAGTCCTTATTTGTGCCCAAGTGTTCTAAAATTTTATTATAATTCTCTTAATACATTTTTCTATCCATTAATTAGAGAAACAAACAAAAAGTTGTTTAAAATTGATAAGACTTTAGTTATTCATGTAGGTCATGAGCGTGATTGAGGCTACAAGGAGATAGGGTAGGTGATCACGCAAGGTGGTGAAGAGAAAAGGTATTTTCTGCATTAGTTTCACTGGCGCAGTCATGGCTATGAGGTCATCGTGAGCTAAACTGCAATGATGGATTAGGTTGGGTATGATTTATTTTATGGTTGATCATAGCATAGGTTATGCCCATGATAAGCATTATATTTAACTCCAAGAAGATTATAATTAGTGTTACAGCCATGATTTAAGTACAATGTTACTTCTAAAGATTTCACAATCTAAGCTACAATCATGATATGTTTAGTTAATGATTTCGGTGTATATTATGGCCGTGATAAACATTATATTTTAATTATGAAATGATCATGTCAAGGTCATAGTCGTGTTTGGGCAAAAAGTATGGGTTCTGTAGAGATCACGATCAATATCATGATCATTATTAATGTTAGTTTAGATTTCCACAAGAGCCACGATTTTAGCCATAGCCATGATTAGGTTCCCAACTTAAAATATAACCGTGGTTAGTATTTTTATTACCTTAACTTAGAATTATCATTCTTTTATATTGATCGAAAGGTTCAAGTACAAGTGTTTATCATAGTTTCCTTTGTTTTAACTATCATATTTTTTGTTGAATATAATTACACTAGTTTATAGGCTATTAGCAAGTGTATTAAAACCCTAGACTTGTTTAAAGTTACAGGGTATAAACTTTCTTATTATTATTTTTACGTTTGATTTAGTTCTTTCACTTATTATACTTACTAAACTTAAAGTTAAACAATGAAATGAGTATGCATTAGTAACTTGAATGTAATGAGATTCATTCCTAACCCTAAGGTGACCAAAGCCTTTATGCATGCATATTAAAGCATTGTGTTTGATTCACAAAAATAAGCATTACTGTAAATTTTGAGAAAGATGCAAATTACCTTAGTTTGAGGAGAATTGAATATAATTTCTTCTTTTTCTTTTTCCTAAGTATGTCGAAACCCTAAGTAAAGAAAGAAATATGAATGACTTTAATCTTATCATAAAATGGAATTGTTTAGATGAGATTCTTACCTTAGTAATTGAAGATTATAGTGGTGATTTCTCCTAATTCTCCAAAGGTTAAATGACTTGCTAGGTATTGTTTTGTTGAGGAGGCCTTTTAGTGTTGAATAGAATACTTGAAGTGTGTAGGGTTTAGGTTATTGTATGTGTTTGATGAGGGAAGAAATGGAAGCCTATGGTGGAAATCTGAAGAAGGAAAAAAATGGAATTTCAAGTTGTGTCTGTATGACTTTATTAACGAAATTTTGTAATGATCATAATCAATTTTCTATAATTTAATTAGTTAAATAATATTTAGTAAATTTTGTTGAAGATTTTTTTCTCTCTCCCTCGTGGGCATTAAGCTTAGGGCAGAAGATTGTAGAATTAAGTTTGTGAGAAAGGTGTCCCTTTCATGCATTAAATGCAGGGATTTGTGTTGATTAGGCAAGCATATCTCTATCTCCCCTTTCTCTTGCAAGTTACAATTGGTAGATAGAATTTTAGGAGATTTTTATGCATTGAATCTAGACTAGGTTGTTATAATGAATAAGAGATGAATAAATTATGATATTAAATAGACATTGATGAATATATGGACAAATTATTAACTGATATCAAGAAAATTAAATTGGAAATAAGTTTTAGGTTCTAAATTTCATAAAAGATAGTTTTGAGTTGACATTAATAGTTTATATTTACACGATTGAGTAATGCTAACGTTTTCATCTACCCAATTAAGATTTAGGGGTCGTAATGTCTAAATTAAGATTTGATGTTATATAGGTTCAAAATACTTTCATTTTCATGTTTTCAATATTAAAATATTAGTTTGAGCCTTAGCTTTGTAGTTTGAGCCAGTTATCTATTCCTATCAAGTCAATCCTAGTGATTCATTTCTAAGCTATCGTTTACTAACCAATATACTCTGAAAATTAGCGGTTCACACTAATTAGAAAAGTTATGGTTATATAGCCATGTTTAGCATGATTTTAACCTTTCACAAGTAAACTTATCTTTGGTATCTTTTACTGCCTAAGGAATTTACTTGCTTTGGTCATTAAGTAAACACAACCTTAGGTACTTCACAAGATATAGGTTACTAGCGATAATTAAGTAGCAACTATATCATTACTATTATGTGTTAAGTTTAATTTTAATTATTGAACTTAAGATAAGAGTACTCTTGAGGATTACAAATGGGATATGTGTCATATGTTGGAATTAATAGAACATATATCTATGTCGCATACTATAAAACCTAAATTTAGCAACTCAAAATACAATGATTTCAGTGCTTAAATAATTGAATAATAATCACCACCAAGTTATGCATTTTCTCTTAAAAAGAATGATCATTGATCTAATTTTCTCCATATTCATACAATTGAACCAAAGGTAAACATTTTATAATTTTTTAGATAATATTGCTTTAAAAGTCCAATGGAATGGTAATACTTATATGAATAAAGTAGAGATAAATGTGTAATTTCACTCAATTATCAATGAATCGGGATCCTAACTTTTTTATTCAATAGGTCAATCTTCTCAAATTACCACCTATGTCGAGATTAGGTGTGATTAACAAGGAGACCATGACCAAAATGATGGACCATATGTAGTAGCGGTCAAAGTTAGGGGTAAGCCCAATCAGTGTAAGATGTAAGGGTCATGGTTTTTTTCAAGAGCCTATTTCAAGGAAAAAGAGCTCAAAGCCAAATGTATTGGTAAGCTATATTTATTGTGTCGAGTTAAGCTGACAAAGAGGTTGTTATAACCAGAGCATAGTGAGTCAATGGCACGATCTTAGAGTATATATACTTGACATGGGTTTTCCATTTTCAAGAAATACCATTTATGATCAAGTTCTTATTTGGTTGTTGTAGGTGCTAATAAGGCTAAGAAGTAAGCTCACATACTGGGAAGCTACAAAAAGTAAGACTAGAGAAGAGCAAATCTAGGAGGCTAACATTACCAATTGTGTAGATTCAGGAGAGGACCGGATCTATCTCTATTGTAGTCAGTCAAGGGGAAGAGCCCTAAAAGAGTAATTCTTCCTAAGCAATTGAGTTGGGGTACCTCTAAATCAACTTGAAAAAATTTAAACAAACTGAAGAGGTATCTCCAAAGTTTGAGATTAAGAGAGACCGTCACTTAGGTTTCTAAGGAAAGAGTGCTAGAGGTCTATTTTCATAGTGATGATTAGGATGCTAAAGAGACTATGATAATGCAAGATGCCATAGATGTCATAGTCATTGTTTTTCATTAGAAGTGCAAATGCGATCATATCAATTGGGGAGTATGATAACATTTTCACAATTGTGACCAGTAAGGTAATGAGGCCATGGAAGACAAACTAATTGAGGAAAGCCTACCATCAGCAAAGGTGAGCAGGGTAATCAAGTGAGAATGATTATAGATTCTACTGGGTTGACTCTTCCTAGTATTGAGCATCTTGCTTCTAGTAACCCTCCAACAGAGTGTGCTAATGTTGCTGAAGCAGAAGGGGAAAATACCTATGAAGCACCAGGTGGTGATGTTTCAATGATAGAGGTAGCTCTGCTTGACAGGAACCTATTCGATCCTTCTCCTCTAGGGATCAAGCCTTGCAAAGCTGAGTAAGAAGAAGCCCATGGCCTAATCAATGAATTGACAACATTTAGGGAATAATTAGTGGTGATGGTCAAAATTTTTTTTCTTTTTTACTTCCGTTGATAGGTTTTCGTTGTACTTCATGCTATTATGTTTTCAATTTTCCTTGTAAAACTCGTCCATGATGTCAATTGTGTATTATGTACACTTTGGAGAAGTCGTCAACGAAATGCAGACATTCATTCCCTTCTAAATGTTTTTTTATTCTTATCTTACTCAACCTTCCTGTATCCATATTGTAGAAACCCCATTTTTGCCCATTTAGGCTATAATTTATAATAAAAATAAATATTATATTAAACCTATAATTTACTTTTTTTTCCTTTTCTTTTTAAAAAATAAAAATATAAAATAATATATATATAAATAAGTAATAATAAACACATAAATAACATAACAAACAATATATGTACATACTAATAGGTTCATAGTGTTAAATAAAAGTAATATGGCCTTAGTATAATGTTCATTTTAATTTTAAAGAAGCCTTGGACCTAATTAAATAGCTTACAATAGGCTTGCTCATTTAATTGAAACTAAGCATTAAGTCTTAAAAAATTTTTGTGTGCAAGTCATATCGACAGATAGGATAGTAGACTGTATGGATAAATCACTAACTTGCAAATGGGAGGTAATGGTTTCGAGCGTAGGCAAAAGCAAAATTTGCCTTTTATTTTGCTCTTGCCAACACGTTCCACATGGCATAATTTCATTGGTCGCAATAACATCATTGATGGCATCATCTTCTTCTTTTTCCTTAAGAAAGCTACCATGACTTCCACACTTACCATGCTAGTCGGCCTCTTTCATGGCCAATTTTGGCCTATTATGCTTCACACTTTTACTGAATCAAAGGTGAAATTATGAAGTACATTCGGAGTATTATGAATTGAGACTAATTTTGGGTCTAGATCCATAGTTCAAGGCATTCAAAATCTACCATAAAATTTGGAGAAAGTTAAGGAATGAGATTAGCTCCATGTCTGTTAATGGTGATTTTTTAACAAAATTGTGCAATTTAAAAATTCAACAAAGCATTCTACAATCAAATGAACTCGAACATTCCATTAAATTTGCCTAGAAAACATAACCAATAATCAATTGGAATCATGAACAAAACCCTAATCTCATTTTTTGGATCAAAGCAATTAACACATTTCCATTCTTGTTCAAACCTCAATCTTATAGGTAGGAGCTCAAATAGTCCTTTCATCATGAACAATTGCACAAATATAACTCTCAAAGTTTGAATCAAGGTTATTCTAACATCTTAGGGTTTTGAAAATTTTTTTCAAGATTCCTCTTTTTGCAGGTGTTCTTGAAGAAATTGAGAGCTTAAAGAAGCTTTAGGGTATTAAGAACTATTGATTGATAATTTGGATCAAAGCTAAGGTAGCCAGAATCTACTCTGATGAATACAACTACTGCTGCCATTGTAGAGCTTGGAACCACCACATACAACTAGTTTTGAAACAAACCGAACTCATAGAAGTACACACCACCTTTAGAAATCTCGGTCCAACATATCCCTGATCGCCCTGCACGGTTAGAGATGCTACATCTTCATCGTCAACGACCTGCTCCATTGTTGACCCATGTACTATGTTCGACCCCATTTTGTGCCTACGGTCGAACTAGTGTATCCTCCAAGCTCCAATCCAAGTATGTTATAGTTTAGTTACTTAGCTAATTTAATTAATTAATTTAATAATAGTAAGAAAAAAATATAAAAAGTAAAATATTTTTAAAATAAAAAAATGGAAAGGATCAATTGGTTTTCCTTATATTTTGTCTATATGAGTAATAAAGATGATGAATAAAAAGTGTATAATAAACAAATAAAAAATGTACAATAAAATAAATAACGTAAGTGTATGGATATAAATTTGAGACTTTTTTTACACCTAGAAAATTCAATTTTTAAAAAAATTAAAAAAAAAATGAGCATGTTAGTTCTAAGATACATAACCCCAAAATCCACTTTTTTGACAAATTCATAAAAATTAATAAAATTATACTAAGAAGAGCTTGAAAATTTAAAATATATCAACCCACTAAACTTTTTATAAAAAATGGTACGTATTGTTTGATGCCGATCTAAGAAGACCTAAAAATTGAAAAAGATATTTTTTTCCTTTATCCTTATATTTGTAAATATTAACCTGTTTCATCATTTTGTATACTTTACGTAAAAATGTGTATAATAACCATATTGGCTTATAAGCTTTGATAATTAGATTAGGTACTACACTTTGTAAACGTAACATGATAAAATTTTTTAGCATTAAAAAGAGTAAACTTTAATTAAAGAATTTTAAATTTTTAATAGGATAACCCCCAAATATAGAATTTCTAGTAAATTAAAATTTTATTTCAAAATTAGTTTTTATCGCAAACCCATGGCCAAGTTAGAATCAACTAACCCATTGATCCTAACTTATAATTTTTCCCATCCATAGTTGGGTGGCGATTCCTTTCAACTTTATAAAAATTGAATGTTTCTTTCAATTCTAGTAGAGGATTTATATCAAATGGATTAGGATTTGATCAAATCGAATTGAAAGAAATTAAACTAGAAATGATAAATCCAAGTTTGACACATATACTTTACTTTGCTTTTGACTAAATTTCGTAGGTGAGAGATTTGAGTCATTTCTCAATGCTTCTCTTGGATAAGTAATCTAATTGAATTGATTAGGTAGTTTGATTGACCTAGTATGACCAAGTCATCTTAAGGGATGGGCTCTTATCTTTGCGCTTCAAGATTCGGGCCCCATATCTCTTACATACCTAAGTTTGTGTCATGTAATCTTGGTGGACCTAAGATTCATGCATCGCCATTTATCTTCTTTCCTTTATGGAGAACTTATCCTCAATACTTAAATCTAAACCATATCCAATCCTAAGAATAGGGTCTTGCATTGGATGATCTTTTAAAGATTTAGTAGAATCCTAGTAGACGCCAAGTTAAGTGTGCTTGTGTCTATAAATAATAGGCCATAATCATGCATTTTCTTTATCACTTAGTCTCGTATCTTCTATACATATAAAGACTGTTAATAAAATTACTTTAAAAATCATTACTTCTTGCGATTTAATGATGTTTCAAGTGGATTTACTTTGGCTTGAAATGTCAATACCTAGGCATGGTGCAGTTGTTCCTGAAGGATCAAGGTTTAAAATAGACTCTAGCCCTAGCATAAGAGGCTCAGTATTCTTATAGCGTCCCATTGAACAAGGGTTGATAGCCTTATTCAATAATCTTACATATATTCTTCAAGTGGTAGAAGTTAGGCTGCTTGCAACTACTTTTGAAGGTTCGGTTATTGACACATTACCATGTAAGGTAGCTTAATCTGTGGTCTTGGTTCACAAACTTTGTAAAAGATAGTCCACCATTTAGAAGAGAAGCTTCAGTTGGAAACGCGATGCTATCTCTACCAATTACTATATGTTTGGTGGCTTATAGTTGATTTATAGAGACCATAAGTTGGTGCATTGTAATTCTCTCTTCTAGAGATCCTGACTTGCTTGAGGAAGCTTCATTTAAGGAATTAGCAAATTTGAGTGGTAGAAAGTTTTGGAGAGAGAAGATAGGAGTTTAACACTGAGTACTCTAAAGAACCATAATGGATACACCATCAAGCTCTTCAACTCCACTATAAAAAATACTGATGCACATATTCGATGTTAAGGCTCACCTTGCTCAGAGTGGCTAACTCATTTGTCAAGGAGATTTGAAGTAGCTAACTCATTTGTCAAAACTATGTAATAGTCAGTAGAAATAGTTGCAAGCAATAGCTTATAAGAGAATCTCAATAATTTGGTTGAGATGTCGATTAAAACTACTATAATAATAGTAATTGAGGCTGCGGAATAGGACCATTGGCTCAACGCTAAGTTTGCTTGATGCAGAGATGGGCAGTCAAATGGTTATCCCTTGAATTTGATTTACGTTTACAAATATCTCATAGGGTAGCCAATTGAGATCATTGGGGCTATCCCGTATGCATGGATGTTATACTGAGACATTTAGAGTTACTATCATATAAGTTCTTAACAAGGTGGTCCACAAGAAGTTCCTCACACTAGTGAGGACTTTATTAACCTATAATAGATCTATAGCGGCAAACAATTGAGAGTTCCTTGGATTCAATCCACACCTAGGAGAATATCTTTGAGGTTACGAGTATCAATATTGTGGCAAAATGGGTAAGGGTTTCTCAAAGTCCCACGACTATGATTCTCGCTAGTGACTATAGGTTACTCTTGCATTGATTGAGATGCTTGGCTTTTTTCCGCCTTTTACGGCGAGTGAGTTAGTTGTCATGGGTTTTATATAGCATACTTAGACAAGTTAATTCATAGTGTGATGATCAATAAACTCATGCAGTTTCATGTGAAACTCATAGTCACATTTTCATTAATCATAGATGGACAAACTTATAATGATAAAAAGGAATGCAGCATAACATGAAAATAACTAGCATCAACAATAAATTACACACATGTGAAACGAAAGTTAACAAATGAACTATACATCATAAAGGACACCACCATACAGAGTGTAACCCTATAGATATAAGTGTCAATAAAAGTATGCCTTCAAGCCTATTACTTCATACAAAGTATATCTTAAACCTATCAACATTCCATGTTAATGAAATAGGTTGACCGTCAAACCACTCAAGTCAGCAAACTTCATTTCCAAGACTTAAAACCACTCTTTTTGGATCTTTCTATGTTGAGGCAAGTTTGCCTTGTCCTTCTCCTACGTCCATGTCTATAAGCTTTCAACATACTAAATCCCCAAGATGAAAGGTCTTATGTTTGACCTTATTACTATAGCACCACTTAGCCAACATGCCATAAGTCTTTCTATAAATTTGTCTCTAAATTTTTCAATGGAATCTAGATTAACTTTGAGACCATTCTCATCAACCATGACTTGAAAGTTCTAAGTTCTAAGAGTGAAAAGCTCTAATTTAATTAGGTGAACTACTTCGATGCCAAAAGTTATGCGGTAAGGGGTTTCTTCCATAGATGTCCAATGAGTGGTATGATATCCCCACAATAGATTGAGCAATTTATTTGCTCATCTAGTATTTTCTTTGTCAACTATATTTTTTAAGCTTTCAATGATCATCTAATTCATACTTCTACCTGACCATTGGTCTAAGGGTAGGATACTAAGGTATATCTCAATTCAATGTGATACTTTTGACGAAATGCCCTAGACTTGTTGTTGTCTAATCATGTTCTATTATCGGTATTGAGAACACAAGGTACTCCAAGTCTCGATTGGATGTGGTTCATAATGAAAGGCTCCACATTTTTCTTAGTTATATTGGCAACTATTTGAGTTTTTACCGTTTTGTGAATGGTCTATAGCCACACTAATACATCTTTTTTGGTTATTCTTTTAATAAATGGGCTAAGAATATCCTGTTCTCATTGGGTGAATGATCAAAGGATTAGTAGAGATTGTAAATAGTTTCTAGTTGTATCCTAGTAGGGCATAATTTTAGCATTATAGGTAATTCCATACTAGTTTTATGACATCTTACTTCATTGCTGGCTAGTAATAATCAAGATAGAGGACTTTGACATGAAGAGTCAGGCCTTTGCCATGATTACTACACTCTATTGAGATTGAGTGCAATTCTTCCTATAATTCTTGACCTTCTTCAAGTTGTATACAACAAAGGATTGTAGACTATGTTGTCAATGATAGAGGACATCATGGATCAAAGTAAAATTAGCAACTTTGTACATCAACCACTTTGTTTCTTTTCCAATTGTCTGGGATGGTATCATCCCTTAAGTATTTGATAATCAGGTCTATCTAGAAAGGTTCAAATAGTGTTATTTTGACTTTAAGGAATCAAGTGTAGAAATGTTAACCACAGCAAACCTAGATAGCGTGTCTATCTTGCTATTCTCAACTCTTGGGATTTCATAAATACTCCATTATGGGAACTTTGAATTGAAGACTCAAAAACTTTAAGGTATTTAATCATCACATCTCCCTTTATCTCATATTTATCCTTAACTTATTAAACAGCAAGGTACAAGTCTAAAAAGATATTCAAATGATCAACATTGACCTCTTTAGTAAATTTGATGCCAGCAATCGCGACCTCATTATTGTGTGCATTAAACTCAAACCTAAAACCAAAGGAGATTTTAACATTAATGGGCCTTTGAGCATTTGCCCAACTCTACTCCTTTCCTAATTGGATAAGCCATCTACATGGAGAGTTTACTTTAGTTTATCATCATCTTTTAGGTTGTTTGAGAGGGCCGATGTATTTAAACAAAGTTAGCTAAGACTTATGTTTTGATCGCATCTGTAACCTTGTATTGTACTTAATAGGCAATAAGTTTGAATGCATATTCATCATGTGCCCTAAAGCATCTCACATATAAATGAATTTTTTTAATAGACTGGTCTATTAAGATAGTGATTAGATGGGCTTCAAAATGATTGGAGTTTTCTAGTGAAAAAAAAAAAAACTACTTCTAGGGCAAAGTTCTCAACTTTTGTATATGTCATGACCTAGAATTTTAAGCTGTGATAGTTCGTCACATATAACACTTAAGTATGATACGTTAAGGCTCTATAGACCATATATGTTATTGAACCAATTTTAATTTGGAAATCATTTATTAGATTTTGGATGACACTTTTAAAAGATAAAAGTAAGCAGAAGCCATTAACTAGAAAAAGATCAATAATATAACATGGGTATAAGTGCCCAAACCATAACAACTATTAAAGGGTCTCTAAGCCTAAAACTTTATTAAAGGCCAACATCAAATAAACAGTCTAGAAAATAATTAGGCTAAGTTTAGTAACTATAGCACAACTATAGGTCATCATAGCTCTTATTTCTATCGAGCCATCACCTACATTGAGATTATAGTCAAGATAATCATAAGCATCATCATCAGTATAAGTACTCACATTAAAATCTAAAAATGATAAGAAAGGGGTGAGCCATAATGACTTAACATAGGAAACCATAAACACATATGTATGTGACAATTGCACACATGCTTAGATTCTAATGCAACATTCAATAGTTTAAGATAATTAATAAAGTTCATCAATCAACAACAACAAAGTGCTCAAGACTTTGTCCTATAACAACTAAGAATGAAGGGCATAATACCTCACACAGGAAGTATTAGAGGATGATATGGACAGTTACACCTCATGTCAAAAAAGAAAATGAAGAAAGGTAATTTTTTGTGAAGTTCTCTATGGAATTTACATTGGTAGGACCAATCTACCATAATCGTTTATTTGAAGTCTCCATTTTCCTAGATAAGCAATTCCAAATATCCTATCTTTTTTATTAACCATACATTCATATGGATCCCTCTTATCGATTACCTACTGGAGCCTCTCAAGAATAGGCTTTAACTGCTATCTCATCCAAGTATCACAGCCGCAACTACTATACCCATCAAAGGTTATCGCTCCTTAACTCGTAATGACCATGCACAAAAAATCACTTAAATATTGTTAAGGCAAGTTTAAGTGATTAATCAGTGTTTTTCTAACCTATATATAGAAGCAACACAAATGGTCACCACGTACCTAGAACTGGATATAGAAGATACTTATCCATTGAAGAGCTAACATCACGAGAACCTAGAACTAGAGAATGAAAGATAGAATTTTATTAACTTTATATTTTGATTGAATTTACCAAGTATTTTAAGATTAAGTGTTTAATTATCCTTTAATTACTTTATTAATCTTTGAACCAATTATTAATCAAATTAATTTGATTAGTCATTCACTAAGGATACTTAGCTAAAGTCCAATTCCAATTATTATAAGCCCAGATAATTATTAAGTTTTTATTTCATAAACTAATTCCAAGAGATTAGGTGAAAATTGATTCATATACTATTTACTGTATTGATTTAATTTTACTAGTCCAAGTTCCTATTCATTTTCATTATCCCTAATTGAATTTTATTGAGAATGTGTCGGTCCAAAACGTAGAAGGATTTGGTTGGATTTGTTATAAAAATTATTAAGTTGGTTTGGTTTATTAGTAGTAGTAGTTTGGTCGACATAATAGAATCCAATAGGTCTTGGCAAACAAGAAGTTTTTATGCCTCACTGTAGTTCTTATAAGCTCTTGCAAAAATTAAATTAGATATATGTTATTTCAAAGCATTGGGTACAAGTGCTCTGCCACATATTTCTATCATTGGTAAGGTTCAAATATCTACTAAAATTCTATTATATTGAAATAATATAAAAAATAAACTCTCGAAGGTTTTCATCAATTCATAATCCATAAAATCAACATAAAATTTCAACTGTTTATTAGATGCTAAAATCAATTGAACGTAAAATACAAAAGGAAAAAGCCAAATAAGTTTCAGTGATCCAACTATTACTCCTTATAATCATATTCATATCTACTAGTAAACCCCTCCCATCTAACAAATCATGCCGAACACACTCATCATAGGGATCATAGAAGTCATCTGCATAGAAGTGTAGAATACTAAATATGTTGGTTATGGAATCTAATACACAAATATTATGGGTTTATTTAAATAGTCTGTTTTTCATCTATATCAGTATCTGTATCGAAATGATGGTATAAATATGATCTATTTACATCTATATTTGATCTATTTGATTTTTTTTATGAGAACTACTAACTTTTTTTTTCTACTTTTATTTCTTGGTAAACAATTTATTACAAAAAAGTTTGAAAAAAAGTATCTATATCTATCCAAAGAAGCTAGCCAAATAGGCACAGTGTTGAAATTTCCCGTGTTTTTCGTAAGACGTTATTGGATGAGGATGTCAGTTGAGATCCTTAGCTATTTCATCGGGAAATCTATCTCCGAATATGATCCATTTTTCAGCACATCTTCAACTCACTATTCACACGCCCTTATCACGTTCAACAAACTCTGTGATGGACGGAGTTATATAAAGGAACGTGCATCTTCTGTTCAGGTCCCTAAGCCTACTCTCCTACAAAATTACACCATCGGATTGAGTGAGTGAGGGTTTAGAAGCACCTGATAGAAACAAAAGAAAAATTTCGGTTCAAGCATTTTCTTCTTTATTTGGCAATGGCTGGAGGTATGTAATCGACACGATCCTTGCTTCCTCTTTTCCTTTCTTTTCTTTCATGTTCATTGAGTTGTTGAACATGTTTGAGATCGTGTATTTGTTTTAAATTAACATTTGGTATCAAAGCAACTAAAATCGCCTCTGTCTTGCTCCGCTTTTTCGGTGGGTTTATTTTCTGATATAATATATATATATATGGATGAGTTTTTATCATTTCTGGGTTTGAGTTTCTGTTTTGGGTGTATAAAAGGGACGGATCTGAAACTGTCATGAGGTTAAAGCAATATAAATATATATATGTGTATGTATACGCTTTACATATGGTTCGAATAAAAAAAAACTTTTGAAACGGGTCAAACTGACCCATTGGGAGGTTGAAGACGACTTCAGTTTGCTTTTGTGTTTTGGTTTTAAAGGCATGAATATATATGTGGCCGAAAAAGGATGTCCACTTTTAATATGTATGTGTGCCAAATTGCTTTTGTAACTTGTCAGATTGCTTTTCCACGAAAGTCTGCTACAACTTTTAAAAACAATGGACTAAGCTGGTTTACTTTGGAAATCTGGAAACAGCCTTTGTATTCTCCCAGTTTTCTCGTTGACGTGGGAAGTTCTTTTTTAACAATTTGGACTATACATATATATATATATATTCATGTGCGAAGAATGCGAAAAAGATATTGAAATATATGCGTATATTTCATAAAGTTAGAATTTTAAGGTATCTTTGCATGTAATTAAATGTTATGCATAATATTATAGTTTTTTATTGTGCTATATTTATGCTTATATTATTTATTTGTTTCTGTGTATAATTTGTGGTTATCATTATACATGAAAAGTTGATTATATGATAAAGTATGTTAGAATTAAGTTCATAGGATATTGCTTATAGTTTTATGCAATAATTGAGCCTAAGAATTTAGTTAATGTTTAAGTGACCTTATAATTTCGATTAATTAGAGAGTAGCCACAGCATCTTTAATTAATTAAAATTGTATATTAAGGGTGATTTAAGATCATATATGGAAATTAAACATTAGTTGTAATTAATTATATGCAAATAATAGATCTTATCCTACAGGAATTTTGTTATATTGTGTATGATTAATTAGGATAAAATATCAAATTATATTTTCTAATTTACCCACAGGGATTAGGAAAAGGAACATAATTTGATAGTTTTATCATAAATTTAAGAATGAATCTAATTGAATTAGAACTTTAGCCCACAGGCAAGTTTTATGTCACTAGATTCATATTTCTCATGATTTTACATTGGTAGAACATGTCATATAATTTGTTAGCCTCAAATTTTGTAACATGAGCATGAATGTTTGATTTAATGCGTTATTCAACCTGGTAATTTCTCTGATATGAAATGTGATGTTCCCAGCTCAAAGGGGACAACTATAAAGTGTGGAAGGAGAGAGTTCTCCTTCATTTAGGATGGATGGACATTGATTATGCCATAAGGAAGGAAGAACCCCCTATATAACTGAAATCAGCACTCCAGATGCAATAAGTCTTTATGAAAAATGGGAGCGATCTAATCGCTTATCAGTTATGTTCATAAAGACTAAAATTTCTTGGTATAAGGGGCTCTGTCGAGCAATATCAAAAGGTCCAAGATTTGCTGAAGGCCATTGATGAGCAGTTCGCCACTTCAGACAAAGCAATGGCCAGCACCCTAATTATAGAGCTTTCAACTCTGAGGCTCACCGGCATTAAGGAGTGCGTGATCATATCATGCGCATGAGGGACATTGCGGCTCAATTAAAGGCATTGGAAGTTGAGTTGTCAGAATCCTTCCTAGTTCACTACATTCTTTGCACTTTACCTCAGCAGTATGGCCCATTTAAGATATCTTACAACACACATAAGGATAAATGGTCAATCAATGAGTTGTTGACCATGTGTGTTCAAGAAGAGGGCAGACTGCTTATGGAGGAAAAGGAAAAGGAAAGGTGAACTTTACTACTCATGGAAAGAGCAAGAAGAAGGATCAAGCCAAAGATAAAGAGAAAGGGAAAATCCCTCCTGTAAAGAACATAAAGAAGGAAGCTGTGTGTTTCTTCTGTAAAAAGAAGGGACACATGAAGAAACAATGCTCCAAGTTCATGCAGTGGCTTGATAAGAAAGGTACTCAACTTTCACTTGTTTGTTATGAATCCAATACGATTGATGTTAATCATAACACATGGTGGATTGATTCTGGTTCTACAATCCATGTGACCAATTCATTGCAGGATTTAGTAGACCTGCGGAAGCCAGTGGGAAGTGAGCGTAGTATCTATTCAGGCAACAAGATGCCCTCGCATGTGGAGGCCATTGGCACGTGCAGATTGGTTTTAAGTAGTGGTTTCATTTTAAATTTAGAAAAGACCTTTTATATTCCTAGTTTTTCTAGGAATTTGATTTCAGTTTCCAGACTTGTATCAGTTGGTTATTCATTTAACTTTTCAGACTTCGGGTTTAATTTATTTTATAAATCTGGTGTTATTGGATATGGTACTTTGTCTGATGGTCTTTTTCTCCTTAATTTGCAAAACGATGACAACCATACCACTATGCACGTTCATAAAAACGTTGGTACAAAACGATGTGTTATGAATGAAGAGTCTTCTATGTTGTGGCATCGGAGATTGGGACATATCTCTATTGATAGAATTAAAAGGCTGGTAAATGATGGGGTACTTAGTACTCTAGACTTTACTGACTTTGAGACTTGTATAGACTGCATTAAGGGCAAGCAGACCAACAAGTCGAAAAAGGGTGCCAAGAGAAGCTCTGAATTATTGGAAATCATACATACGGACATTTGTAGTCCAGACATGGATGCATACCATGATAAGTACTTCATCTCTTTCATAGATGATTACTCGCGATACATGTATCTCTACTTGCTTAATAGTAAGAATGAAGCATTAGATGCTTTTAAGGTGTTTAAAGCAGAAGTAGAGAAACAATGCGGCAAACAAATTAAGATCGTGAGATCGGATAGAGTGGAGAATATTATGGCAGATATACAGAGGATGGACAAGCACCTGGGCCATTTGCAAAGTTTCTTCAAGAGCATGGGATTGTTGCCCAATACACCATGCCTGGTTCACCGATCAAAATGGTGTAGCTGAAAGGAGAAACCGAACATTATTGGACATGGTGAGAAGCATGCTTGGTAGCTCCAAACTTCCTGAGTCCTTGTGGACTGAAGCTCTTAAGACGGCTGTGTACATATTGAATCGAGTTCCAACCAAGGCTGTCCCAAAGACACCTTTTGAGTTATTCAAAGGTTGGAAACCAAGTTTGCGACATGTACGCGTTTGGGGATGTCCGTCTGAAGTAAGAATCTACAATCCACAAGAAAAGAAGTTGGACCCAAGGACCATAAGTGGATATTTTGTTGGATATGCCGAAAGGTCTAAGGGATACAGATTTTATTGTCCATCTCATAGCATTAGGTTTGTGGAATCAAGAATGCAAAATTTCTTGAAAATGACTTGATAAGTGGGAGCGATCGATCCCTGGGCATTGTTCCTGAGAAAGATCATTCAGATGCTCAGTATGACACTTCAAGTAATGGACTGATCATTATTGTTAACAACACGCCTCAAGTACAAACACGTGTTGAACAACCAGTTCTAGAAGTACCACAAGCTGTTGATCCTGATCCTGTAGATGCTGAAGTTCAACAAATCCCTGAAGCTGTTGAACAGCCTGCTGAACAACATGATCCTGCTCCTCAGGAGAATGTTGATGCAGCATTAAGAAGATCTACTAGAGTAAGGAAATCGGCAATTCCTAATGACTATGTTGTGTATCTACAAGAGTCTGACTATAATATTGGAGCCGAAAATGATCCTGAAACATTTTCACAGGCCATGAGTTCTGAGATTTCAAACTTGTGGTATAATGCCATGAAAGATGAGATGGATTCGATGGCGTCTAATGGAATCTGGGATCTTGTCAAGTTGCCTGATGGTGTAAAAGCCATTGGATGTAAATGGGTCTTTAAAACAAAGAAAGACTCACAAGGCAACATTGAAAGACATAAGGCAAGACTCGTGGCTAAAGGATTCACTCAAAGGGAAGGGATCGACTACACAGAGACTTTCTCTCCTGTATCTAAGAAGGATTCTCTTCGAGTAATCATGGCATTGGTTGCTCATTTTGATTTAGATTTGCATCAAATGGATGTGAAAACGGCCTTCCTAAATGGTGATCTAGAGGAAGAGGTTTATATGAAACAACCTGAAGGATTCTCCTCTAGTGATGGTGAGCACTTGGTATGTAAGCTTAATAATCCATATATAGATTAAAACAAGCTTCCCGTCAATGGTATTTGAAATTTCATGACGTTATCACTTCATTTGGTTTCGAAGAGAACGTCATGGATCGATGCATATACCAGAAGGTCAGTGGGAGCAAGATTTGTTTTCTTGTGTTATATGTGGATGATATTTTGCTTGCAACCAATGATAGGGGTTTGCTATATGAAGTGAAACAATTCCTCTCGAAAAACTTTGATATGAAGGATATGGGTGAAGCATCTTATGTTATTGGCATTAAGATCCATAGGGAAAGATCTCGAGGCATTTTAGGTTTGTCTCAAGAGACCTATATCAACAAAGTTTTAGAGAGATTTCGGATGAAGGATTGTTCACCGAGTGTAGCACCCATTGTGAAGGGTGATAGATTCAGCCTAATCCAATGTCCCAAAAATGAGCTCAAGCGGGAACAGATGAAAAACATCCCATATGCTTTAGCCGTTGGAAGCCTAATGTATGCTCAGGTTTGTACTAGACCGGACATTGCATTTGTTGTTGGGATGCTAGGGAGATATCAAAGTAACCTAGGTGTTGACCACTGGAGAGCTGCAAAGAAAGTGATGAGATACCTTCAAGGGACAAAGGATTATATGCTTATGTATAGATGAACTGACAATTTGGAGGTTATTGGATACTCCGATACAGACTTTGCTGGCTGTGTTGATTCACATAAATCAACATCTGGTTATATTTTCATGCTTGCTAGTGAAGCTATGTCTTGGAGGAGTGCGAAGCAAACCTTGACTGCTACTTCCACTATGGAAGCCGAGTTCGTATCTTGCTTTGAGGCTACCTCACATGGTGTATGGTTGAAGAGTTTCATGTCTGGGCTTAGAATTGTAGATTCTATTTCTAGGCCATTGAGATTGTACTATGATAACTCAGCTGCTGTATTTATGGCTAAGAACAACAAGAGTGGTAGTCGAAGTAAACATATTGACATCAAATACTTAGCCATAAAAGAACGTGTCAAGGAAAAGAAAGTGGTCATTGAGCATATTAGCACTGAGTTAATGATAGCTGATCCTTTAACTAAAGGCATGCCACCAAAGAATTTTAAGGATCAAGTAGTAAGAATGGGACTTAGTTCCATGATGTAATTTTTTTTTTCATTGTATATACATTTGATGTTTAATGGAACTCTTGTTCAGTTGATGCTTTCTTATTTGGTTTTGTGTACACGTTTGTTTTTTCATTTTGAGAAATATCATTAAGTTTGGACCTCGAATAAACATCGGGTTTATTCATTAAGTTGTATGGGCTTGAGAAACATAGTGTATTGTAATACATGGAAGATAATACTCACCATTGGAGGACCTATCACCATGATTCATATGTTTTGTTTCTTGTTACGTATGATACTAGGGTTAAATGGATCAAGTGGGAGAATGTTGAAATTTCCCATGTTTTTCGTAAGACGTTATTGGATGAGGATGTCAGTTGAGATCCTTAGCTATTTCATCGGGAAATCTATCTCCGAATGTGATCCATTTTTCAGCACATCTTCAACCCACTATCCACACGCCCTTATCACATTCAACAAACTATGTGATGGACGGAGTTATATAAAGGAACGTGCATCTTCTGTTTAGGTCCCTAAGCCTACTCTCCTACAAAATTACACCATCGGATTGAGTGAGTGAGGGTTTAGAAGCACCTGACAGAAACAAAAGAAAAATTTCGATTCAAGCATTTTCTTCTTTATTTGGCAATGGCTGGAGGTATGTAATCGACACGATCCTTGCTTCCGCTTTTCCTTTCTTTTCTTTCATGTTCATTGAGTTGTTGAACATGTTTGAGATCGTGTATTTGTTTTAAATTAACACACAGTACATGCCATAGTCACATACATACATGTATATATATATATATATTATATATAGGTAAAGCACATAACACAACCTTAACAACTAATATTCACAACAAATCAAATTCTATGTTTTAGATGTGGCAAAACGGTAGCTTGCAACATGCAGTAAATAATACTTGCAGGGTCTATAGACTCACTATGCGGTAAATAATATTTGCAAGGAATAACTATACCAAAACCTCTAATTGTCTCATTCTAAGTTTGCGACTAGTATTAAGACATTAGAAGCACAATTCATCTGTTGTTGAAATGAATGTCCCATTCCACCAGTTAGGCCCATTTTAACTTTTAATCTTACTCAAATTATCGTATTAATAGTAATTCTCTCATATTGACAATCCATTTAGTCATCACAAAAACACCATCACCTAACCTAATCACATTGTTGGCGGAGTCTAGGCCCATCATATTTTGCCAGTCTATCACTATAATAAAACTAGATGTTAGAGATAAAATTTATAACTCTAAACATAAATTTTTATCGCAAAAATTATCATTATTAATTCTATCTATAAAAATACAAACTATTTTACTAATTTTTTATTGTAAAATTTATATTTCTAAAGGTTAATTTTCTTATAATGAATACTTGTCACCATAATTCTAAATGGCCAAGCACAATACAAATATACACATCATTTAAGTTGAATTTTTGTTACTAAAGTTAGGTTATAAACGAGGAATCAGAATTTACAGTTTCATTTTTACCCTTTTTGTGTGTTTGTAGAGATTCCTTATATTCCGACTCTACTGCGCTGTTAACAACAAAGGAAAAGTGCCAATTTATAATCTGTCAATAACCCATAACACGAGAACTAGGAAGGATTGTGGGTTTATCTTTAAATTGCTAAAATTTTCACCACTCAAACAGACAGTGGCATCTCTTTGATTGGAAGAGAGGGTGATAGTGACACAAATTTAGGGAGGGTATTCCTTAGAATGAGGGGTTTAGAAAACATCAAGTTACAAAAACATATAGTCAAAAAGATGATAAAATTTTCGAAACAAATGAGCAAAAAACAATTACAGATATTTTTTTATTTATTAAATTATGCAAGACTTTGGATTTAAATTCTTTAGTAGAACCTTTTATAACAAGATTTCATATATCTTATAGTGAATAGCATGTAACATGGTAATATAAATGATGCAGAGCACGAACAATTGTAGGTGCATAATTTATTAATCAATTTCAGTATAAATAGTTAAATACCATACCTAAGATTAATATAAAACCATGTGCGAGAAATTACAATTACGCGGCATGCATGTAAATCAAATATCTTACATATCTATAATATTAAACTTATATAATATTTCATTATTCCAAAGAGTAAAATTGTTTGTTTGCCTCACATTAAAAGTCTGCAAAATTTTAAAATAGGAACAAAAATAATTTTCCGAACAAAATAAACATTTTCCGGCACAATTATATTGCATACTAAGAATATTAATTATGAGTGACTTTTACTACACGTACTATATTTATAAATCAAGTAAACTATCGAGCAACAATTACTCCACAGGCCCTTGTTTTATCATATTATGGTCATTTTTTATATAATATTTTTATTATTTTTAAATCGATATTTATGAAAGAATATATATCAATAAAAAACTGACAGTTTTATTTTTGAACAGATTAAACAGATATAAAATAGATAAATTATAACTATAGATTTGATATAAATACAATTATGATAAAAAATCAGAAACATACCCACAATAGCTAAAATTACGACCGAGAAATGTCTCATTTTCGTGGCTTTAAAACTTGTGTTCCCTGTAGGAAAAATTCTGTTTCCAAGCCTCAGCTGGTGAGGACATCTCATGGGCAACAATTGAATTCGACTCCTGCAAATCTTTGCTTTTAACTTTGGTGGCCGACCAAAACAATAATAAATAAATAATAAAAACCCTAGTGCAAGGTGCAAGCTAATCATCATCTAGAATGTGGAGGCATGATGGAACCCGGCCCGGCAGGCTGCTCCTTGGATCTATAATGAATGCAATAAGGCTGATCCATAATGGTTTCCAAGGCCCACACCTTCGAGAAGGTCCCCAGTTTGATTTCTAGTGTCTTGTAAATTGCAAGTTGTATATGTTGTAGGCCAATGAACCATGTATCTCCTAAAATTACAAGTTAATAATTGAAAATATTTAAAATTTTAAAATAATAAGTGATATCATCATAACATCATTTTCTTTCTTATAATTTTAATGATCAGTGAATTTTAAAAAACTTTAGAAAAAATAATTTTAAAATCATGATGATTTGATGGTTTTTTTTTTTTTTTTTTTGGTAAGTCCTCTAGAATCCAAAAAGAATTCTTTTCATTTGGTAGGAAGGAAATTATATTATTAACTCGATGAGCAATGGAAAAAGGTTACGATCATTTGCGTCCAATGGAAATGGTGAAAACTTGAAAAGTATATGCGAATCAAAACTCATGCTGATGTGAAGGATTGCTTGAATTCTTGAAGGTGATTCACGAGTGTCAATAGTTCCCAAGAATGAACAAAAAATAAATGATTGGCGGTGACTTATTATTTTTTATACCAAGTTTCCACTTAGCGGCTTTGAAATGTCGGAAAGGAAGGAAAAATCTCGTGATTCCTCATTCAATCAATCAATTGGTTTTTTTATTAGGTGAAATCACAATAACAACGTCGTACAAATTCTCGGTCCATCTCGTAAAGTTGAAGGTTAATTTGCCCCTTTTGCTTTTTCCTATTCGACAAGATTTGTATGGAATTTCCAAAGCAAAATTAACATCTTGGTCGGGGAAAAGGAAGCTGCTCTAGGGTTCGATTTCACGCTTTATAACCTTGGCTGGTGGCCGCTTTGCTGCTTCTATAGAATTATAAAAACTTTTTTTGCACCTTCCTCGGAAAAGAGCCATACTCAGTAAAGCTCCTGGGAAACTTCTTGTTATATTCTACCATCCGTAAAATCACAGGACTCTGGTGAAGTTGGATTTAACTACCTTTTAAAGAGTCAAGGCTAGGACAAGGTACTAGACTGTCTGTCCCTGAAAATCATTGGATCTTATGTAATTGAGTAGGTTTTGAGATCATTGGATCTTGTGTAATTGTTACCAGTACATCTCGATTTCAAAATATATTAAAAGCTATCCTCCCAAATATGGTTATATGCAACTTTGATCTTTTACATGAAGGTATTATGCACCTTTTTTTTCTGGGTATATGGAGTACCGAAACAAAATTTGAAAACGTAAACTTATGCAATTGAATTTGATAAAAATAATCATATCCTAACCAAGTTTTCTATTATCTCAGATTTAATTGGTTTTGTGGTTTAAGTATAATGTATTTTATTAAGACATTCACTGACAATTTTTATATTATGATTTTAAGCATGAAAGGGTAATGAGTGCGGTATTTAAATTTAAAAGGAAAATTATGTATATAGTCGTCAATTTCTGCCAACTATTTTATTTGCATCTTTAACTTTATTTTTTTCCCCCCATTAGAGGTCCCTAGCTTTTTTTTTCTTTTCCGGCCAATGTCTCTAACATTTTACAACTACTTTCTGAGTTCTTCCACATAAATCAACTTCCAATAGGTTTACAATAATTAAACGTGATAAATTATTATTATCATATTGATTAAATTAAAACAATATCATAGGTTTTGTATTATCGGCAAAAATTCAAGCCTCTATGTGAGCACCCAGTCCTTTCCAGCGCATGCAAAGTTTTTGTATGATCTGGGCAAAAAAATTCAATCCTCTAATCCCCGGTTCAAGCTTTGAATATATTATATCTTATCCCTAATTCCCATTCTAGTAAGGTTTATTATAACTTTGGTCATAGTGCACGTTTTACGGAGTTAGATTTGGCAATTATGTGGGTTGTGAATTTGTTCCATTTTCAGCTTAAATATCCTCGATATTTTACGCTCTGTATGGTTGGCATTTTGGTTCTTCTTCTTCTTTCTTTTCTTTTCCTTTTTCCTTTCCCCCATTATTGTATATCTAGACTCTCGTGATGATAAAATATATATTGGATTTATGTAATTACATCGATAATTGGGTGAAAAGAAAAACAAGAACCACAAATGCATGAAAAAAAGTAGGATGCTCTAGGGGCTTTATGGTCATCTTAACTCTTCTTGAGTTTAATTTGATAATATTCTATGTAACCATAAAAATGGTTTGCTTGACTAATGCTCAACAGCGACTAATCAACATTTTCTGTGAACGATTGAAACTCTATGTTTGATTGTTAAATCTAATGCTAGACTGCAAACTTACGAAAACTGAGCGAAGGATGACATTGCAGATCATGCTTACTTGTTCCTAAAACTTTTTTTTTTTTTCTTTTTTTCCAAGTCAAGTTTGAATATCTTGGAATAATTTTTTTTTTCCCTAAATTATTGGATAAATTCAATATGCACTAGAACTTAGTACTTATTGATCCATTAATTGTGATGACACAAGTAAATCTCAACAAATCATTATCTATAACAAACAAACCTTCATATCGATCATGGTCATTTTAGACCTATAAGATTATGATAGAGATATGATCGAGGTCCAATCCTTGATCTCACACTTTATATCTATATACTTTAAATTTTCAATTAAAAATATAAAATCGTATTAATTTTGTATTATCAATAACCCCTTTCTTTCATCTTAACATTATTTGATTTGATCACTCATGCACTGGAATTTCAAGCTCCTCTAGAGGCGTCCAACCATCTTTTCCTCTATGCCCTTGGCTTAATATCCTTTGTTCCAAAAAGTTAATTTTCAATTTCATTTGTACTCCTGCAAAATATTATCAGTTCGGCCTTGAGATCAGTCCCTTTATCATCCTTGATAGACTCTGGCATCTTATCTAATAGACCAACTAGAGTTAAAACAAGTTAGCACTAAAGAAATTTGCATAAATATTTTACTTCAAATCTCCAAATCTAGGTTAAAACACTGGTAAAACTATTATGTGTCCATAAAAGTAGGTAATTCTCCTTATTATAATTCAAACTACTATCACGTGTGAGATCTACCAAGATTTTGGTTATCATATAAAGTCATACAGGTGAAACCTTATATGTAACTCAATAATAGATAATTTGAACCACATGCAATTACAAAATAGGGAAACTAAACATGTGTAACCAAAGAAGCTCAAAATTTAATTGATCTATCCTAATTCTCTACTATATTGTGATACACATGCGCATAATTCGAATGTAAGTCTCCTAAATAATCAAAACACTCTCTTATTGTACTTATATAAGGATAATGATTAAGAAACTAATTATACAATTAACAAAAAAAAAATAGTATTTTCTCTTTCCTTTTACAATAAGTTCTTTAAGAACAATATAAACATAAACCTTTCCTTTTGACACAACTTCCAAATGGTAAGAACATTTTTCCTGTGCCAGGAAATAATTACCTAATAGATTTTCTTACTTTAACATAGCTCTTTTATCTTTCGCTTTTGATAATTCTCCGAACCAGTTTTCATAGAAAAACATTTTTAGGACATCCTTTGTCTAATTAATCAAAGTAAATTTAGCACATCTTATAGTCTCCAATAGTTTTAACATGATGTCCTTTAAACCATACTTACTATTTATTTTATTTTTACTTTATTTTTCTTTTTCTTCTTTCTCTTTTTAGTCTTTTGGTGTAGATAACAATATCTAAGATTGGCCGACGCCCACCATAAATACAAGACTTTTGGGGGGTGGAATATCTTTCTGTCAAATCTTCTGAATTAACGTGTTGAAACCGTAACAGCATGATATTGCTCTATACCTTATTAGTTTTTAAAAGTAACTACCCAACCAACTAATACACTAAAGTCCAAGTTCACAAATGCCAGCAACTTAACCCGTCTCTTCTCACCAAAACCGTAGTAGGATTTTAGTTGGAGATATTTACCAATTCATTAAAATTTATTTACATTATCATTTATATGTAAATTTTAAATATTACACAAAAATTCAATGCGATTTAAGATTAGTGGTGCAAACAAGCCCAACCGAGCCGAGCTTTTCTCTGCTCGAACTTGGATCGTTTAACTTTTAACGGGTACAAGTCAAACTGAGCTCTTAACTAGCCTAGAATGTGTAGGCTTCAATCCGACTCAGTTAAGAATTTTTGAGCCAAGCTCGGACTCAGGCCTATTTAGCTAAACAAGCTCAAGTTCAATCCGTCTAGAGTATATAATTTTATTTTTAATTATATTTACATCGCGAGCTAGCTCGTAAACCAAAAGACAAGCTTAACCTAACTCACTTAGCTAAACAAACTTGAATTTGAGCTCAAGCTCAATTCGTTTACCTTAATAGGCATACTTACGAGCCGACTCGCAAGGCTGAAAACACGCTCAAGCCTGGCTTATTGAGTTTGAGCTCGAGCTCAGCTTATTTAAGTAAATGAGCCAAACTCGAGTAGCATGACTCATTGATAATCCTAAGGATAGATATAAATGTTTTTGGAAATTATGCTTAATAAACATAAAATCTGAATTTGTTTTTTTCAATTGCATATCATAAATGTAACTTCTATAATTTTTCTTTTTTAAAAAAAAATTGCAATGCAATTTCACATTAGTAATATGGTACTAAAGTATTACACCCAGTTTAGTTGCATATAAAAACTGATATCTTAATAGAATTAGCCATTGTATATTAGTATCGTGGAAAAAAGAAAGAAAGAGACCAGCCTGGTGTTAACAGATGCACATTATATTTTATTTTTATGTTGGATTAAAAAATTTATTCAGATGGGCTGTTAATTAAGATTATAATTTATATTTGGATTAGATTTTGTACGTTGGTGCATATATCATATATGCTGGATATATTATTTTAGAGGCACAGCACCTGATAATATATTGAAACTGTTGAAACTGTGAAAACAATCCTTCTGGAGGTATCCATCACCGACCGACCAACGGTACATATTAATGTACTCGGTTATGCGGTGGCGCATTAAAAATAAGAGAGAGAGAGAGAGAGAAGATTATGATTGTAAGGCGTAAAAAGAAAAAAATTATGATAATAATAAATAAACAAACATACTATATAATTGAAGCCATAGTTTTTAAGATAACTATATATACAGTATTTTATGTAAGACATACATTATAATTTTATTTGTTATCATCATGTATAATATAACCATGAATCTTTTATCAGTGACTGAAATAGAACATGGACAGTTGAGATATTATCCTTCTCAAATAAAGGATTGAACCCACTGTTTCATCATCCAAATAGATGAAAATGAAAAATGCAACATCCATAAAAATGAATCTTCTTGTGGTCCATCATAATAATAATAATAATAATCAAAATATCAAAACCCATCAGCTTCAATTAAAAAAAAAAAATTCTTGTAAACTAGTCCCATGATACTACCAACGACTCAAACCATATCTAACCATGATTGAATCACTAAAATTATTAATATCCTAATATATTGAATTTAAATTATTTAATGGCCCTACAGCAGGAACATAGAAACTCTCGTAAACTATTCATCAAACCAACACAAAAAAATATACACAGCAACTTATGTGAAAGAAATAAAATTCAAATTTTCACCATACAAGAAAAGAAAATGAGAATCATCAAAGGAGACATATATTAATTCTACAGTACATGCTTTGAGTATTTTTCCCAATCCCTAAATTAAAATTTTTTCACTAAGTTTTTTTTTTTTTTTTCTTTTTTAACCTTCTTCCAAGACCCACAAAAGCTAATGAAATAAAAAGAAAACGTATTATCATAAAATACACATAACCCAAGCACTCATAAAATAAATATCATCAAGTCACTTTACAAACGTTAAAAAGGACACAAACCAAATCAGTTGTCATCAGCAGCATGGGGAATACTTCACTGCTGCATGTACTCTACGTTCTTGCTGATCTCCTCCAGCTTCTTCAGCCTCAACTTCTCGCTTTCGCTCACCAGCTGCGCGCCGTATCGACAAAACACACCAAAAAACTTGATCAGAAACAATGGCCAATGATCACAACAAATGATATTATGTTATCTAGTTGAATGCCAAACAGGAATATATGTTGAAAATTTTATATGCTCTAACCTCCATCAATTTGGTGATGAGCTGAACTTTCTCCTTGTTTTTGTCATTGAATAAGTCAAGAGCTTCCTTGTACTCCTTTTCCTGTTCCAAGCCCCAAACCCAGCTTTAATGAACCTCATGGATTGTATAATTAATGAAGAAAAGAGGAAAGAGGAGAATCATTAAAAGAACATTTGTGTCACCTTTTTCTGGCAAGTGTGGCCTAGTGTTTTCAGCTCTTTATTTACCGAATCAATCTTCTTCCTGACCAAGGATACTTCTTTCCTCATTGGATCTGCCAGTGCTTCCAGTTCCTGTAATGTTTTTTTAAACCCATCAGTTTAGTTTATTATCAGAATAATTAGCATCAAACAGATACTCCTATCGTGTGAGAAATGCTGATACTAGTAACGTTTAGTATGTAAAAACGAACCTGGAATGGCATTTCAGATTCTATTCTCATTTTTATATTTGATTGCACTTTTAAAAGCTGGACTCATGATTATCCAGAATCCACAATTACTGTTTGAGCAGATTTACGATTCTATTCCTTCCTCATAAATATTTACCATTAAATTACCTTTTTATTCTCTTACTTATTTATTATTCTTCACATTAATTACTTGAGATATTTTTTTACAAATAACATGTCTATTCCATTCCACGATGTATCCAACCAAAGGAATTCATCATTCCACCTCTCATTCCATTCTAAACAATTCCTGCGTATCAAACATGAATCCCGTACAAGCATTGTGGAATCAAAGTGAACACAAGCAAACATCCTGCCAAAGACGGATTAGCTCACACATAAGAGACTGATTGAAATATTTTCTCTCAACCACTTCCAAAACGACAAATAATGTTAGCACTGAAATTATTAGGCAATTAGAGGGCACACAATGGAAACCAGAGTGGTCCTCCATATGTGGCCGATAGACTAGCTGATGTATGTACTAACATCACAAACAAGAAGAGCCCCATTAATTGCTTTAGGCCATAATGGTTCCATATCGTTTTCAACCTCTTTGACATGGTGGTTCCACATCATTGTTAGCCTCTTCAAGTGTCCTCTTTGGTAAGGCAGAGCTAAGAGCATAATTGAAACCACCCGACAGTATTTCACATTCTTCTAACCTTCTTCCCGATTTAAAAGAACCAGTACGAAAACATGAATTAGCTGAGTAGGAAACACTGATAAGCCTCCTAAATTTTGTTTCCTCAATACCGAGTCCTTTATTATTAAATCATAAACTATACAACCATATACGACCAAATTGTTTATGTAATTTATAGTATACTCCTTAAGCAACTATAAAAATCATCTAGATTAGAGGGCTACAGCCAGGATGGGTCACCTTGGCATTGAAATTTTGCAGTCAGATAATTATGAGTTAACATAGACCAGAAAATATGAAACAGGCCAACCAGACAGATGCAAATTCGATGTACGGATTTCGCTACCTTTTATCAGATTCTGGCTCCGATTGTTGGATCTGTCTCGATCCGGCAAACAAGAACAAATTTTCCATCCGAAATTTTATCCAAACAAAACTGCTTTAGTCCTCACACAAGAGTAAACACAACATGAAATCTTCTAGCCAAGTGTAATTTTTAATAGTGGTAGGTAGAAATTGAAATTTCTGGACAATCCAATTTTAAGATAAATCAAGTCCGGAAACTGCAAAGCTGTAATGATGGAAAAATTCCCAGCTCTCACTGTGTGTCTATGCAATTGGGTTCGGTATGGGATAAGGGCTTGTACGACAAAAAAATAAATTAAAATAAAATAAAACAGAATAATCAGCGGAAAAACATTCTCATAATAGATAGGGAACAGAGAGGACAGTTTATACGCCCAACAAATTTGACTTCGAAAAAAAAAAAAAAAAAATTGGCAGGACGCAAGATTCTATTTTTGTCTACATTTGAGATACTCTGTGTTTTTTTTTTTTTTTAAATAACATATATACTATTAAACCCAAACAAAATTACATGCCTAAAAAGCTTGTAATTTCCATTCAAAGGTTTTTTCAGAAGTTAGAGAAGAGGTAAACTATTTTTTAAGAAATTTAAAAAAAAAAAAAAAAAAGAGGAGACCTAACTTTGAATTTGTCTAGTAATTCCTAATTCCTATGGATTCTGTCTCTTCTACTTGTTTTTATCCTCCAAAACTTACAAGTTCAAAAATTTACATATCATTTGAGCTTATATCTTACATACGATTTTTCTTTCCCCCTCTCACATAAAATTAAAAAAAAAACTTATAAACACTACAGATCCATACACACAGCACATACATTTAATCATCCAAAAATAAAAAGCTCTAATTTTTGTATCTGTTTCTTTTTAATTTTATCTTTCTAATAACACAGTTAAGCAATCGAAAAATTAAGTCAACTTTATGATACCTCTCTAATCGTGGCCAAACGTTTAGTTTCCTCCTCAACACGACCCAATTGAGAGAGAACCCTTTCTCTGACCTCCATCTTCTTCTTCTCAATCTCCTCTTCCTTAGCTCTGAAAGTAGAAAGTGCAGACCTTGACATCTCCTCATCTTCTTTTGAAAAAGACATGTTGCTGTTGAAACTCATGCTGAAACTTGTTGAGTTTTGAATCATCAATTGTTGTTGCTGTTGTTGTGAGGCCTGTGCTGTTGTTGCTGCTGCTGCTGCTGTTGTTGTTGTTGGTGGTGGTGGTGTTGTTGTTGTTGTTGTCTCAAGACTCTGCATGTTTTTTGGTTCCAAGGAAACTTCTTCTTCTTGTTCTTCTTGAGTGCTGAAACAAAAGCAACAAGAAGAAGGAGGAGGAAGGGAAGGGTGAAGCCTTGTTGTTTCTGGAATTGTTGGTTGTCTTTTGCTTTGTGTTTTTCTTTTTTTTTGGTGCCTTGGAAGAAATGATGATGACAGTGGTGGTTGTTTTTTGAGTTGTGTTGGATAATAGTGTTTTGTGATGTGTTGTGCTGTGGTGTGGTGGTGTGTTTTTTTTTTTCCTCTCTCTCTCTCTCTCTTTTTATTTCTTTCACTCTGGTTTGGTTTGTCCGTCTGTCACAACTCACAACTGTTGAAAAGTGCTTGTAGACGGGGCTGGCTTTTTAAAGTTTTTTCTGTTTGTAAAAAAAAATTAAAACCGTGAGTATCAGAGTATGAAACCGAACACGACCAAACCTATATATCATCTTTCTTTAGCTGTGTTGTAAAACACAAAAAATATTGAAAATATAAAAGAGGGATAATTTAATGGATCCCGCGAAAGAGACACGGATATTAGTTAAGAAGCTTACACTGCGTTTGGCAATAAGGTTGAATAAGCAAATCGATGGAAAGGAAAAGAAATTGAATGAAAGGAAAAAAAGAAAAAGAGATGAAAAGTAAGGAAGATTTATAACTTTTATTTGTCTTGTTAGTACAGAAATGAAAAAAAAAATGAGATTAAATATTGATGTGAATAGATTAAAATATTCGATATTTTTGTTTTTTTTTTTATTTTTAAGAGTATTTTTGTACTATCATACAATTTTCTCTTCATTTCTCTCTATTTCCATCCAAAATTGGATGAAAAAAAAAAGTGCATCTTTCCCTTGATTTCTTCCTGCTTCTTTTATTTTTCTTCCCATTTTGATGATCCAAACGCCCAACTTCTGCCGATTTCTTTCGTTTTCCATCGTGTTTATTATTCCCAAACACAGCATAAGAGAAAAATGAAAAGAAAAATTAGTTCATATTTTTAACATTAATTATCAATATTACCAAATCCAATCCCTAATAGTGAATGAATAAAATCAAGTTGAATTGAGGATTAAACTGAAGTCAAGCAACCCGTTCAAGTGGAGAGGTCACGTTCAAACCGATTGGACCGGAATTAATACTCAAATGACAATACGGATAATTATACACTTTTCAAGAATAAATTTGAGACAATATATAAATGTCTGCTCTTTTGATTTTTAAACGGGGCCCAAAATTTTTTATTTTCAAAAAAGCTATTAGACTCGAGCAAAATTGAAATGACCTAGTTGTCATGCGATTGCCGTTGCCAGCCCACCTACTGATAAAGATTGGTATAAATGTGTGAATCAATCGGTGTTTAATTTTTTTAACGGAAAGAAATTTTAAAATGAGCAGTGAATTGTTACTGCTTTTATTATGTAGCAGTCTTTTGATTTAATTTATCTAGGACAACGGCCTATGAACTTAATATTTCGCCTTCCCTAGAAACCAGAGTTTAATAATATCAAATACAAATAGAGTGGTCTATAGACCCAAAAAACTTTTAAAAATAATAAAGGAATAATTAATTGTACATTTATAATCCATTTCATATTTTAGTTTTAAGCTGACTATAGAATAATTAATTATTTTTGTTACATCGCTATCTAAAAAACTCAAAATACCATTTTGTTGATTAGCAAAAATGGATAAAGTGATTATATATATTCTCTTTTGTACTCTATATTTCTATTAAAATATATACTGACTATAAAAAAAAAAAAGAAAAATTGGATCAATATAAAAGAGCCACCAAATACAAACGACTTAATTAATGAAAATATGAATATAAATATGTTATTTACTATACTTAAAAAGATAGGATAATTATTTTTCCCTCTTTCTCAAACTAACACTGTATGTGGCAATCTAATTCACGGTATAAATCCATAGAAAGAAGTGGAAATCAAATGAAAAAACATAAATGAAAAGAAATGAAGAAGCAAAAAGAATATATTTTCTGTTTAGATTGTTATTATAAAAATAAAATGAAATGAGGTAAAATATTAGTATAAATAGATTAAAATATCCAATGTTTTTTTAAAATTTTACCCTCATTTGTAAGGGTGTTTTTGTAACTTTAAAGTATTTTCTCCTTATTTTTTTTCCTTTTCTGCTTAAAAATAAACAGAAATGAATGGGCGTGGAGTTTGTATGGATTTCTAGCAATTTCTCTTACTTTCGCTTCTTTTTAAGAATTCACACATGAACTTTTCATTGACTTCTTTTATTTTCTATCGAATTTAGTGTTACCAAACACAACATAAATATATTATATCTTAATAGGTTGGTGCATTGGAAAGTACTACACATCAACTTATAGTGAGATGGGTTTTGAATTAGCCTACTTAACCCATCACACTGCAGCAGGGTAAGTAAGCCTAAAAGTGTAACCTATTTATTAAGCAAAGAGCACTACTAGATGACCTATTTAACTCGCAAGTGAAAACTAATCAGGATTGATTCACCCATTTAATTCAATTTTTTCCAAATGGATTAATAAAAAGTTGGCAACACATTTAAATTACATTTATTCAATCAATGCAATTGATGTCATTAATTTCTTTTGAATCCATTCACAAGACAAACACATGGAATTGGAACCATATTGTTAGAATTGGTTTCAAGCGTATGGATCCTTATATGTTTCTAAAAGGTTGTGAATCCTTTTTCTAAAAATATGTACAAAACCCGAAGAGTTCCAAGTGGTCCCCCTAGAAACATAAATTAAAGAGAAGAAAACATCAATTTAAGATTCTATGCCTATTGTCAATAAAATAGGGATAACAATATCCTATATTTGATACGTACATTCTTTTTTTCACCTTGGATGTAATCCAATGAGCATCCTTATTGACTTTTTTTATTTAATTCTAAAGCACTAACACAATCAAAACAAGAACCTAGCTCCATAATTCTTAAGACCAAAGGAAAATCTTTCAGCGAGCTTTTGAAGGCTTTTGAATGCGAAGAGTCGAACTGCATTTCGATTGCTTCCAACTATCATCCTTGGTGAACTTTAAGCTCCCCTTAATGGCCTGACTTTAGCAATTTCCACACTTGAGCTTTGGTTGGACGAAGCAACAGCAGCAAGAAGTTGTCCAATATGACCTCTAAGCGATACAAATCCACGCCCGGCCAAATTTGTGTCCCTATCCAGAACACCACAGCAGTTTAACTTTATGATATCCCATCAAGGAGGCTGCTAAGTAGCAGAGCTATTTTCGTGGAAGTTGCTAATAAGCTATTCCGTAATTGCTACAAATGATATCTCTAACTTTTTTTTTTAAATATATAATTAGATATCTAAATTTTAAATTGATTAATTTAATACATAAAAAAACATTTCGTATACAATAATAATATCTCCGTTACAGTGATTATAAATACCACGTAGGATGATGGTATTAGCCAATTTGATAGTGATATTATTAGCATGTGTTAAAAGCTCTTGTATGTACTAAATTGACCAATTTCAAAGTTCAAGTACCTAATTGCATATTTTACTAAAGTTCAAGTACTATTTGCAACATTAACCCGACTCTAAACTTGATTTGTTCAATCTTGTATTTATGATGAATGATAAGTGAAGTGGAAAAATAAAGAAGATGGATACAGCGTAAAGTATTAAAAAAATTTAAAAAATTTAAAAAAATGTGTTATTCTTTTGTTTTAGGAAAAAACCTAGAAAAAATAAAAATCTTAAAAATGATATATCAAGTAGTCTCATTGCCACTAGACCTAGACTTATTGTTGTGGCATCACCGCCGCTCTAGTCAACTCAAAGTTGATCAAGTACATAAATTTGAGCTTGAGTCAAGTCAAAAAAGGACTCAATAAATTCAAATTTAGCCTAGTTAAACTTGTTTGGCTAGAATTTATCTAAACTTTTTTATAATTGTAATAATATTAACATCTAAATTTAGGTAATTATTTGACTTTAACTTGATTAGGCTTGCAAGTTAGTCAATTCTACTGTTATAAAGCTCAAATCCAATTCAATCAACTATTTAATTAACTCCAACCAAAGTTTGACTGACTTAACTCTATTATTTTGTAACTAAACTCGAGTAATTTTGAGTTAAATATTAGTAGCACATGAATGTCTAGATTTATTTACAACTCTAATTATAAGTCATGATCTTTTAAATAAGAAAGTGCTGTTAAGGACCTATGATTAAATTTGCTAGATTGCAAATATTTATGAATTCTGTGGACATTTACGAAATGGTATATCTTAGTACCTTTTTTATCTCATTGGCGATAATGGAGAACATCAACATATTCTTTAAAATTGCCAAAACATATAATCAGATAAAAATACTAAAAGATAAAAAATTAAAATAAAGAATAAAAGAGGTAAAAAGGGCACCTAAATTACCATAGTGTCCACTAATGGTAGTGGGTTACCGCTTTCACCGCTGCAGAAATAAGAGAAGATTATAGCATGTTGATACAATTAATCTACTAATTGGATAACAATAGCACTAACGACGCTTGTAGTCTGGTGATAGCAATTTACATAAGACGGTGGACTGACAAGGGGAGCTAGCTTACAAATTTTAACATTAGACAACGTCATGAGTCGGTTCCAAATCGAAAACCAACTTAACCCATCATCAGCGGTTTCTAAACCAAGAACCAACTCGAGAGAAGGCGGATCTAAACTAGCTACAAACCTGCTAATTTTTACAATTTGAGAACCACTAGTTCAAAAACTGGCTGAAGAACCAGCGATTTCACACCATAAATAAATAAATATATATATATATATATAAGAAGAAGAAGAAAAAAAATAAAAAATATTCAAACTATTTTCACGTCAATAATAAAAGTTTATTTCCTATTTACAGCATTTTATGCAATAAATAAATATACTTGAAATCATGTATTGTTGAGTTTATATAGACTTCTAACCTAAGTGGACTTTTCTTTCTTAACAGTGTTAGATTTGTTTTTATGTTTTTGGAACTTTGTTGTATCTTAAATATTTTATAGTCGCATATTGCTATACATAACAACTTTGTTGCATTGTTTTCACGTCAATAGTAAAAGTCATTTCCTATTTACGACATTTAATGTGTTATCATTAACAATGCAAGTAATAAATATATTTGAAATCATGTATTGTTGAGTTTATATAGACTTCTAACCTAAATGGACTTTTCTTTCTTAATAATGTCAGATTTATTTATGTTTTTGGAACTTTGTTGTATCTTAAATATTTTATAGTCCCACATTACTATAACATAACAACTAAAAGTGCAAGTAATTATATATAAATAATCGCACAACTATAAAATTCCTTTTAACTAATGGATTATAAACAATTAAGCCCAATGATATTTCAAGTAAAAAGTTTGTTTTATATTTTTTTTTACTTAATTTTAGTAAATTTGTTTAATTAATTTTTTTAAATTCATGATTCCTGGTTTCAGAGATACCAAAACCGAATCATAGGAGCCAAGAATCATACCACTCCTACAGGTCCAGTACTGGTTCTACCAATTTTGGAACCAAGAAACATGATGATGTCTAATCACCATCAACCACACCATGGCAAGATTAGAAAAGGAAAAACGATTTATTTCAAATTAAAAATCAAATTATGGTGAGTGAAATTGAAAAATATTTTTTTCAAATGTAGGGATAGGGACCAAAACCAAATTACCTAAATAGATGACAACTTGCATACCACTATACTTAATTGTTGAATCACAGTCTACCATTATAAATGAGTCATACAATCCGTACATCAATGATGTAATGATACTACAATAGACTAATTAGATTTCGTCTTTTCCCTTTTATTTTATTAATTAGTTGTCTTTATTTAATCTCTTTATCAGTTGAGAATCACATATTGGTAATTTATTAAGTGCAGAAAATCTAAAATCAATGTAAATGTCATGAAAAAGATGGAACGCTTCGTTAAATACTGTTGTGATAGTATAATAACATACTATTTGATGGCGTACCGTTTCACTACTGAAAGGCATATTCACGCTGACATGAAGATGATTGCTTTACACTTTCAGATTTATTTTCTTAGAAGTTTGAATTTTAGAAACTCAAATTGCACAGGGCATTGTAGTTCTTTGAGAATAATGTTATAGAAGAAGGGACTGAGAAATTGCTGCTTGAATTCGAAATATAAACGGAAAGAAGGGAAGGAAAAAACAAAGGGGAAGAAAAGAAAAGAAAAGTGGGTTAATTTGAGCAAAATTTTGAGGATTACCGTTTTTGCATTATTAACGGAGAGATCAAGAATTTCATTCATTGCCCACTTCAAGGAAAAGTAGGAAAAGTAGGAAAAGAAGTTTAAAAAGTGATATGGATGTCTTCTCCACACCAGACAAGCAACCATTTGTTTTGATTAAGGAACTTCTCCGTGCAAAACTTTAATTAATCTTTGCATGTGATTAAGCAAAGCATTTTGCATTCATTAAAGGTAATTGTCACATTTTGTATTCAAATTTTTGTTTATTATTTACGATTAACTATATGAAAATTTAAAAGTATACATTTGACACTTAAATTTTATCTATTTTTAGAATTAGCCATATGAAGTTTATCACATTTTACAGTTAGTTGCTTGACCTTAGTTCATTTTTACAACTAACTACTTTATCTAAGTATTATAAATCATCTTAAAATGTTTATATATATAGTAAGTTGATCTTTAAAATTTAAGTAATTAATTAGATAAACCGGTAAAGTTGAAATGTTACATTTGTTCCATTCATTAATTCCATTGGTGGTTATGGTATGATTAACTTCTACTGCACCTTTTTCTTTTGGTTTTTCGTTTTTCCTAGTTTGCTATTCTTTTCATTTGTAAACTTCACATCCAATTTAAAGTAAATAGCATATTTAAAGAAAGTAAATAACATATTTTAAGAATTAGTTTTCATTTTATTTATATCGGATTTGTATCGGTAATTTATTTGTATTAGTTTGATTTGGCCAGTTTATGAATTAAACTATTAGTTTTTCATCAGTATCATATATGTGTTGGTTCAGTATTGATCCGATATCGGTTTGGTTTGAAAATGAAACCAAACCGACTATCCAAACAAATAAATAAATTTACTTATCCATATTAATTGAAGTTTTCCGAGCAATGTAGGCAAAGAAAAATCATATACATTTAAAATACTGTCGGTTGTCCGTAATAAGAAAATAAAAGATAAAAATAAATAATATGTATTATAATTGGCAATTGTTTATAAGAATATTTTATAGATGCCAACAAGGTTGTTAAAGTCACAATTCTACCTAAAATCAATATAATCATATAGAACTAACAATAATTCCTTTTTAAAATTTGTAATATATGGTCGTCGCAAATTATATTTTGCTACTGGGTAAATATCCAGCAAATTTAAACCACCATTACTGACCGATGGTTTAAAAGTGCAGCATGCAGTGTACTATACTAACTAAAATATTAAATATACATTTTGTGATGTTTTCTTATATCATAAATTAAAATAATAAGCTCATGTTAAAATGATTACTATCGTTGGGCTTAGATATTACATAAGCAATATGAGATTTAGATAAACCAATTTCATTAAAATTGTGTGAAGATGTTCAGGAAATTCCGTAGTAATGTACATGTAAGTGCATGATTTATGATATGTGACGCTCAAAATGGGTTGTGTTGTTCATGAGCTACTTGAGATTAACTTACTGCAGACTCACTTTGACTTGAATTCAATCAGTCAACAAGCCAAGCTCGATAAGTTTAAAATAAAATCCATCTATCTAAACGAATCAAACTTGAAGTTTGATTTAGTCTCACAATTTGGTTTGTTTAGACTTATTAACAAGCTTATTAACATATTTATGAGTTATAAATATATATATAACACTAAATGATTAAAAAATTAATTTCTATTTAATATTTATGTATATGTATTTATAGGATGTAATTTTTAAATCTGAGCAAAAAATTTGAGCATTACAGTTTATGCATTATTAACGGAGAGATCAAGAACTCCGTTCAATGCTCACTTGAAGGAAATGCAGGAAAAGGGGTTTTAAAAGGTGATGTGGATGTCTCCCCACACCAGACAAGCAACCATTTATTTTGATTATGGAATTTCTCAGTGCGAAACTTTAATTAATGTTTGCATGTGATTAAGCACAGCATTTTGCGTTTATTAAACCAGATGGTAATGGTCAAATTTGATAATTAAATATTTATATTTTTATCATTAGTTATCTAAAATCTAAAAGTATTAGCCAATTTTTTAAAATTAGCTACATAAATTTTATCAACTTTACAACTGGCTAATTAAACTTTACTCATTTTTGTAATTAATTATCTTATTTAGTATTATAATAACATTACAAAATTTAGAAGTAATAAATTGACATTTTTAAACTTTCAGTTATCGACAACAAAATAATACTTTTCATTGATTCTTTGGTGTTTGTTTGTTTTTTTTTTTTTCTCCTTCTTTTAATAGAGTGATGTGCTCTCTTTTGAGTTTTTTCCGAAAACCTAGTATAAAGGGCGTGATCATGTGCTTGCTTATCTCTTCTAAATTTCTTTACATCATTTTGCCACAATAATTCTGCAAACCCATCACCTACCAATTCTATAGCTGTAGATCTACTATTTTTAACCTCAGATCCGAGTTGTAATCTACAACTTTCCATCATCATTGGTGATCTAGGCAACTTAAAGATTGTGGAGATCAAGCAAATATTACTATCAATAGCTCTTACAATGACCAGATTTTTATGTATTTTTTTATTTTTTTTTTATTCCTTAAATGATTTTTTGTTATCCATTTTATAAGATCCGGTCTACTCACTAGTTAATTGAATTTTTTTCTTGAGGAGAATGTTATGTTTATACAGTTGGGTCATTGTACTCCGAATTCTTTGTTTATTGTTTTTGTTAAACTAATTATTATAATTGGTGTAATTTCTTTTTACTGAATTAAATTCATCATTGTAAAAAAAAAAAAACAATCAATTACACACACAAATAAATAAGGTTTAAGTGCTAAATATGATATTTATCACATTTCATTCGTTAATTCCTTTCCGTAGTTATCGTATGATTAACTTCTGCTGCACTTGGGCCACCTGGTTTTCTTTTTTCTTCTTTTTCCCTAGTTTGCCTTTCTTTTCTTTTAAGAAAGCAAATAACATATATGAAGAATATGGCGAATTGTAGACTTCAGATCGAATTTTTCAATTATTTTTCTTAACCCAAGCAAAATACTTATTTATAGTTAGTGAAGCTTTTCAGCAATGTACCAATCTATAAATTGCAAAGAAAATTTAGATCCATTCAAAAATATTGTCGTTGTCGTTAAAAAGAAAATAAAAAATAAAATTAAATAATGACGATTGTAAATTAGCAAGTGTTTATAAGCAAATGCTATGTTTATAAGTATGTGCTATAGTTGCCAATAAGGTTGTTAAAATCATAATTATATCTAAAATTAATACATATAAAATGGATAAAATTTTATTAAAAATGACGACGATCCTTTTTAAAATTTTTAATGCATAAAACCGTAGTAAACCATATTTTACAATTGCTACATATCAAACAAATCTAAGCCACCATTACTTACCAACAAGTCAAAAGCGCTGCATACAAAGTCTTATACTAACTAAAATTGTATTCAATAACATTTACTTATCATAACTTAAAAAGTACACTTATGTACGGATTGTAACTATTGTTGTGTTGAGATATTATAAGACCAATATAAGATTTAGATAAACCAAATTCATTAAAATTGTACGAAGATGTTCCAGAATTTTAGTAGTAATGTCCATGTGGTGCATGCTTTACGGTAGGGGCTCATGGCATCAAATTTTAAGAGCTGGTTTGATGAGCGCCACTAGTTGTAATGTAGAGTAGGCAAGGTGCAGCCCTGTCAAGCTTTTAAGATGATAAGGCTTATGGGGAATTAGGGACCATAATGATTGATGAATTGAATTGCATGATGAGTATAGTGAAGGACTGGACCCAATTATAGGTGATAAAATAAGGATGTTGCACATATCAAGGGGGAACTGTGATGCTCCAATGGTGAAAGGGAAAAATCGAATTTTTAGGTTTTTTTTTTCTTAATTTTTTAATTGGACTGGAGAGAGATATGATAGTGGTTTTATTAGGTTAAAAAAGTGAATACAAAGTTAGAAAAAGTTTGTGGTTTCGTGGGTTATAACGGGAATGATCCTATCACATCATTAAATAGTTTAAATATATTCTAACTATGATAGAAACTATTTTTTTATAATTAATTTAATTATAATATTAGTAGTAATATATTTCATGATGTAATCATAGAAGTTTCCTATCATCAATATTAGCTAAAACATTTTGGATAAAGTTCATCGAAAAGACTCATTATTTTCATATATATGCTTGATCATTAAATCATTGTTGGCTTAATATTATGGTCAAATTCCAAATACCTAGTTTCTTTTATTAAATTTTATATCTTATCAAATTAAGATGGGTTGTTGGGTAGTCAAAATAGTTATTGCCCTAATGTGCCATTAATAGACAGTTGATTAACGAACTATTAAAGACATATGAGGCGGATAATTAAATTCATCATCCCATGTTAATAATAGCTTTAGAATGTAATTTCAAGTTCATGTTTAATTCTTGAACCAATGGAATATATTTGCTTGGCAGAGTCAATTTTCATATGAAAGTTACCAAACAACAACCACCATTTAATATACCAGAAGAATTATGGAGAAATGGATGGTTCGTTCTGATCAACTCCTTATCTAAATTTGGTAAAATGACATACTCCTTTCACTAGTTTTATTTCTCGAAATATGAGCTTTTAGGTGAAGAAAGGGTCACCTGCAATGCATTAATAAATATATGTAAGGATGCTGTTTTTAGTTCCCGGGGAACATAGGATGCATAACTTAATGTGAAATCAACTAGTAGAAGGGGAAACATATATTGTCAACTAACAAAGAGCCGTAATTGCATAGGCGTAGTAGGAGAATGGGCAGTTGAGACAGCTCAGCTAATCCTTTGACCATTATCTTCAAATTATTAAAAGCTGCTTGTCGGGAAATTACAAATGCAGCCTCTAATCCAACAACAGTTATATCTTCTAAATTTTTAATGTACAAATTAGTCTTTTCATAACTTTTAAAATAGCTTATATATCAAATTGGTTACTTGAATGTTACCTAAATATTAAAGTGATCAATTTATTATTTAATCAAATTTTTTATAATTATATTTATTATATTTTTAAAATCATTATTTTGTTTGCTAACTTAAAAAAAAGTAATATATTATTAAATTTTATCACTTCTTCAAATAATATCTACCACCAATAGATTACTTTTTCCATTGAGAAAGTAAAAGTATTAGTGATAGAAAAAAATAATTATAAAATTGATCGAGTATTAAATTATTTTCTTCAAAGTTTAAGTACCTAATTTGACATATCCACTCATTTAAAATGTTATTATTTATGATTTTTTTAACAATAATGTATGCATTTTAGTAATAATTTAAAAAGTTTTATTTATATAGTTTCTAACCAATAATTCATGCAGTACAATTAATAGTCCCCATATATTATTCTTTATAATCACAACTTTAATTTTTTTTTCCATGTGTCATGATTTATGACCATATCATTTCTACATACTTAATTTTTCATCCTTTATCTTTATCATCAATATCTTTTGTTTTAAAAGCTCGTAAAACCAGCATGATTGTGTCCAGGTGTCCATACCTAAGATGATTACATGATGAGACAATGACATGCTAAATGAAGGATACTGCCTTCTTTGTTTCTTTCTTTTCAATTATCTGGGGGGGGGCCTTCCTCATCTGCATGGCATTTACAGCTGAAAGTGAGCAAACTGCTTCCTAGGACAAACGGCTTTGATGACATGCAATCAAGGGCTATGATGGATCCATATATAGAACCTGTTTCGATAGTTATTTTGGTATCGTTTTTACATGTTTTAGGCTAAACAGATATTGAATTAATACTGAATCGATACATATATGACAATGATAAAAAATCGATAATTATTATAAATTGATCAAATTAAATTAATACTAAATCGATATCAATAGTGAACTGATACAAGTCTTATTCGGACTATCCAAATAGGCCAAAAAATAATAGTGAAGTTCTAGGGTTTGCAAAAGAAAGCTTGCATATTAAAGCCCGTGATGATTATTTACACATAGACACAATTTATTCCACGCTGGGCCATAATTTGACTTTAGAAAATATTTTAATTGTTTACAATAAATGTGGTTGGTTTAGGATTTCCTGATAAATTATGTGTGCCATTTTGGATTCTATTTAGTTATATTTTGACTTTCATAAATATATATTTTTAATCAACAGTCCAGTTCTATTATTTTGAAAAAGTTTAAATTATTTATCTATAATTATATTTGTGATTTTCCCCACACAATTTAACTATGTTTTCTTATTATGAAAGCCGACCTTCTGTGTTGATTATCAAATCTTTCTATGACTCCTAACTGTAGTAATTCTTTTATATATTCTTCAAAATCCTATCTATCTACGTTATCATATTCAATTGCTTTAGAATAAATCCTTATATTGGAATTTACGACCACTAAGAATATAAGAAATTGTGCTATTTAAATTTAGGATGAATGGACATAAGGTGAGAAAACTATAAAGTTCCTTCTATACCTTATTTGTAAGTATATATAGGTTTTATTTTTTGAATCATAACCTATTTTGTAGCATGTATGACCCATCCTATAACAAATACCCTTTTATATCTAAAAAATATAGAATACTCTATGAAATCTTTGAATTTTACGTCATATTTTTATAATATGAAATTTTTGAAGTATGTTGTCCAAAATGTGTTAATCATCCGATGTATTTGTAAGTAATAATTCATACACAAACTTCGTAATAATTAATAATTTAATCCCAAACCATGTCCAGTCCTATATTTCTCATAAAAGCATATATCATGAACCAAAATTATAAGTCAAAATAATTTATGAAATGTAATCACAAAATTGCAATTTTTTTAGTAACATCTAGGTTCACTTGTTTAAAATATATAAGGACACCAAATCCATTATAAATCTTCTACATACATACAACAACATCTTATGAATGACATATAATACAATAAAAGAACCGTGCACAAACAATTTTGAATATGTATTAGGTTAAAGAAATTAAAGTACCGGAAAACCTATATCCATATACTTAATAATATAACTTTCAAGGTGGATATAGGTTATGAAGTGTTGCATCCTCTACCTTATCATGTGAGAATATATTCGAAAAAATTAGAATCATAACCTATATTTATAAGTTCTAATACTTGGTAATAACCACTCTAACTATATACAATGGAGCAAGTTTGAAGTTTTAAGTTTTGGATTTTGGGGGGATCATTACTAAGTTTTCCTCGAGTAAAGATTAGATAATATTGTAGAAAAGAATAAGTTAAATAATATTTTAGGGGTATTCACTAGAAGGGGCAGCGGTTTTATATATAATAATTATTCTTCAATTTATTTTATATAGGTAGTTATTTCTTTAAATTACTATTATTATGAAATAGGAATCGCGATTCCTGTGTGATACCATTAGAATAATTGCTCCTTGTTTTTCTTTTATTTTTTTAACATATTTTTATATCCACCGAATCCTAATCAAAGAGTTAAGTCATATAGTGAGGTAAAGATATATTCATAATATTTTACTAAAGCATTTTATACGCAAGCAAGCCAAGTAAGAGTTATTACTTATCTCATTTATTTCTTAGTTTTGTAATTATATCCATACCTTATTCCATTCTGCAAATAAAATGTGACAACATGTTATGGTGGGTAGGCTGGAAAGTTGAAACCTTAGCCTATAATACCTATAATTATAAGCTTCCAACATTTAGAAGTCAAAACTACTATGTTTGCAATTATGTTATTCTTGGAAGCTCATAAGGATGAAGTACATGATAGGATACACGCCAATATTAATGTTATATTTAATTTATTGGAATAGATTTATCATTTGCACTTGATTACATATTAAATTTTTAATTGTTAGGAATTGTAAGGGATGATTGAGGTTCCATTTAATTAAGTTTTCCTCTCAGACCAAACCAAATCATAAGAATACAATTCACTTTTTTATAGTTTCAATCCAAACTGCACAATTTAGATTAGAATTTTTCTTAAACCATAAATTTTCATTTTAGTTTGGTATGATTTATGAATTGAACTATATTTTGTAATTTAGAATAGTATGTATGTATATCACGTAATCTCATATAATAAGAACTAAATTCAATTGGTAATAATAGGTATTAGAGCATGTAATACGAAAATAAAGCCAATTTTTGTACAACTTAAAATTTTCAAATATCCATAAACTTCTAATTTTGTTTATAATGCTAGTATATAGTAGTTAACCTCTTTATATAATTTACAAATTATAGTTGGGAAAGTTAACCAATCATACACTTTAATTAATATAAACTGAAAAATCATTTAATTCCTACATTATAACATAAGAAATATTGTAGATACAACTAAAATACTACTATTTTTTTTAAATAGTTTGTATAAGTTTTATGGATTAGTTTAGTTTACCTATTTGAACCAACCACAATTTTACATATTAGTTCAATGAAAACTTTTTTAAACTAAATTGTAAAAAAAGAAAAGGCATATTTCAAATTGGCTTGATTTAGTTTTACAAATTTGTTTGGTTGTACAACTCTAGGAATTATAATTCAAATTCTACCTAATTTTGCTCTACAAACAAAACATAGCATACTAAGGGTAGTTGGTAAAAAACCCTAACCTCTACCTTATCCCTATGATTAAAGTAGTCATGGTTTCAAATGTTGGATGTTTATAATGTTGGATTGCCTGATAGAGCAAATGCTATAGGTATGGTTGCAAATGAGCTAGGCATAATTGAGCTTTTAAAGTTTGGGCTCAACTCATTTAAAAATTATCTAGCTTATGCTTGGACCTAGACCAAGATTTTTAATGTGACTGGAATTTAGGTCAAGCTTAACTCATGTAGACCTATAGATTTTTCTTTGGCTCAAACTTACCTTGTGGAGCAAAACACTTGAGAGTTTGAGAGATTGGGCAATTTTGATTATCTTTCATCTTTATATACTCTTCTTCAATAGCAATTGTTCTCTTCGCTTGCCTATGGGTTTTTTTCACTTCTAGTGTCATTTTCTTTTTCTTTATCTTATTGATTTAATTTTTTATGCTATTTATTGTTGTCACCTATTGATCTTAAAAAACTAGTTTTAAAGTAAGGGTTGTTCAATATTAAGGTTTTTCATTTTAAGATTGGATTTTTTTTTCAATTCTAAATTCAATGGGTTCAACAAAATTTTATATTGAGAGTTTGACGACAATTCCAATTTTGGTTTGTAGCAAGTGAGAATATTGGTCGTGTTAGTACAACATAGGTTGAAAAAGGCTTTGGAAATAAACTAAATCTGATGAAGGATGATGAGTGGACTTAAATTGATAGGAAGGCATTACCTGCTATTTAATTGTGTTTGTATAATAATGTCTCCCAAGAGGTGGTCTAAGAAAAGTGTCGTTAGATTATGGTTAAAATTAGAGAATTTGTATTTGATCAAATCTTTGGAAAATTGATTGATTTTGAAGCAAAGGCTTTATATTCTTAAAATGCAAGAAGATGCTTCTCCTAAGGAGTACATCGCCGAGCTCACCACCATTATAGATGATTTGAAGAATATTATCATTAAGGTGGAGGATGGGGATCAAGGGTTATTATTGTTGTGTTCTGTGACTTAGTAGTGTAGGACATTTTGTGAGATCGTGATATATGGTCATGATACTCTTGTGTTTGGTGATGTAAAAGCCAACCCATTGAGTGAAGATAAACTTGATAATGAGATCAGTTTAACCGATGGTTCCTCTAAGAATAGTCCTTTGATGTCTTGAGGCAAAGAGAAAAGCATGAAAGACTCGAGTCATGACAACAAGTCTCATTCTAAGTCAAATGATCTAAGAAAAATTTTGTAGATCTTACAAGAGAAGGGGACCTATTGAGAAAAGAAGAAATCTAATGAAGAAAGTGATGATGATTTTGTAAAGATGAAAATTCGTAATGATGAATTTCTTTGAATCGATTGATGATCAAAGACTTAAATTAGAGTGAATTTTGGATTTCATTACTCTTACCATATGATAGCAAATAGGTATTGGATCACTAATTTCAAACCTTTTAATGGTAGGATAGTCTCTATGTGCAATTCAAGCTTTTGCCAAGTGCAACGTATCGATTTAGTTCATGTGAAGATGCATGATGACATTGTTAGAATGCTCAAGAATGTATGCTATGTCCTAGATTTGTCTAAGAATCTCTATTAGCAGATTTGATAAAGATAGATGTCGGTGTACCATTGAAAATGGTGTGATGAAGATTTCTTATGGTTCTCTCATTTTAATGAAAGGTAGCATGTTGCATTGCACTTTGTAAGCTCTTCAAGGTTTTATATTGTTGGGTTTGCTACAATTTTTACCGAGTATAAAAATTTGAATTTATTGCATCAGATGTCAAGCCCTATGCCAAAGAAAGGGATACACTAGTTGTGTAGCATAGGTTTACTACCAGGGAAGTTGGGTAGTTTGCATTTTTGCAACCACTAGCATATCAGTTTTGGCATAGCAAAATATAAAACCAAAGCATCTTTAGACTATATTCATTTAGATCTTTAGAGGCCAGCTTCAGTCACTTCTTTAGGTTCTATCAAGTATTTTCTCATCCTTATTAATGAATTTTCTTAGAACCTCTAAGTCTATTTTCTATAGAATAAATATGATGTTTTTAAGATCAAAGAGTGGAAGAGTATGATTGAGAAGCAAGTGTTAAGCGGCTCCAGATTGTTAACAGTCTCGAGTTGTAGGTAGTAAATTTAACCAATTTTGTGCCTCTAATGGGATTGCACATCATAAAACTATTGTACATACTCCACATCTAGGGATGGACCTAGGATTAAAGTTAGGCAAGGGAAGGGGAGCTCATTACTATCATAAAAAATCAATAAATCCTTTGTATGAAAGCAAAAGCTAAGGCAAATGTATAAGAAGTTTAAGTGAAAATAATGTATCAAATTAGAACTTTAAGATGTATATTTAAGTAGACATAAGAATTAAATCACGTGACATTTTCGTCTACTAATTATCTTAATTAATAATTATAATATATAACACAACGCATAACAATATTATGTTAAAACATAATGGGTAAATTACACCATAAGGTATCAACGTTTAAGGATAAGTTCATTTAAGGTTTCAAAATTTTAAGAGGTTAAAAAGAGGTATTAATATTTGACAAAGTGTATCAAATGAGGTATCTACATTTTGGACAACTCATTTAAGATATTGACGTTTGGATTAGTTTTCAAGTAAATCTCCTTAATTTTCTTTTAATGGTCAATTATTAATATCTTATTTGACTTACTTTGGCAAATGTTGATACCTCTTTTTAACTATTTAAAATGTTGATATCTTAAATAAACTTACTGTAAAAATATTGATACATCTTTTTAATCACTCAAAACGTTGATATATTTTGATGTAATTTATCCTAAAAATAATACATATCCATAATTAGGGGTAACCAGGTAACCTTGTTGTACAATTTACCCACCATACCCTACTCAACTGAGTAGGTTCCAAATAGGTATTAATGGCCATAGGATAGGGTACAGGCATAGATTTTTCAAAACCTGTACTTATAGGGTAGGTTATGGGTATGAGCTATTCATTTCATATACCTATCGTAGAACCCGTACTCTAATGTAGAGGGTACATGATCCAAAGTATCATATATTTATCCTATTAAATATTATAAAATAATGTTAACTATAAGAAGTAAATAAAAATTCTCAATTTTTTCTTTAATTTTGTGACAACTTTTATTTGAGATTATTATTTGTAGTCTATCTTTCGAAAATTTTTATTATATAAGGATTTGTATTATTTTATTTTGGAATGACTAATTATTTTTATTTTAGAATAAATATGGTTGTATATCATACTTAAGCTCCCAAATTATATAAAAATGTTGTTATCTTCTAAGACAAAGTAATATTGAAGTAGCTCCAAAATTTTTATTTTGGAATTTGCTACAAGTTTTATAATTTTTTTTTTTTAGTATCTTATGAGTAGGTTCCATAAGTATTTGTTACAAGTTTCAACTTTTATACATAAACATATTCTGCACATTGCAAAACTTGTGATATTAACAAAATATTTTTTGAATTTTTTTAAATGTTTTAATTATTGAATATATGAAAATAAGATGGTGTTAATATTACATAAAACCATATCAAAGACTATAAACTTAAAGTTAAAGAAACAAAGAAAAAATGCATAGAGATTTCATTAAAAAATTTATAGTTTCCACAAAGATTTCTTGTAAGTTTTATAAGGTGCAGAGTATAAAGTGGATAAAAAAGGTGCCATAGGGTAGATTTCGAGTACAAAATGTAATATCTTAAACATTACAGATAGGTACGAGTAGTGTTTCATTCCTTACCCATCTTATACCCTCACATAATATATTAATAAAAAACCTAGGTGTCAAATATTGCAAATTATATATATAATATACCAAATGTGTTTATGTATATATATGACCATATCACTTTTATATAATATAAACTATTACAAAGATTATAGATTATACCTTATAAAATATAATTGATAAAAAATATACTTTTATATCATTTCTTATAATTAGTATGTAAAATGAATTTTCATTAAAAATTATTATAAAAAAAAAAAAAAGGAACAACACAATGCAACACTATTTGCACTAGTTTAGTGAAAAAGACAATAAAAATAATAAAAATAGTAGTCACGAGTGATAAAGACCCAATTTATTATATATAACAAATATTTTTAACCTAGTTACAAATTACAGCGTTAATGGTAGTATCTACATTCGTGTAATAATGATAGTAAATGCGATACCTTATTTAATTGTGATTTTTACTCTTGAAAATAATATTTTTACACTTCATTATATGATAGCCTAAATTATGAATACTTCATAATATTTATAAATTTTTTGCTAATAAATGAAGTAGTTGATTGATATCTTTAAAATCGATTATAAAGATAATAAGTAATAGTTTTAAAAGTTTGATTTTAATTTTTTCAAATATGAAAATTTTTTATCTTTATAAATAAGAAAATACTATGGGCAATACAAAAAATAATAATAAATTTACCTACCATAATTACAATATCTTAAAATTTTAAATATCAACCAAATATTTATTTCCTTCAATGTTTCCTAAATAATAAATTATAAGATAATTAATGAAGATATAAATAAACAATTAGAATGCACGATAAATTTTTTAATGGGAAAAAAATACTAGAAGGAATAGAAAGGAAAAAGCTAGTGGGAGTAAATAATTCATTATTCACCAGAACCTAACTTTATTACCTTAGATGAATCAATTTGCATTCATTAGTACAATGTGTAAGTAAGTTAAGCGCAGTACTATAGTAGATATATTTGGGTCTAGGCCTCGTGATGTGGTGGTAGGTTTGGGGGGCGTTTTCATGAAATTGAAGTCATTATGTTTAATAAGTCAATCCAATAATCTTAGTTTTGGGTAAATTGCAAAACAACGCTTAAGTTTAAGGGTAGTATGGATTGACCCCTCATACTTTGAAAAAAATGTTTTTTTAACCCCTAATCTATAAACAATTAGCAACTTAAAGATATTTTGTACTTTTCTGTCCAAAAGTACAACATTTTGTAATATTCATGGGTGTACCTTTGGCACAACATCTGTACAGATTTGCATAGGAAAAATACTGAAAAAGTATAAAATGTCTTAACATGCTAATTGTTTATAGATTATGGGGTCAAAAAACAGGCTTTTAAAGTGTAAAGAGTCAATTCACACTACCCTTAAAGTTTAGGGAGTGTTGCTGCAAGGCCCCCATAGGGCCCCTCCTAGGCATGTCCCTGTCCACAACAGGATAGAGTTATAAAGATAATGGACTGAACCTTGTTAGATAAGACCAAGTGTATGCTATCTAATGCTGGTCTTAGTGAGTTTTGGGCATAAGTTGTTAATATTGCATGTCATCTTATTAATCATTCTCTTCATTTGGCACTTGATGGAAAAATTTTGAACATATGTGCTCTACTCTGGTAATCCACCAAAGTATAAAGATTTAAAAATATTTGGTTCTCCTAATATGCTCATGTGAATACTAGTAAGCTTGATACTCGTTCAGTTAAATGCATTTTTATTTGGTATGCTATAGGGGTTAAAGGCTATAGATTATATAATCTAAAGAAAAAAAAATTATTGTTAATAGGGGTATAGTATTTGATAAGTCTACACTTTTTATAGTCTAGTGTTTAGGAGTTTACTATTCAAAGTCAGTCTAATGGTACATAAGTAAAGGTAGAGGTTCTTATCCCTATTGCTTCACTACGAACAATTCGCCTTTCACTTCAAGTCAAACTAGCAGTTATATGGATATTCCTGGTACATTACAACAACCCTCTACAGCAAGGGACAAACAAAAGCGGCAAATTAAACCACTTGCTAGATTTAATGATATGGTGGGTTATGAACTCAGTGTTACAAATGAGATATAATGCAATGATCCTATTTCCCATCAGGAGGCTATTGAGGCTTCAAACTCTAATAAGTGGCTCATTACCATGCAAGAAGAGATGGAGTCGCTTTGTAAGATTGGTACATAGAAAATTGTACCCCTTTCAGTTAGTAAGGAGATTATTTGCTCAAAATAGATATTCAAGAAGAAAGAAGGAGCAAATCAAAATAATATTTGCTATAAAGCATGTCTTGTAGCTAAAGGCTAAGTCAAGTAAAAGGTGTAGATTATACTTATTTTTCTCATATGCTGTTAAAAATATTACTATTTGTGCTTTTATTGTCAACTATAGCTATGGAGAACTTAAAACTTGAGTATATGGATGTTAAGACTATTTTTCTTCATGGTGATTTGGAGGAAGAGATTGTCATGAATTAACCTAAAGGTTTTGTTGTTGAAGGAAAGGTGGATCACGTTTGTTTGCTTAAGAAATCCTTGTATGGACTTAAGTAATCTCCCAAAATGTTATAGGCGATTTGATGGTTTTATTAGTAGCATTGGTTTTATAATGAGCAACTATAACATTTGTCTTTATTTTCAAAAACTCTTAAACGGATCTTACATATATTTTTAGACCTGGGGCACCCGAAAAGATTTTGAGCATGGAGATTTATCGATACATAGAATTGAGAAAGTTGTGGTTCTCATAACAATATTATATTCAGAGATTCCTTAAGAGTTTTAATATATCCAATTTTAAATCAGTGTCCACACTTTTAGCTGCTCCTTTCAAACGTTCTATTACCTTATTGCCATAGTTTATCAATGGATCTAGGTACATGACTAAAGTCCCATACTCCAGTACAATAGGCAACTTAATGTATGCAATGGTTTGTACTCATTTGGATTTGGCATATATTGTAAGTGCCATGATTCAATATATGGCTAATCTTGGTAAACTTTATTAGTACGGTGTAAAATGGATATTAAGATACCTGAAGGGAATGAGTCATGTATGTTTAGAGCAGGGATAGATGCAGGATTAAGGAGTAAGGTAGGGGCATCTTTAGTTTAGTCAAAATTATTATTCCATATTAGTAATATTATTATTATAAAGGAAAAGGTACAACATAAAATGTCAAATTAAAAAGAAAAAAAATCATAGTATGACTTGTTAATTCACTGCATTCTTTTTAGCTTTAAAAATGAATGAAATGATAACTATTTTTCTCATAACTCAATCTTATTTATTAGCTTTTTGTGAAAATATATAAAAAGATTTTACTAAATGTATTAATTATAATATATAACACAATGTATAATATATTACGATATAGATGATACAATGTTGCACATATTATGCATATCACATGTTATATTCTAAGTGTCATATATTGTAAATTATATATGTGATGTTATGCATGTTCATATATAACTTTACCCAAATGTATCATATAATTTACTATATATAATTAAATCATGTACGTTAGCAATTGATATCCATATGTAGTATATATAAGTTATGATATTAATTAGATAAATTATAATTATCATATATATTGTTTTTTATAATTGGTATAACATATTTGTAATCGATAACTTGGGAGAGGGAGAAAGTAAAATGATTTATTTTGCTAATAAACCACATAGATTATTGATATTTATAAAAGGAGTTATAAATATAATAAATCAAAATTTGAATTAGATTTAAATAAACTTAAATGTAAAATGTTTTTTTAATTTTAATGATAAAAAAGAAAAGTGGACATGCCAATAAATTTTTGAATTTATTATGCAACTAAAATATCTTAAATTTTTAATTAGCAAAAGATTATTTGCTTAAATTTTCTAATAAATTATTGGATGAATAATTTAATAGACATAATAATTAAAAAACAAAGAAAAAAAATGTAAATATTGGTGTGGATAATTGAGCACTTTTCAATGTTCTGCATTCCTTAATGGTAATGTAAGGTTGCAATTTTAAGTTGATGTGGGGCCATGCTAGGATTGATTTAAATACAGCATGGGCTTCAAGGCAGCTAGACTCCTAAGCCCTTCAATATAAACTTTTATAAGAGTAAACAACAAATATAAAGCAAGTGTCTGTGAAAGTGCAATATTTTGGGTTGGGAAGGGCTAAGGTATGGTCCCTATGGGGCCCCCCTCTACACTCGTCCTTGGTTTGGAGATTAGGTAGATTGCCAACATTTTGGCGAGTTATGATGATTATGATTTTGTCGGTGATTTAGATAAAATGTGATCTTTTACAAGTTATGTTTTCTTACTAAGAGGTTGTGCTATAAGTTGAAAAGCCTCATTGTAGCAAGTTGTAGCTATCTACTACTAAAACTAAAAGTGAGTGGGCATAAGATGTAAGGTATGAAACCTTACATGTACCTGATTTTGTAAAGTATATGTATTAATTCTTTTATCTGGAACCTACTCGATAGCATCCCATACCCATCCTGTACCTTACATCTTGTAAAATATAGAGGGTACATGGTACTCTATGCAGCATGTAAATATTTATGAAACCTATTTCTTTTCTTTCTTAAGTTTCAAGTTTATAGTAATATATAATTTCATATATATATAAAATTTCCTTATTTGCATATATTTTCAATAAACAACCAATTGAAAGTAATTTAAAAAGTAATTTCATATATCATAAGTTTTGTAATATGGAGAATTTATTTATATGTGAAAGTTGAAACTTGTAACATTTTTAATTGAAGGAAAAACAAAAGGGAAAATAACAAAAATGGTAAAAGAATGAAGATATTTACCAAAAATTCATTAAAAGTTTTGTATTTTAGTTTAATTACTATTGGATAATACATTAAATTTTTTTAGGTAAAGTCATTAAGAGTAATCAAAGGAATGTAACATTATTAAAAACTAAATGGTCAAGATAACTAAGAAATATTATTGCATTAAATAATATTTATGTTAACAAAAAATTTAGTAAAAATAAATAATAATACTATTTTATCCAAATTTTATAGGGTAGGTATATAATATCCAGGATCGGAAACCTTATTCTCATTCCCTACCATGTAGTATCAAGTTCCAAAAATTATGTACCCATAACTTATCTACTAACTCTTAATACCCACCTAGAACATATCTGGTCGAGCAGGGTTTAGGTTGATACCTTATAGGACAAGGTTACCCACGCACTCCTTATGGGACTAAGTATATGGCATTGTCTAAAGTAATCAAGGAGACTTTATAGTTGAAGGATTTATTTCTAAGTTTAGTCATCAAGTGATAGCACTATATATTTTGATAGTTAGAATACTGTTGGTCCTGAAAATATAACCAAGAGGGGAGTGAATTGGTTATTCAATAAAAAATTACTTTTCAAAATTTAAAACAAATTTCACACCACTTGGTTACTCAAGTAAAATGGCTTTAAAACTTTCTTGAACCAATAAACTAAATAAATAAAATCTTTGGACAAAAATTCGGATCAAGACAGCTTCTTCAAGTCTACAAAAAATCAAACAACACTTTCAAACATATACTCCCAATTTTACTTTCTGAGCAACTCTTTAATTAAGAAAATATTTTCGGTTACTCTCTGATCAACTTTCTGAGCATATAACACAGTTATGAAAAATAAATAAAATTGCACGAATTAAAGAGAGATAGATGAGGGAGTACAGAGTGCAAAGTCGATTTATAGAGGTTCCGCCTTAAGTGTCAATCCTCTCTTCCAGCTCTAAGCCAGAGTCCCGGTATTCTACACCAGTTGTTTTCCACTATCCAATCAACAATTAAAAGTTACAAGATGTCTTTATCAATTCTCTTTGGCTAATGCACTCAGCTTGATTCTCCTAATCAATCAATCTACTGAGCCTACTTGTAACTCTTAATCTCACACTAATTGTGTAAAATCAAATCAGAGGAAAAACAATAAGTATCCTCAAAATTTTGATCAAAAGAACAATTGAAATTGACAGTGATTTACGCAAGTAAAGAAGGAGTATTTTTGTTCTCTGTTTGCTGGATCTTTTTCTCATGAATGTTGTTAATTCTTTTTGTCTTGGACATGTATGATTTATTCTTGTTTCTTCCAACGGCTAGAAGATAAATTGGATAAACTTTGTTCTAGATTTTGTGTGTGATATCAGCTTGTCTTTATCTTCAATACTGCAATATTTGAATAACTTGATATCGGGTTATTGTTATCTCGAAATTTTTGTTCAATGGATAAGCTTTAATATCCAACGACTTGTCTAATAATCTTGAACTTGAATTTTGAATTTGATTTCACCATTGTTGACAGATTCTAATATCTGGTACTGTTCACACAAAATTAGTATTATTTCTTCCATGATTTTCGAACTCCTTGAATAGACAAACATTGTTTGGACAATTTCCTTGTAAATTTGGTTCGTGTCTAAATTTTGTAAGTACTTCATATTATGCACACTAACTTTCTCTTCAAATATAATTTGCTATGTGATTTCAAACGGAATGCCAACCTCATTAGCTCTCTCATAAGCATCACTTGTAATAACACTTTGTGATGAAAAATCAGATCCCTTCCCAATAAATAAGGTTCGCATTTTCTCTAACCCTGCCTTAGTAGAAGAATAAAAAAACTCCTTTGCAAATCCAAAGCGTGAATTAACATATTGGATTATGCTGTTATAATTTTCCAAAAATTGATCTTTAATCCAACAAAATTTGAATCCCCATGGATATTGAACCAACTTTATGGAACACATTGAGTATATTACCCAAATATACTCAATATTGTAGCTAGGTCTTCAAAATATTGAATCCATAAAGGAAAATCAAATATACAGTTGAAATTCGTGTTTTACAGCTTTTCAGGTTACTCCCTGATGTTCCTTCTAACCATTTAAAGAGTTTTGTAATTCATCGAAGTACCTTCTGATATACCATTTGTTCAAAAACAAAACTTTCCAACCTTCCGATATACGTTCTAAGTTGAGGCTTATTTTCACAAACCAACTCTTATCATATTTAATTACTACACACTTAACAATTATGTAAGTAAATATTTAACTCTTTTTGTTATTATCAAAATCATTATTTGAAAGAAAACAAAAAATACTATTCATCTCACCAAGGATCCCATGCATCATGAGCGCACTAAACACATTGATGTGCATTACCATTTTATTTGAGATATTGTGAACCGAGGTGATATTCTAGTGAAGAAGATTAGCACCTACAACAATCCAATAAATATGCTGATGAATAAACTTCCAGGTGACAAGTTCAACGTATCTGGACTTGGTTTCTATTTCAAAGAGATCGATATAGACTACGGTAGCCTATTTGGTAAGTGAAGACTCATTGTTTGTCCATTGCTTTTATCAGTATTTTGTATTTGTATAATTTTACTAATTTTTGATGTATTTATGAGAGTTTATTACCTATTAGGTTTGTTGTGTTTTAGGTAAAGTTACACCTTAGAGTTGTGAGGCAAATGGTAGAGATTTATTGAAGTATTTTTCGTCATTTTGCCTCTTACACACACACACACACATCTAAGCCTAGGTTTCATAAGGGTGAGACCCAAAACACTTTTGTGAGAATTTCTTCTATCGAGTTCAGATTTCTAAGTTAGGAAACTTAACAATTTGAGAGATCGAACAATTTGGAGTATTTCTTATCTTTATACATTTTTCTTCAATATTAATCATTTTCTTCGCTTGCATATGGGGTTTTTCACTCCCATTGAATTTTTTTTCAAGAAAACTTTGAAGCTTTTTTTTTTTTCACTCCTATTGAAGTTTTCTCTTTCTCTGTCCTTTTTATTTAATTGTTCTATACAATTGATTGTTGTCAATGTTTAACCTTATCGATCTTAACATCTATAATATTAGAAATGGTTAATTTTGACAAAATGTAATATTTATTAAAAATAAAATCTAATCATAAAATAAAGCAACTTTCATAAAATTGAAATTAATACTTTTTAGTCTTATTCTATTTTCTAAAAAAAACTTTTATATTTTAGTAAAACTAAACACAGATCAATTAGGCTTTATAATCTAGTACAAAACAGAATATGTGTAGCGAACGTCATAGGTGTGAAAATTAAGACAAGAGTGAATGTTAAATTCACCCAAAATTAAGGATGAGCACGGATTAGTAAAACTAAACCAAATCATAATTTATGAATTAATTTTTTTCCATCCTAAACAAAACCCATAAATAACGGTTTGGTTCGGTTCAAATACATATTAAATCAAATTTCTAATTAAAAAGACTTTCTTTAAATCTTTTATATTTGTGTGGATGTTGAAATATATAAATTACTTTACAAAGTTCAAAATACAAATTACAACAAAATAATTCATAAATCCATCACATTCAGTCTGTTTTTATCTGTATCTGTATCTTTTACAAAATGATATGTGTAAATATATCCGATTTGTATCTATATTTTATCTATATTTAATCTATTCGATCTTTTGATGAGAACTGCCAACTTTTTTTATTTATATCTATTTCTTGATAAATAATTTGTTAGAAAAAAGTTTGAAAAAAGTGTCTGTATCTGCCAGAAAAAGCCAAACAAACAGACCCTCTATAATCATCTGTAAAGTCATTCAATCATCCACTAACAAAATGCCTTCACCAATTAATACATAGCAAACCATAATCTATACTCCTTCAAAAAAATATTTAATCAATCATCTATCAACAAATTTGGCCAAAAAAATTATAATCTATTAACAAAATTCGTCCATGAATAAAAGTGATCCGCTAATAATAAACATTGAATAGTTAATATATAAACAAATAAACAAAGTCTATACTTTGTAAATTTAAAACGATTAATAAAAAATAATATTAAGTCTCCAATGGAAAAATATATCTTGATCCTAAAAAATAATTTTAAAAAAGAAAAAATCAATATTAATCAATATTCATCATTTAATAAATATAATAATGAAGCTAAAAGATCATATATGACATTTAATTAATCATCATAAGAATATTTATAATTGTAAGTAAACTATTATTATTTTTTTTCAAAATGATTCGGTTCAGTTTAACCCTCTAAATCAACCATAAATTTATGGACTGGTTCGGATTGAGAATTTTCCAAATCAAATTGTTTAAAAAACCATATTTTTTTATTTAGTTTCATTTGGTTACGAATTTATTCAGCTTGTTCCTTTTTTTGGCTCACCCCTACTCAAAACTAGGGCAATAAAATTTCCAATGATTTACCATTTATATTGACATTTGTAACCAAAAAGCTAAGAATGATAGGTTCCTCTTAGATATACATAAACAGGAGTAAATGTCAAATTTGATACCTCAATTTTGCATACAAATTTAATTTAATATCCAGACTTTGAAGTGATCAACTTAATAACCAATCTAATTTTTTGTAACTACTTTTACTACCTCTTCAACATTGTTTACTCTATTTGCTAACTTAAAAAATGTATTATATAATTGAACTTTTACCACTTCTCATAATACCATCCAACACTAATATATTATTTCTCCTACGTTAAAGTATAGAGTAAACAGTATTAGTAAGGTATCAAAACTGGCCATGAAAAGTTTAATTGTATATAAAACTTACAACTTTAAAATTCAAGTATCAAATTAAGTTTTTATACAAGATCCAGATATTAAATTTGACTTTTTTTTTCTATATAAATATAATATGGTTAGATATTTGAATAAAATAGAGGCTCGAATTTTCTCCTAAGGGAAGATAATATGAGAAAAAATCAGACCTAAATATTCTAATTGGTGGGGACCAATAATAAAAGGTGGATATTCAGTGCACGCATTACCTAAGCATCTCTGGCGTGCAACCTGGACCTTGTGGTCTTTGAAATGATAGTTTAAGCATGGAAGATGGGAAACTCTCACCTAATGCCACCATAAGCATTAAGCAATTCTCTCTCTTTCTCTCTCTCTCTCACACACATATATATAATTTAATTAAATAAGCAGGAGAATGTGTTTCAATCCCTTTCTCTCTTACTGAATGATTTGTTGTCAGGTCCAATGATGCTCTGGCAAAACAACCAACCTACCTGTTCATATGACATACCCCCATGCATACGCATTTTGCTGTCCGTAACATTATTTTGCTTAGGAATCTTTGCTTTCATCGGCCGTTTTGGGGATGGCCAACTGTCTCCCTGCATTCTAAAGTGTAAACCTAGCTTTTTCTTTTGCTTTTTTATTGATAAATCAAAATCAATGGATTACACTCATTCACAAAACATTTATAAGCAAAAACACTTCTATTATTCTACTTTTGATAAGAATTAAACTTAAATCACTTAATATTGCCCGTTAATGCGCCTATTTAGATTGTTAAATTTTTGTTCGTAACTATATCTATATTAGATCAGCATCGATAATTTATCTGTATGATATCGGTATTGGTTCAATATCGATTCTGTTTAGTTAGTTTATAAGTAAAATTATCAGTCTTTCATCGGTATTAGTTTCTTAACAAATATCAATTTAAAACGATATCAAAATAATACCAAAATGATGAAATAAACAGAGCCTTAACCTCCTCCTCCTCTTCTTCTTCTTCTTTCTTTTGAAGTTATAAGTTTTTTTTTTTTTTAAGTGGAAGAAGTTATAAGTTTGAATCAAATAAATTTTAGTCTAAATTGCTTATAATCTAGTAGTACTCTATAAGGGTAAATTACACCAGAATGTCTTAACGTTTGTGGATAGGTTTATTTAAGATCCCAATGTTTTGAGTGGTTAAAAAGATGTCCTAACGTTTGAGGGTATGTTTATGTAAGATCCTAACATTTGAAGAAGTTGGCCAATTATGGTTCTCAAGGACACGTATCAATAAGAGAAGAGTGTTCTGAGTTTTGATTAAATATTCTCTCATGTTAACACGTGAACTTACTTAAAAAAATTGAGACATCTTTTAAACCACTCGAAACGTTAAGACCTTAAATAAATTTATTTTCAAATGTTAGGACATTCTGGTACAATTTACTATATTATATAGAATTAATCGATGTTCAACTCCTTTATTATATAAAAGAAAATAAAATCAGCATATCAAAAGGACCACATGTATATAATGATGTGTTTCGTGTGTAATCCTCCAGAGTTTTAAAGCGCTTGATTGAAGCGAACAAGCATTTAATAATTAGAAAGTTACAGCCTACACATATCACTTGCATAGTTTATTTGGGGTGAGAATCGGGAATAATGAGATATTTGGAGAAAGGGCCAATGGGCAACATGGACGGCGAGATGCTCCGGTCTAGGCTGGTCAAATATGGGAAATAGATCATGCGATGACACTGTACAAGGAGATTTTAGACAACAAAGAAGGGACAGGGGCACTGACAAATACGTACTTAAAAGCCTTTCTTCGCTCCGAAGTCACAAAAATTTAAATTTACTTGATAATGAGGTAAAAGTACGACAGTGTTAAAACTTTTAACTTTGATAAATTAATTTTTTTAATTGGATTTCATTTTGCGATCTTCATTGAAGATAGAAAAACTCATCTAATTAAACAAGGACATTTCTTACAACACCAAAAATGTTTCTCATAAGCTATTTTTATTCTTCTAGAAAAGCAAAACTCACTCTACTAATAAGTTAAACAAATCCCATAAAAAGAATAATATAAGCCTCATAGGGGTGAAATCAAAATGAAAATGAAAATGAAAAACAACATATACATAAAATCCTCTTATTATAAAATATCTACTAATAAATTAATATTAATTGATCCCCACCATCTTCAATCCAACTAAATCTATACAAATGTATTCTTATAGTAATGGAGTTGTGATACCAATGGTTAATGATAATGGAATGCTGGTTAAAGAAAACAATTATGAAATTGAAAGATTAAAAATACCGATATCATCAGTGATGGATTTATCTGGTGACGCGGGGAGGAGGGGGGTGGGGGGGGAGAGAGAGAAAGAGAAGGAGTATTTTCAAGTTCTATACATTCATTCACTTGTGTCATTTTTTAAATTAATATAATCCTTAGTGGTTTACCTAAAAAAAGAAATATACATATGCATTGGCCTAAAAGCCCTTTATTAACATGAAAACATACTAATGGCCTCATAGTCTGCTGGCATCCAGTTCAAGTCCTTACCATTGAGGTAGTGGGTTCGATTCCTTGTGTTAGTGTTGTAATGGTCCTATGTAGTCACGTTGTAATAGCTCTTAAGACCTACTGAAAAAAATTATAATTCATATTTCTTAATGCAATTAATATTAATATTTATTACATAGACATATGGACAAGTATTAATAACAACTACTATTACTACTATGTGAGAAAGGTCCATGCTTATAGATTAACTTTTGAAAAAGATGTTTCCCTTATAATTAGGATCAATACAAATCAAAATATGAGAGTTTCTTTATGAATTTAAATAAAAATGAACTTTATTATATCATAATCTCATTAACAGACTTGTTAATAAGCTTATTAGCAAATTTATGAATGTCTTATGCATGATATATTTTATGTAACTACATAATTAAAACAATAAAAACTAATTTATACCTAATATTTATGTATATATATTTATAACAGCACTTATATATTATATTTTAAGTGTGTAAAAACAAATGGAAAAGGCTATCTAAACAAGTTAAGCTCGAGTTTAAATTTTAGGCTCAATAAAGTTCGGTAGGCTCGATAAAAAGGTCGACTCAACTTGAGGTCTTTTCATAAATGAGTCAAGCTCAAGCTCGAACTAAAGCTCTTTTACTAAATAAGCCGAACTCGAGTATAAATTTCAGACTTAATAAAAATCTCACCTCAAACTTGAGCTCATTAAATTTTAAACGAGTGAAGCCCAAGTCTTTAAAAGCTTGACTTGACTCATTTGCAGCTCTAATAGTATATCTATTAATTTATCACAAGATGAAAATAGGATCTCCTTTATGATTATTGATTTTTTAATTCTCAGTTTATAGTTCTCTTAGTTCTTTCAAATCTACCACCTACAATCCTCATAATAATGATAATTTGTTTTTAACATGTCATATTTTTGCTTTTATCTTTAATGTCATACTCTACTATATTTATCTACTTCATCATAGTAACTTATTCCATATTCTCTGATATACTCGTATTATGTGTTGAAGAATCAATACATATTTTTTTTATGATTTCTTGCCTAATTTATGCTCAAATGATGATGTGGACGTTGTTTGTGATGATTTGAATAGATTTTCTCTTGGAAATAATGATGAAAATTACAAAGTTGATGATATGCGTGAATCTAATAACCACAGTCTACCTGAAGTATGGAAATATGCAAAATCTCGTCCACAAGATCTAATAATTAGTGAACCTTCAACTAGAATACAAACAAGATCATCTCTAAGAAGTATAAGTAATCTTATTTTTCCATCTCAAGCAGAGCTTAAAGGATGATTTTTTGGATAAATGCCATGTAAGATGAATTAAACTATTTCACAAGAAATGATGTATGGATTTTGGTTCCCAGACTTGATAATAAAACTATTATAGAAACCAAATGGGTTTTTAGAAACAAGTTTGATGAATCTAATTTAATAACAAGAAAAAAGGCAAGATTAGTTGCTAAATGTTACATCAAGAAGAAGAAATTGATTTTGATGAAACCTTTGCTTCGATTGCTATACTAGAATCTATAAGAATGCTTTTCGCATTTGTTGCTTATAAGAATTTTACTCCTTTTCAAATGGATGTCAAAAGTGCTTTTCTAAATGGTTTTTTTTTTTTTAAAAAAGAAGTCTATGTAGAGCAACCACCAGGTTTTGAAAATAATGAATTCTTCGATCATGTTTTCAAATTGAACAAAGCTCTTTATGGACTAAAGTAAGCTCCTAGAGCTTGGTATGAAAGACTTATTAGCTTCCTATTAAACAATAGGTATCAAAGTAAGTCTCTAAAGTTAATGCTTAACTTCATCTTAGAGAAAAATTTATGTGGTTTCTTTAAAAAGAAAAAAAAAACACTTGGCTTGTGTGTTTTGTGTGCTAAAAATGAGTTATTTATTAAATATAATTTAAGTCTTTTAGTTGAACATAATATCTTTACAAGTGAGTTTTAACTGGAATGCTTAACTAAGAGAGTTAAGTTGCATTTAATGAGTTGTTTATTTCATGTAAATTGGAAACCTTGAATTGAGCATTACATATATTACAAGTGAGCTTTTACCTAAATGCTTAATTGAGGGAGAGTGCTAAGTTGCAAGGGAGTAATATTGTACAATAATTGTTCTCATAAAAAAGGGGGAGATTGTTGAATCATGTTGACGTTGCAATCTTGTTTTGAAAATGTATAGTACAAATGCTCCACAACTTAGTTGAGTTACATTTAATAAGAAAAAACTTATTTTGATATGTTTCAGCTTTGTTATGTTTGTATTTTTGTTTTGTGCCTATTGTTGTAGGCTTTAAACATTGGTTTAGGCTACTTTAAGCATGTTTTAGGCCCTGGTACATTTGGAATCTCTCAAAACTCAAAACATAAAAATTGTATATCTCCCTCTAATATTTCTGCAACATCTTGAATCACCTCAAATGGAGTCTGGATGAGAAAGTTATGACCAAAATACGAAAGGATGTCAAAGTTGTCAAAAGCATATTGGCTTGCTGGTTCAAACTGGAAAAATGCAAAAAAAATGATCATAATTGATCAAAGGAAAGGTCGAGGACTCGACATGGATTGGCTAGCCGATGGGGAAGTAGACCGACTCGCCGGTACGACCAAAAAGTAGTTGTTAAGAGCTTTTTGATTTAATCGTTGGTGATTGTTTTGATGGGCAACAGTTAACTTGAGTGGACAGACTATAAATAGAGAATTTGAGATGTTTTTAAACAAGAGAGTAGAGCTTAATAGGGTGATATTATGTGAAAATACTCTCTTAAATTATATTTGTATTTGTTAAGTGAATAGTACCATGTGAGATTTATGAGTTAATATTATAAGGCACTATTCAGACATTTGTTTGTATTTTAGTGAAATCCTCTCTTATTTGAAGTAATAGGTGAAGTTCTCATGTGTTGAGGTATTTATGTGATGTCTTACATGTGTGTAGGCATTTATGAAGTCCTCTTTATGGGGCATTATTTGAAATGAATGGATGTGTGAAGTGCTCCTTGAGTGTGGACCATGGATACTCAGGGGGCAGGAAACTCCATGTAAATCTGGTGTAATCTTCTCCTTACCTTTATCTCTTTATTATTATTATAATTGTGCATAAATTGGTTAAAGAGATAATGGTTGATTAAGTGATTTTATAATGTTTTAAAAACCTACCTTTTAGCTTCTGCTTCCACATACGTGCCTATGTGTAAAGCCTAATTGCACTTAAATTTTCAACATTTTGTTCTCTATATCATCTTCTATTTTAACATGTTCAATCAATGCCTTCATTCACACCCGTACACATAGGTTAATTTAACTTGTGAGTAATAAGCTTATCTAAAGGTTTTCCCTACTATCCATAAACAAAACATTCAAAATAGGAGGCATCATAGCATCTAAAAGCAATAGATGTATGTTAATGTATAGGATCACAATAGAAATCCTCTAAAGAAACATATAAGTCAAACATGCCAGCAACATCTATGTCATTTTGGCTAAGACCACTATTGATGCATGTTCAGAGACTAGGTAATATATTAATGCACCTTATGTTTGCCTAAACTCGTTACTGATATCTTAGATATCAAAAGAACACATTAAATCAAGATTTACGTTGTTCTTTACTTCACTCGCAATCAATCACATCTTGAATTATCCTTTCCATAAATCTCTAGTGAATATGTAAATTTATGAGATCCTAAGTAACCATAATTTAATTCTATATCATATAAAAGTAATTATTAGTATTATAAACAATGATACATGATAAGAAAATGGATACGTTTTAAAATGATTATGCAATAGTGAATTGATGCAATAATTAACACTCGAACCATCAATGTAATGCAAAAATTTATAAATTTAACGTAAAAAATAGAAATATGAGGTCGTAACCAAAGTTTAAATGAATGAAATACTAACATTTTACACTTCAAAATTTTGAGAACAATAAATTCGCTTCAACGAAATGAACAAGGAAGAAAGAAAATTCAATCATCTGATTTGGCATGAACTACACGGAAAACTTAGATTTTTAAATTAAAGAAAGGACTAGAAATTTGCCTAAGCTCCTCCTTTGTTACCTCCAAAAATCACCAAAGGTTGTGATGATACCACTTGTAACCACCAGTTTCTAAATGATTAAAGCATTAGGGCTAAGGTTTTGTGTTAAGTACAAGTGCATTAAAGTTAGTGATTTGGTGTTTTGTTAGAAAGAAGGGGATTATGCTTTTCCCCTACTAGCTCATTTTTTTTTCCCTTTTTAAGTTAAAGATGCTAAGCCCTTTTGTTTTTCCAATTTTGTAAAACATGCCTATCCTAAATATGAAAAATAAGATACACGTACTTAAATTGAAAAGGTACAAAAATACAAGTATTCTTGATGTATAGCTTGATTTCTCAATTTAAACAAAGCAACAATTACTTGTATCTATGCACTATTAAGGTCATCACTCACCTACAATTATAGAATTTTTTTAATAAAGCTTTAAATTTGATAAAAAAAAAAATATTGGCAAGTTTATCAATCTTAAGCATAGTATAGCTATAGTTGTAGAAGCAGAGTTGGTCCATTGTGTTAAGTACCAGATTATATGAGTCATCCTTAAGCAAAGCAGTTGAAATTCGATCACAAGAGGGTAAAAACTAACAAACTAAATGAATATAAAGCTAAATGTCTTACCAACATGTCAAATTGAATTGGGATTTTGTAAAAATATTTTTATTTGAACTAATGTGATGTCTCAAAACAATATTGAAGTTGATTACTCAATTTTTAACCAAACTTACAAGAACCCGTCCACTTCTTACAGTAGTGAAATTTTAATTATAGCACAAGTTATTATTTAGTTAAGATAATTTATTTATAATTTTCAGACAACTAGTGACCCACTTATATTAGAATTTACTATTTATTAAAATTATAGATTAAGTACTACCGAGTGATCCAATCTATATTTCCAACTACTTTAAAAGCATAGGTTTGTGAGTTTCGTAAGAACTCACATATTTCTATAATGTGCTTTTTAAGAATCTAAGATATGTTTAGGGAGATTCTCACATTCTGTGTATCTGTAACCTAATCTATCTAATAAATGTTGAATAGAGGCAATTTAAAATAGATGATAAGCACAATAGTGAACACATCTAGTGATCATAAGTGAATATCCAATCAAATCAAAAGTATACAACTCGTTAAATTCATTATTGCAAAATTCGTTAAAATAAATTCAATGTCTGAATAGACAAGTATCAAAGACAATTAAGCTAAAACATTATAAAAGCACAGATTAGAGAAAAGCTAAATGAATTTTTGTAATGAAGTTTCTCATCCTAAGCACCCAATGGACCGGCATGGTTGATTGTCTTATATATCGGGATCTCCTCTTGCATGCTAGAACATAGTATTTTTTTAGTACCCTTAATTAAAATTCACAAAATGAAAATTTGGAAGACACTTGCTACTTATTGTTTCCCTAAGCTACTGACATTGGTTTCTATATATCATGAGCTACTAGAAGTCCCTTTCCCCAATTGTGATGGGATGGGCTTCCATTGTAACATTGAAATTAAAGTGGGCCCTTTATTATTTTGAGTCATATCAGCTACTGTTCAATAACAAGGACATAGATCCTAAGCTGCAATTTTCTTTTCCACCATTATATTTGCCAAACTTGTAAAAACTAAAAAGTGGAAAGTGCTGATAGTAAAAAAGGAAAGGAAAAAACTTTTATATTTGGTTAGATATAAAAAGTAAATATAAATGAAAGAAAATGAATAGTGATATCATTATTTTTTTTCTTTGGTAAAAAAGATGAAAACTTAATTAATCATATAAAGATCATACAGATTGGACACAAATACACATCGAATTCAAATACACATGCAGACTGGGTTCAGATACAGATTAATATCAGATAATCTAAATAATTATGCTGTGTTGTTGCTTCTTTTGTGCATGGTGTTCACATCTATGATTGAAATTGAGACAGACAAAAAGTTTAGGTTAGTGACATGATGTCTTCTCAACCTTAGATGCTCTATATGTTCAAATCAAAAAGGCACGTTAGCTTTCTTAGTCAAATGATGTTTAGGGAAGAAACACGGAACTGGGAGAAAGTATGAGATAACAATGAACACATTGACCGCTTTGAAGCCTAATTATTGATCCATTTTCCAACACTTAAAAGAAACAATTGTTCCGAAGGAACATATTTCATCGTCTTTCAGTGGAATTCGCAATGAAGGCTCATTGAAATACACAATTCTATAACACCAACATGCTGTGCTGCCCTAAGAGCAATTTAGAATACAAGTCTTTTTAACCATATTAAGCGGAAAATTTTGAAAAGTGAAAGCAAAGTCTTCCAAAATGCTTTAGAGGTGATAGAGCAAGTGTAAATATATGGATTCAGGAAAAGTAGTCACGTGCGTGCTATATAAGTGTTGTTACCCATAACCTGTAAGGAATAACATGCTAAGGATAATCAAGAAAGAAGTGGAGAAGGAGTAGACAATCTTATTGTCTTAAATGCACTTGTAACTGGTGAAAGAGCTATTGAATATTAAACCCCACAAGTAATAATGGACAAGTGTTTTGATCCCTTGAGACAGAATTTCAATAACATTTCTATGTTTCGATTTGAATTCTTCTTTTTACAAATGAGGAGGAACTTTGATACTTATAGAGCTTAGCTATCAACATCATCCATTGGATCACGTTGATAGTCAATGGCCAAGATGAGTCTTTTTAGTGTATGAGCAAGGTTAAAGAACGGATAGGCCGGTCCAACGAGCCCTACTCCAAGCCCACTATGCTAAATCTCCCTTGATCATTCCAATGAGGGCCAAATTTGCTAGGTCCTGTCACTTAGCCCGTGAGTCAAGTCCAAATAATTAAATAATAATATTTATATTTTTAAACCACTTACAGCAAGTAACTCTCATGAGTGTCCCTGTTAATGCAAAAATACTGAGAAAATAAACATATATTGTTCTTATGAACAAGGTATCATTTCCTGCTGCAGGTTGTATCCGGAAGGTCTCATTGGAAGCCGGGATATTTCTCGGATAATTAATTACCTGAAGTCAGATGAACGAACAAGGTCGTATATGAATCCATCTAAGCAATGAAAATACCCTGGTCATAGCCATTATCTAATAATACAAACAGCATGTCAACATGCATATCACATTGCAGTGCGAGGAAAAACGGGGCTGTCCCCCCCAGGTTCACTTTGAATTCGCATGCCTGCCAGATGAGAGCAAAGAGTAGAGGAATGAAACGAGGTCATCGAATCCACATCTGAGCGGCACTTATTATGTTTTTGGATAGCCAAACTCTTTTTCCCTTCTGCTGTTGTTTTGTTAGTTGTCTTTCAATTTTACCATGGAATTCATCTAATGTGGCCATCAAACAGGTCAAATATCACATGGGAAAAAATTGGTCTAGTAAAATGAGAGAAAATTCATCTTAGCTTTGCAAATTAAATCAAACAATTGCCATCAATGATGGGTTGAACACTGTAATCTGCTGCATTTTATTGGCGAATTCAGTGCACTCCGTCGTGATTGCGTGATGAAACCATTCATAGCATTTAAGTAAAGCTGGAAGCAACGGATTAAGCAGCTTTAAAATGGCTCCAGGAAAGAGTGAACATATGGCCCCATATCAAAATTCTCTAAAGCAAACAGGCAACAAATGAGCTCTTCATCAGTGACAGCACCGTGAGGGCACCCCCAGTGACGTAGATGCCAGATTTGAAGCAGCAATTCCAGCAATGAATGCTAGCTCATCAAGTCTCTTCTTGATTCTTCTTTAAGATCTAGTATACTGCAGCTTATATAATAAATCTTCCCCTTCAATTTCTGTTTTTTCAGTTACACTGCCTTTTGTACTTGAGGGCAAGCAGCCACTAGCATTGCCATATCATCTACCAGCTACTTGAAATTCTTAACCTGTGAGACGAAATCTGTCTAAGTTTACCTTGACCAAGACACCATTCCTGCTGTCAAGGATACAAGAACCTTTTTCCCCCTGAGCAGGGGCTCTGCTAGCTTTCTTTTCAGGAATTGCTAGTCATTCCTTTGTAAACAGAATCATCCATATATCACATGGTTTTTCCTGATTGTTTTATGCTTCCATGCATCAATGTTCCAGGTATAAACTTGCACATAAACTCAGACCCCTCATTAATTTATGCTTTTTCCCCAAGGTCCAATTGTAATTGGGTGCTACCGAAATCATACCCAAAAAGAAAAGAGTGATTAGTTATTGATTTAGATCTATAAAGAATATTGGACAATGTCGATAACTCCAGGGGGAAAAGAAAAAGGGAAAAGAAAGGACTTGTTTTATTCTTAAATCAATTAGCTAGCTTCACAAAGCCGTTCCACTTGACTTGCACCTTTCCTTCAGAAATAAATGCAACAAAATTCACGCAAAGTGAATACTCCATCATTGAAATGAAACCATATAGCAAGTAAATATTAGAGATGCATCTTGTATTGATGATATTATTTTACCTCTTGTGGTACAACATTGCAACAACAATGAAAACGATGACAAAAAATCTAGTCCTACAGTATAAAAGGTCTATATACAGACAAGAAGAAACTTCAGCAACAACTTTTGTTCCTATCACGGTTACACAATTACACTTAACTATATAGATGATCGTAAGACAAGCTGAGTGGGTTAAAGGATGATCATCTTCTTTGAAAGTTGAGGAACTTAATGCCATAAGCAAAGACAAAGAAGAAGAGGACAACCCAACCAACATGAGCAACTGCTACTGCTGGAAGGAAATCATAGTCAAATCCCAAACTGTCTTTTAGGAACATCTTTAACGGCATATTGCCTGATCCTGGTATCTCAAGGTCGGCATTTTTATCACCAACTTGAGAGGTCACTAGGCCATAGATTGTCCATGCTACAGGGGATGCCCAGTAGTACCACCTCCACCAAATTGGAATTTGCTGCAATATTAGCGTGAATCGTTAGGTAAATAAGATGCATATGGTGTGAATGACCTTAAACGTGATGTAGCGAAAGGCAACAAGGAACAAGTCTTACAATTCTAGGTATCATGAAGCCTGAGAAAAGGTTCCAGAAACTCAAGAAGAATGACATAACTATTGCGGCAATTTGATGGCCCGGTGTCAGCGCAACAACCATCATTCCATACAAAGCAAAGTAGATAAAGCACATCAAGATGTAGTAGTAGAACCAAAAGAATTTTCCCACCTTCCACTCGAACCCAATCATTGAATAGAGAAGGAGTGAATAAATGAAAGTTTGTATTGCAACATATATTGTCTCGATAGCCACCTACAAAATGAAAGCAACTCTTGAATAATCTCAGTGACTTGGTGCCTCTAGAAAATAATTCTAAGGTAATAACTATTGCTAATATTTGTACAAATGGAAAATATTGTAAGGTGTCCACCTGAGCAAATGCATAAGGCAACGGTGAATACATTCCAGCAGCTTTTTCACGGTAAAAAACAGTTCTCTCAATGGCAACGATAGATTGAACCGCAGAAGCATTGGTTGCTCCAAGGAAAAGAACAGCAGCATACATGGCTCCCAGTAGATTCATTAAATCTTGTTGTTTGGTGCTGTCAAAACAATTGATTGTAAAGTGAGAAAGGCAAAAGTACAATACTTATCTGTTAAGTTGTTTCGTTGATGCATCTCTTGAATCATCATTGGAATTAGTTGTGCAAACGTGTGACCCCCAAACACAGTGTTATTTTGACAATTAATGACATAAAATGCCTGCAAGTACTTTTTCAAAGAGAAGAAAAGGGAATCTTACGTTTGCTCTCCTTTCTGCCAGAATATAAGACCAAATAAAGCACCAATAACTATTGTCATAAAGAACCGGATGGCATTATATTGGGGGTTCCTCCAATATGACCAATGTTGTTTCCAGAAACAAGCCTTGCATTGAGTGGCAAACGGTTGGGAATATTTCGTTGGGAAGTAAAGATCCTTGGAGCCTGGAGCTGGTGTACTAAGCTCTTTGATAAGTTCTTGGTTTCTCCTGGAACATTTCAAAGATGGAAACAAACATCAATATCAAAATTTGGAAGGAAAAAAACACTATCTTGAGCCACAATGCTATGATCGAAACGTACTTATATAAATCAGAGTTTGCATAAACTTCTGCAAAATCTACTCCTAACTGAGCCTCAACAGCTGGAGTACTGATTTCAAGCATCCAGGTGGCGGGGTTCTGACCATCCCTAATCTTAGGAACACCTGGGATAGCCTTTTAGTGGTTGGAAAAGAAAAGGACATTAGACCTTGATACCAAAGCAAAATGACATGCAGGTTGAAGAATGGGATGGGATAAGGAACCAGAAGTCACCTCAAAATACTCGATGAGCTTCTGAGAATGGTGACCAAGAGGTCCAGTATAGATGATTTGTCCGCCTCTTTTCATCAATAATAACTGAGACAAATGAGTTAAATGCCCAACGTTGTGGGACATGCAGATAGAAGAGCAAATAGCATAGCACTAATAAAGAGAAAGTCAAATGGAAAAACCAACCTCATCAAAAGCTTCAAATATGTCTATGCTTGGCTGATGAATGGTGCACACAACAGTTCTTCCAGTATCGACGGTGTTCCTAACTGTACGCATGACAATGGCGGCAGCTCTAGCATCAAGACCAGAGGTTGGTTCATCCATGAAAATGATAGAAGGGTTCGCAACCAACTCCACAGCAATTGTCAGTCTCTTCCTCTGTTCAGTTGAAAGGCCATCACTCCAGGAAGACCAACTAATGAATTTCTTATTGGGTTTAGCTCTACTAGCTCCATCACTTCTTCAACAAACATCTGTGAAAAAGATGTGGTGACAAAAGTTCTTTTATGCACTTTCTAGAAAGATGAGGGAATCAAGTGCAATCTTCAAGGGCTAGACAGAAAAGAGCAAGCCCTGCTCAGATATTAGTTGTATTAGAAGTTGGAGTACCTTACGAGTTTGTGTCTTAGTGTCTGAAGAAAGCCGGAGCCAGGCTGAGTAAAGAACAGACTCATACACAGTCACATAAGGTGAATGTATATCATTTTGTTCACAGTAACCACTGACTCGAGCAAATGTTTCTTGATTCTTGGGATAGCCAGAGATACTGATGCTTCCTTCAATATAACCACCAGTTTTCCTGCCAGAGCACATCCATCAGGGTTGTTTTCCCAGCACCACTAACTCCCACCAATGCTGTCAAAATTCCAGGTTGGAAAGCACCACTAACATCTCGTAGCAATTGAAGACGATCTTCTTCAATCCCTTGGTTCTTCATTTCCTGAACAAAAGCATTTGCCTCATTTTTCAATTCTGGGGAGAGATTAAATATTTGATTCTTTTCCAAACTCATAATCACATGAATAGATGGAGTTCATGAAGAGTAGAAGGTTTCCATAAACCAACAAGGAAGTTCTATTCCCATGAAACAATGTTTCATGCACAATTTCCTACCAAAAACTGATACTCCTACTTGAAACTGTTGAGTCAATTGAATGTCATATGAAAAGTGGTGTTGATTAGTTCCCTTAAGCCAACAACAATTTTAGGAGCTTAAAGTCATGAAAATTTCCTGGAATTACAGAATCTACCTCACTGCATGATATTTTGCTTTTCAAATGCAGCAGTCCAAGTTATTGTGTTTCAAGTCCTAAGAAATAAAATGTTTGCAACAACTAGAAACATATATAACCAGTAGAAACGGTTACTTACAGCAGGCATATCCACATAGTAGTTCACATGGTCAAAGGCAAGAGAAAGAGGCTGGAAGGGCAAAACCATTCCTCTTTTTGGTTCATTATCCGAAGCACCAGTAATTTCTGTAGAGCTTTTTTCCGTCAAAATTATATCTGTAATATGATAAATAATGACCAAATATAAGAGAGAGCAAGGAAGTGGTTCAACCAAAACCATGAAAAAAGAAAAAAGAGCTGTTTTGGCCCATTGTACATTCAACTTCCCGTTTTCTTTTCTACAGGGTATTTAGCATCTAATCCCAGTAGTTTCTACTTTACTGAACATTAGCAACTCAATCAGATCACCCATTATGCCCAAAAAAAAAAAAAAAAAAAGCAGCTTGATTATGAGATATTGCTGTATTAGATGACATGTCTCAGCAATTGAAGTTGTAGGTATACATTGCCAACACAGGCAATTTGTTAGTCAAGGAACTATCATGTAGTTTTGAGACAATAAGAGTAGTTATGACGCATATGAACAAAATATGCCCTTCACTTCTAAGGAGGAACATGCTGAAGCTATATAATCTTGCTCCAGCAGTTTGTGCAAATTCATGGCATTTTCATTTTCTTTTTGACAAGCAGTTGCAACTGTCCCCTTTTTATTAATGCCAGACCCCTAATAGAGTGCTAGTTGCAGAAGAATCCAAGATTCACCTGCAGTATAGTATAATGACTAAGCAGCAACATAAAATTATTGTAAATGGTATTACAAAGAGCAAAAACCTTCTGCATGTTTCTTTCCAGATGATCTCTTATTCTTGTTATCTTCGTTTTCATCCAAGACAACTGCCTTTGAATCACCGAGTGCTACAAAAAGTTCCGTTCAGGAAATAGTCATTGGAAGCAACAGTTTAGATTTCAGTCTATGACATGAACCATAATGAAGAATCACTTACGATTTAGCCAACTCAAAGCTGCAACGAATAAGATGTTGAAAAGAAGGGAAAAGCCAAAGAGTGCTCCAATGCATATCCAAAACCAGTAATCCTCTGTGAAAAAGCTTCTAGATTTAAGGAGAACTTCCCCGACAGTTGATGCATTAATCCTTTTATCGTGGTTGGGCTGGAAATTTAAAGTAAGTATTGTTTCATGAATTGGAGTCATGACAAGGGAATTCTTTTAATTACTGTCTCCAAAATATGTTTTGCATATCGATAATTGACTAAGGAAAGAAAAAAAATGAAAAAGTGCTGTGACATAATCATACCGTACTCCATCTTTTATCAAGAAATTCATTCATTACTATTGCATTTTGTCCATACATCATTGGAGAAATGTAGTAGCCCCATAGCATCCAAGGTTCCAAATCGTCTGCAAGTAAAAGATGGAACAGTATTTTTCCTTGTGTCAATACAAGTAACCAGTTCAACAGGTTCGAAGTAGGAAAAAAAGATTGGATTGCTTCCTAAAGCTTGTACTTGACTTCTTGCTATATTTTAAAGTTTGTACTTACTGTAATGCATGATCTCTGCTACTTACCTTTGGCAACAATAAAACCTCCAAGCACAAATACAATGAGCAAGGCAAATGTTCCAAGGGTGCTCGCAACTACTTGTGTTCTTCCAACTGCAGCAATGAATCGAAAGAGAGATAAAGCCATCTGATGCACACCAAAGAATGCCAAGAACTGGCGGAAGAACCTGAACATAATAGTAAATTACTTGGTTAGCAAAATGAATGCTACTCATTTCCCCCATCATCCATAACTATGAAACAATAAGATATATAATATCAGATTCCTGGAGAATACAGAATACAAATAAGCAAGGTCATTCAACTATAAAATGAAAAAAGTGGCTTTGTATTTACCGGCTAGCCGAAGGTGCAAAGCCAATAGTGTAGTAGGTAAGAATAATCCATATCCCTGATTCCAGAAAAGAAAGAGGGATCCTTAATACCCAGATTGGTAGGCCAAAAGCCCAAGCAGGATAGAACAAGAAATCTCTTTGCTTATAGAAGACGGGAAGCCTAAAAACCGTCATTGCAAGTTCTGCCATCCCATTGAACATCACATTTATCAAGCTGAAAAAGAGCGCTCCAAAAAATTTCACTCCATCTTCCACCTTCCCAGCTGGCATTTCTGTCCTAAAGAAAACTGTCATGGCAATTAATGACATGATTGTGATTTGAGTGGTCTTGAATATATAGACAAATGAATTACGCTTCATCAGCAACCACTCTCTGGAAAAGCACGCCTTAAACAATTCGCGTTTTGAAAGCCCGTATTTTTCTGTCACTAGAGCAGCTGGATGAGCTTTCTTTTTGTCATAAGAAACACTCAGCTCTGAAGCAAGCTGCTCGCCAATGCGAAAGGAGTTAAATGCATTCACGAAGTCAGAAACGGTTACAAATCTATAAGGTTTCTCCTTCCTATACCAATATTGTTCTTGATCCTTTTTGGAAGTCACTTCTTGCAAGAAGTCAGCAACTCCCTTTCTTTCCGGGCATTTGAACCCTGTATATTCAAAAAACTCAAGGATGCTTTCTCTCGGTCCTTGGTAGACTATTTGACCCTCTGAAAGAAGAATAACGTCATCAAACTGATCATAAGTCTCAGGAGCTGGCTGCAAAAGTGAGATGACCATAGTCACATCCATAATGTGAACCATTTGTCTCATGTACTTAATAATTTGGAAAGTTGTGGAACTATCCAATCCTGTAGAAATTTCATCCATGAATAGAGCCTTTGCTGGTCCAACCAACATTTCTCCTGCAACCAATCAGCCAATACTTCAACATTTAGAAGCAAGTCCTGCTTTAGAAAATTAAAAAAATCCAAACTAATGTCGCACTGACGAGAGAACATGAAAACAAGAAAAATTGAGAGAGTCATATGCTATGTCTTCTGGCAGTTTTTTTCATAGTTTCAGTAGGAAGAGCAGGACTTTTATATATTTTTTAACACTCCACTTCATGTTTGAGCTTGAATAACGACTAAGGCTGATCAGTTGGAAATAATTAGGTGGGAAGCCAAATGAAAACGTGGAGAACTGATGCTGGGACTTCCTTGCTAATACTATGTTGAATTTAGCTGCATGACCAATTGATTTACTATTTATTTAACAAACATACCAGTGGTCAAACGCTTCTTTTGACCTCCGGAAATCCCTCTTCTCATCTCATCACCAACCATGATATCCGCACAGATATCCAGTCCAAGTATCTGTAAGACAGTCTTAACATGTCAGAATTTTGAAAAATCCTAAAATTACGATTTCACCCGTTATAAATAGTGATATTTAACCTTGAGGACATAATCAGTAACTAGAGTAGTTTCTTGGCCGGCCACTGCAGTAGCTTTCATAAATGCATCGATTTCCGGATCCGGTTTGATGCCTGCCTCTTTTTCTCGCCGTGAGAGTTCAGCCAACATGTCATATCTTGTTCCAACACCCAAACACCTTCCTGAAAAATCCAGTGTCTCTCTAACCGTCATCTCTCCATAATGAAGATCATGTTGGCTGATGTAAGCACATGTCCTTTGAGGAACAAATTCATTTAGTTCATGACCACAGTAAGTGACTTTTCCATTTACCTGTGACAACAAGCCCAATTTAATGAATGGAAAATTAATCATCCAAGTTTTGAAATATAGATTCAAAAAAATGATGGGAGGTTCTTAAACCGCACCCTTAAATCATGGTCTAGTTTGTCTGCAAGTGCAAGTAATAATGTTGTTTTCCCTGCCCCTGGTGGACCGAGAAGAAGTGTCATCCTAACAAATGTCATTGTGAACAAAGGATTAATATCCAAACGTCACGGCAAGGAGGAAGAAGGAGGGGAAAAAAAAATTTAATAGTACCAAACACTTCTGTAGGAAAGCCAATAAGCTCCATTAATTGATCTTTATACAAATTTTCCATTTTAGGTTGATTAATTAAAGATAAGTAGATGCAATATACCTTGAGGGTTTGACTATTCCGCTGACATCTTTCAGTATCTGAATTTTCCTCTTCTTAGATGGTGCAAGGCCAATAAATCCTAGAACACTCTATTTAAAGAGTCAAAACAAAGAAAAACCATGTTAATGGAAGATGAAGCCAAATCCTTGAGCAACCAGATATGGTGACATAAATGATACCTCAATACTATTCATGGTTGCGTTAACCAGAGTAGGAAGTGCTCTACTTCCCACATAAACATCTCCTTCAACTGATAAATGCTCATACCTTACTTCAATCTTTGGAATTTCAATTCCAACTCTGTTAAAAGAGAAAAATAGACAAATTCGAATCAAGTCAAACACATAGTTTTCAGCTCTGGATTGATTTTGGGAAGATATATCAGTAAGTGATATACAAGACAAAGAAAGCGAACCATGGAATCCATAATCATATTAATAACAACTGACCTATCTGTCCTGTCTCTCAACCTCCTCAAAAACTTCTCATTATCTTCATCAACTTCCCTGATTAATGCATCCATCAACTGCCTCTTGTCCTGCTGACCTAGTTTAGTTACATCAATCTCATCATGCACAACTTTTCCATTATCAAGAACCTGTTTCAGCACCCCTTTACGCAGGCGGTCATAAGTTGGCAACCGCTCAATGGCGGCCCATTTGAGCTCCTCCTCATCATCCTGGCGTCCACTCCGGTTGCTAAACACATCTGGTGAGCCTGCCATATTTCCCTAAGACTGGCAGATCCCCAACTCCTTCGGCTAGACGATGCCCAGCTCCTCCCGCTACTTGTGGACCTCACAAAGTCATCTCCAGCCAGAGCAGAAGCCATTTTTAATTACTTATGATCTACTCAGTACAAAACAAACAAGTACAAGCTGAGCTGCTAATTCATAACCACTTTCATGTGATGCTGGTGAGCTAATATTAGTACTTGAAGCAACTTTTTTCCTTTTTCCCTCCTCCTATTTCTATATTAAACTAGGATGAGAAAATGAATGAAGCTTCATGTTTGTTTGACTCATGCAAGTCTTGAACTGACAGAAAAATGTAAATGTAAACTGTTCAGTCAAGAATGTATACTTTTGGGAAGATGGTATTTCATGTTCAGACACTTTTACATGGACTCAAACGTTGTATTGAAAAATAACTAACTTATAAACTGTTGCTATTATGGCTGGGCACAGCTTTAGTGAAAGGTAGACTAGACTTGCAGAGGAGGCAATGATTGAGAATAAAAGTTGGGGTTCTGAAATGGCCCTTAAAAAAACCAAGAAGATTGATTCCAAAGCGAGTTTGATTTTTCATGAAATAGATATGGATAGAGATCGACAGAGAAGTGTGAGAACAAAAAGTGGATTGGACCTAATGGAAGTTTCCATGAAGTCCAATTGTTTGATATTTTAAAAAGTCCGGTTCAGGTGGCTGAACGATGCTTTCAGCAATAAAATGTTATGGCGGCTTCCAGATTACCCTTTAAAAAATTGATAAACTTAAACTCCAGTAGTTGAATTTTGCACAAAATTTCTTATAAAAGCAGTGAATTTAATAAGTCTTATTTTTTTAGTAGCTATATTTATTTTTTAATATTATTTATTTTATTTATTGATCTAAAAAATATATTATATCATTGAATTTTAGCTATTTTTCCTAACACCACTATCTCGGATCAGTAGTTACTTTTTTCTTACATATTAGAAAATAGATTAAGCGAATGAATAGTAAAAATAGTCATAAAAGTTTTAATCCATATTAAATTAAAAGACCTATTTGGATCAAGTCACTTATCTCTATACCTACTATAACTTTTATACATAATCTATGACACATATAACTTTTTAAATAAACCTACAATTTTATGCAAGATCTAACCCATTAAATTAACTATTGTATAAAAGCTGGGACACTAAATTTGATATTTAAAAAAAAATAAAATATTTTATATATTTACTTATTGGAAAGTGTATAATTAATATTGAGAAATATAAAATAATTTATTTTCTTAAGTATCTTTAATAATATTTGGATGCACACGTTAATGACATCATTACATGATTAGTGGCTTTCACTTTCAAGTTTGCCATAGAGGCACGATCTCACTGCACATGTATATCACGTTCAGATTGATCCTACTTATATTCCACAGATTTTGTGGGTAGAAATCCTGACAACGAAATCTAATATTTAAAAGACCAGTTAAACATTAAAAAAGAAAAAATAGCTAATCTGGCAGATCAATTTTTCCGTCGGTACATATATATATATATAAATATATTTTTTTTTTCCTTTGGGGAGCAAAAATAAATAAATAAATGATTGGAAAGTGAGGACCGTTATACTCCGTATTTAGTATTTACTTCTACTTTCATGATAAAGCTAAAGCATGAAAGTGGAAATATTAGATGGGGGTGGACATGTCTCAGAATAATCCTCCTTGGTGTAAATTATCGTCATTGTCCAATTAGTATCATATACATCAGGTATTGGATTTAAACCCAATTCAAAGTGATATTGAATTTACTTCAATTTGACTTAATTCAATTTATTTGAAATTTAATTTATATAAAATATATACTTTTAAATTATTCTAATATTTATATTCTAATTTCACCCTGATTCAATTTATAGTTAAATTTTATTCATGCTAGATCAACCTCCTGAGCTAAACAGTATGAAATTCATTTAAGCTTGATTCAATAAACTACTTAATCAAGTAGAGTTTGAATTTGACCCAACTATACTTTCTAATCAAACTCAAGTAAATGTCAAATTTAATTCAAATAGTTTACAAGTAATTTAACTAATTTACACTTTTAATATGGATACACTACTTTGCATGATATTATATTTAAAACATAAAAATTTCTTTAAGAAAAGCACAATGAAGATGATAAAAATTTGAAGTTTATCACAAAAGCCATAAATATTTCTAAAAGTTGCATATATATATATATATATATATTCCATTAAATATAATTACTAGTTGGGGCATGATTTGAGGGCTTTGGCATCAAAGAGACTGGCGGAATGGTAGGTCTTAACCTATTGATTTTTTTTTTTTTTGTGTTGGTAACTATTTTATGTACACCTCCATATGAATATTTTAATTGTTTTTGGGAAGGTAAATTTTCATATCCAAGCAAGGTTATTTGTAGTTGTGCAATATATTGAACTTCTATATTGTCATATAAATCCTTATGTTTAAATTTAATTTGGTAGTAGAAGAGACAACTTAGTAGTCCTCTTTCCCTGATTTCAAGTGTATTGGACTAAAGTTTTTTAGGAGCCATTCCCCTGTAGGGTAGGAGATAACAAGCTAATTTTAATTGTCACAAGCGTCGAATTCGCCAATAGAGCTAGTTACCTCCTTCTTAGAGGAAGTTGGGGGTAGTGTTTCACCTTGAAATCTATGCACACAAAAAAGATCGATTAGCACTACACTAAGGGGTTATTTGGCATGGCCACTCTAATGCTTAAGTTAGACAATGAGTTTGTCTTTAGATAAGAAAAACACTTAGTTGGGAGTAGAGAGGAACCTTTAGGGTAGTGAGTGTGTTTGAATCTTACCTCCCAATAGCTTTGGTCGAACCCCTATAGCAATCACCAAAGGGACTAGGGAATACCTTTTACAAGTAGTAAGCTCCCACTGGGTCACTAGCAGGCTTGTATTGTAGGATACAACACTATTAAGTGCAGATCATGTTTATGCCAATATTGTGGCATGGATATGCTAGATACAAAAGGTGGCCAAACTAGGTGTGGACTAATAAGGAGATCCAATTGTCAGGTGGCCATGGGTGATCACGCTTTTTCTATCAGTGCTTTTTAAAACTCTTTTTAGCCTCTTTTTAAATTCCTTTTAACGAGTAGATATTAACCACTCAGTGTACCAAGTGCGTGTACAGTAATAAATTTCGGTGAATATCAAGTCATGTCCACAAGGAGTGAGGACTATCTATCAACTATATCAGTTCTAATTATAGCTAGGAAAATCAAACCTGTTTCTCTTTTTGGATTTTCTTTTAATAAAATTAAACTACAAAAAAATCTTAGATTTCCAACACTTGTAAATTGATTAGGTTAAGAGCCAATAGATCTAAACAATTAATCAAATGTATGCTATCGATAAAAAATGCACTTGCCAATCCAAATTGTCAATGGGTTTAGTATTTTCAATCAATTAAGCACCAGATAACAACTCACTTTTCCAAAGTAAGCAATTATCCTACATTAACCAATTAATATTTCCTATTCCTAGGAAAGTGATTAATTAACAAATTTGTTTCAATTACCAAACCCTAATAGAATTTCAATCCATATTCCTATGTGATGTTTAATCCTGATTAGCTATTCACAGAAACTATTAGAAAGAAATTTTCCGATTACAATCCTAATCTATCATGAATTCCAGATGCAATCCAAAATACATGAAAGGTGAAATTGCATCAACAACTTGAATATGAACAAGGATACAATCAACAACAGAAATCATCAACTGAATAATTCAAATCAACAACTCAAAACCTTAATTATGACCAATAGATCAAGCATTCAAACATCATCCAATAATTGAATATGAGAAAAAGAGCAAAATCAAATTTTGTCAAAGAAATCTTGTTCTTGAATTCAAACATAAATGATGTCTTTCACTTGAATCCTGTCTGGAATCCTTAATCAAAATAAAAACAAAAAGCTTTCTCTACTATCTAATGCCCTAATCTATCAAGGAGCTATGGAGAAAATGAAAGGAATTTTCGTGCCTAAGGTTTTTCAACTATAAATGATCAACAAGAGATGAATTTATACATGAAAAGTCTCAAAGCACATACACTGTTAGTGTTGACTGCCGGTATACATGTACATCTAATCGATGTTTGTTTGAAGAATTGATTTCCAAGAGCTACAGTGAAGGTATACCGGCCGCAACACTGGCGGCGTAGAAACTCTAGTAGCTAGTGTTCATTCAAATAAAAAATGTCCAGAAAGTTTACACCGTCTAAACACCAGCTGGGTTTGAGTAGTTTTGGTCCTACACCGGCATCAACGCCAACGGTGTAGATGTTCCACAGGCCAGTGCACTTTGTAATTTTGAACACTAGTGAGAATTTTCTTATAAATGTTGGTGGTGTTCTTTATTGCAATGAGGATTGGCACTTTATATTCAAGGCTAGCAGTGTTGAACTTGTATTGGCCGATGTTTCTTCTCCAAAATTGATCAACACTCTCAAAATTTCTTGTATTTGTATGTATAAGTCCTCCATGACCTGAAATATCAAATTAAGCATACTTAGGTACCATTTCGAATCTATAATAGTTTATCATCATTTGTTCAATGAAAATTGAGTAAAATATGAATTTATCAATGGGCCCCTCAAGGGAATCGGAGGTCGCAATCAACATTATCCTACCGACCTTGACCTTTTTGTGCAAGGACAAAGCCAAGGTCGTAGGCACGTGATGCCTAGGGGACCTAAGGTCGCTAAAGAGTTCTTCTCTGTTACTTGGGTACCTACTCTGAAAGCCTCAAGGATTTGGTATCTTTAGCGACAATGGGCATGGGGTTCAGTGCCCTATTGGGCTTTGACCCAACAAAGCTCATCCAAAAATCTACAACACTTGCCTCCCACATTCACATTGTGAGTGCAAGGGAAATGGTGGCGTCTGAGCCCTTCATGTTGAACTAAATCCATCTCATTCCATCTAAGCTTCTTCAAATAGTTTGATATTTGAGCTACATCCCTAGGATAGCTTGATCTTCATCATGTTATGGCAAGGGTGGATGTACTCAAATCACGATCCTCGAGGCTAGCTTAGGGTTATTAGCGAGGTTACGAGCTCAAGCTCATAGTTGTGCAGTTTGTTTGCTGTAGCAACGATCGAAGAGTTTTTAAATTTGAAAAGACATAGACATTCCTTCCGTGTAGTTTTTCTAATAAGGCATCTCACAGTCAAGGCAAGATGTAGAGAAACATCTACACTGTTTCAAAAAGTGATTTTTCAAAGGGTCATTCCCTTTTACACTCATGCATATACATATGGGGAAACCTTCTCGATTAACAATATTCCTTTTTCTTGTCGTTATCTCCTACCCACTTCCTCATGAAAAGTTTTTCTTTATCTTCCTGAACAAACTCTTGTTTCTATTTTTATCAATGGTAAGTGAGTCAGAGTGTACTATCATCCCTTATAACGCCACCTCTATAGATGGCGATTCTCTCATCAGACTTTTCATTTAGATTGTGACTGGCAAAGAGAGTCTGATACACGCTTAGTAAGGAATCGAGGCAAGGAGACTATAGGAGCTAGAGAGGGTCTCAATGGCGATGATGCTAAAGATGAAATTGACATTGACTTCTAGAGCAGTGATGAGGAGTCTTCAAACCCCACTCTAGTTGGCAAGGGCTTTTATGTGACACAGGGTCCTAAGGTGTACCGTTTACCCAAGGGTAATTACTTGGTGGACACAGAGGAGAAGACCGCTCCTACACCCATTTTTATGAGAGCAATTGTGGACCGATGGTGTAATGGGGTTCCAAGCATTGTTACCTCTGAGGGAACTAAGAAGTTCGTGAAGGATTATTTATCCGGTTATCCTCCTACATGGAAGATTAATTGGTTGAAGGAAGATGAAAGGGTATGCTTGATGGGGCATGGGTGGTTTTCCCTTTACCAGAATCATTTCATGTTTGGGTTAAAGGTACCCTTCATTAGATTATAGAAGGGGTGCATACTATACTTTAGGCTTTCTCCTACCTAGCTTCTTCGTAATGCATTGATATTTCTGATGGCCTTTAAAGTTTTTATACCGAGTGGTAGAGGTGCGGCCTACTATAGTACTTTTCATTTCCATTTCACACATAAGTCCAATAAAAGGGGTTAGTATTACTTCACCAAGAGGCTAGAGTACAGCTTGTCTCTTTCACAATTTGCCCAACTCGAGTAGGTTTGAATGGAAGCAGCCATGATAAGTCATAGGCATTAGGGAGAAGCATGAGTATGAGTTTGATTTCTAGGCACTCTGGTGTAAGCCCATTAAGAGGTCATATTTCTATAAGCATGGTCCTAATGAAACAGTGGTGCTTGGAAAAATTAACGAGCTCATGCGATGTCGAGATTAGTTCTTATTTGATGCTCCAACAGTGGTGCAGAATTACCTGCTAGAACTTCCTTTAGATCATGAGGCTCCTTCCGAAGGTATGAGCTGAGTATTCTCCCCTTTTTCTATTCCTTTTTGCTAGCTGATCGTTATTTTGGTTGCAACCAGGAGGCACTTCAATTTGTTGTTTTTTTTTCTTGTTTATTCTTTTTATTGGCCTCTTAAGACTTCCTATGGGTGATGTAGCCAGCATGATAGCTAAATAGCTGGGTATTGTTGGAGGTAAGGATAGGCTAGGAAAGAAGAAGAGAAGGAGGAGTTTCAAGGGTAAGGGGCAAGTAATGGCTGAGGAGTCTAGTAATGTATCTATTGGTGGTGATGAGGGGATGAAGTGCCTTCTTCTAGGTGGCAATAGTGGTAGTGATTTTTCTTCGATAAAGAAGGCGAAGATGGATGGTCTCTAGATGAATCAAGCCTAGAGGACATTATGCCATTGGTGTGACCTCCTCATAAGGTTCAAGTTGTTGAATATTTTGCTCTTATAGTGGCGTAGGAACTAGATCATGATGTGGTCATGGGCATACAATCTGAGGGGAATGTTCTTGTTGATGTTGACATTGCTACTAGGGAGGTCAGTACGGCCCCTCATGACGTTTCTAGGGCAGTGGTTGAGTGTGAGGGTGCCTTCCCTAAAGGTTCCCAGGAGATTAAGGTCCCGCATCCTCACACATTGAGCAATGTCTCCAATGTTCTTGGAAGCAATGGCGATGGCCAGGTGTTCAGGCTGAAGGAGTTTATCTCTTAGTTTTCTATGAGAGAGATGTATCTCGCTCTCTCGTGGATGCGTGGATGGAATCTTTGAGAACGAAGCTGGATAACCATGGCTTCACAACTAAAATATTTGATTATTTAGCAAGGAAACATTACGATGTAAGAGATTGGCTCCTTATGTCCTTCTTTCCTAGTTCTTTGTCTTTAGTTTTTCACTTCACCCCTTTTTGCCTCACAGTTTACTACTTCAATGATGATGGTTGTTTAGTTTTTTTAGGAAACCAATTTGCTGGTGAGTTTGGTTCGTCCGTTGCTGCCATTGCTGTCTATCTAGGTTCCCTTATGCTTCCGTCATTACTCACAGGAACCTCATGCACTTGTTGATCGTATGTGCAACTTCAAGGAGAAGGTGAACACTCTTCTTGCGCAAATCTATGACCAGATGGAGAGGCACTTTAGTGAAGTTATCGAACTCAAGTGGCAATTGGAGGCGGCCGAGTTAGCGCAGGTGATCGCACTAAGCAAAGCTGAGGGACTGAAGGTCATAGTGGCCTGATTGGATGTTGACCTAAAGAAAAGCACCCATGCACTTCAACAGATAACCAAGTAAAAGGACGAGCTCTTGCGGAAGTATTATGAGGAGAAGTCCATGAGAGGAAGGTTTGAGTCAAAGGTAACCTAGGAGGAGGCTACTCGGATTATTGCCAAGAATGAGGCCTCAAAGGAGGCGAACATGAATAAACATATTCAAGTAAACTTTGTGTTCTATCACATTTGCCCCCCATTACTTTCTTATACTTTGTCTAGTTGATTGCTCGAGTTAAATTTGTAGGATTAGGTTCACGATCTCCAGTATTGGTTTCGAGACATGCAAATCGGCAAGGTCATTCTTCTTAGCTCTAAGATATCTTATTTCAAGAGGATGAGGTGCACCCTGATCTCAACCTAAATTTCATAGTTGCGGGCTTATGAGGAATGCTCGATGGTAATGGTAGTCAGGATGCTAATGATGGTGATGATGATGGTTAACATTCTCTACAAAGATGCTTCTGAAGAAGGCTTAAGTAGAGAGCCCTGATCATGTGATTTTAGTTGTTCGCTTTTTTTTTTCTTTTATTTTGTAATTTTTTATTCGGGGCCTAGAATGCTTACCCCTTAATCATCCTCATTATAACTTTTGAGAAGAACAAAAGGGGTCATTCTCAACCTTATTATATCATTATAGCCTGACCAAAAGCCTTAACTAAATCCTTTAACCGTGTGTATGCTTTTTCATGAACTCGTTGCTACCTTATTGTTGTGACATACTTCTTATCATCTTAAATGCATGTTGATTGGTGTTGTGTTTTCCTCGTATTCATATAGTGTTTGTTAGTTGTTGCTTGAGGTTGTCATGCTTTCCCTAGAGGGTTTCCTTATGCTGACTTTAATGTTAGGTTTATTTTTTATATTTTATTTTCCGGCTTGATTATGTGTGGTCACACTATTCTGTATCACTTATGCCAGCTGAGAATTTTTTTGGCATGTAACTTTTTACAATTCTTGCCTGATTTGTTCTTTAAGACTCTTTTTTCCATATTTGCAGTTTCACAAGGAGGGGGCATTAATTGTGTTTAAATGTCTTTATCTCACCTTTTTTGTACTTGATCTCTCCCTTAACCATTGGATAGTACTTTACTAATCGAATGGCTGGAGAGCGTGGAAGGTGGGGATTTTTCCCTTGTTAACAAGGGTAATTTTTCACCTAGATTTTCATTTTTCCATCACATAACTCTCTCTCTCTCTCTCTCTCTCTCTCTCCCAACTTGCCCCTACTCTTTGCTTTAAAGAAAGAAATTTCTTTGCATGACCATTGAATGTATTATTGCTTTTTCTACAAAACTTTGGCTTGAGAGATCCAATCCCTAGAGTGTATACACCAATGACTATAACAACCATGTTTTCCCCGCTTAAAGGTAACGACAACCCTATTATTTTCGCTTGTGAGGAAGAATGGGGTAAGAAGGAATCCATTATTGGGTTGTTCCTCATAATATCACGTTAGCATGGTTCCTCAGCACTTCTCTCTCTCTCTTCCCTCTATTGCGTTAGGGTCATGACCTTCTAGCTTGTTCGGGTCCTTTGGCGACTCTATTTTGGGGACCAGTCAAGTTTTGGACAATTCGAGGTTCTTTCATGATGAGAGTTTATGTGCTCCTTAGTTACTCAGCCAGTTAGATTCCCTTGGGACCATTCTCGGCTTTAGAGCCTCACTAGATTTGGGGGTAATGGGGCTATTGCGGCCACCAAATCAGATTTGGTGGCCCATCATTTTCTTTGGAGCTCTACTCTTCATCCTTTGACTTTTTCACTAGCTTTGGCGCTCATGACTTTGCAGATGGCAACTACTTTGAGTGGTGTGGGAAGATGGTATGATAAGCTTGGTAACCTAGTGGAGCTCTAAAGAAATTTTACTATGTTATTTTAGACTTTGGCGGCAGGCCTAGGATCATCATTGATACTTAAAGGAGGCCATAGACGTCAAGGAAGAACCTCATGTAATCTAATTATATGATGTAATCTTTTATCAAGATACCAGTCAAAATTATTGTAACAACTTTACAATTGAATGAAATTTGTAGACCTAATATTAACATCTTGTGTTTACTTGTTCTCTTTCTTTATGTATGTTGCTGACCTTCTCTCTCTCCTGTTTTTTTTTTCTTTTGAATTATATATCATGGATCGGCTTTGGAGGGGAGTTATCCCATTAATGAAAGAGGATAGAGCTTGATAATTCCAAACCTCAAAGTTACCTTTAAAGGGAAGTTACTTAGTCTACGCATAAGGGCAAATCCCAAGGGCCCTGCTCATTTTCTATGGGTCAATCATGAAAGACCAGGTCTAATGGGAATGTTGACTACCATGAATTTGCGTAAAAGGTATAGAGAGAAGTCATGTGGAAAATTCATTTCATTAATTTTTGTCACAATCGAGTTATAGCTTTGAAAGCTTTACAAGGTCATTTAGCTGTTGTTGAGGAATTGAGGAAATTATTACATATTATTGGTAATTCCATGTTGAGCTCATTGAAAGAACTTTTGGAGGTTGTTGGAATTCCATGTCTTAGGGCATGTGATCCTTATCCAAAGTTTTCGCCATTTGGTCAACCTCAGCCAGGGTCAATGAGGTTTTCATGTTGTTAGTGAGGAAGTTATTGCGTATGGTACCCTCATGAACTCTGATAGAGCCAGGGCATGCATGTAAGGAATGAAGATGGTCTTTACCCTAGTGATCTTGTCTTGAAGCTTCTTTCCCCAAGTGTTAGGAGGCTTGGGATCTTCTAGAGACTATAGATGTGGCCCATGTCCAGTTCGTTGAACTGGCAACCTTTGGTGGTCACGTCGGACATGCTGGGATGTTATAGAGTGTCTACTGGACTACACTTGTGTTTGTGGTGGAGTTGGGGACCATCTATTCCCCTTATTGGGCTGTACTTCTCTATCCTCGTCAAGGTCTATGATCCTTTGATGGTGTCAAGCATTTGTGTTTTCACACTCTAAGTTTCCATGCACTAGTTGATGGCATAGGTTTTCTAGCTCTAAGATATGTCTAAGGTTAATGAGTTTGCCCTCTATGGTAGCTTAAAGAGTCGACTACTGCTACCTGGGTGTAATGATTGCATCGCCAATTGGCAATATAGGAGGTTAATTACTACCCTTTAACTGTCCTTTTCCTCTAGGTAGTATTGCCATGTAGTGGATTTCTTATATGCAGCACCACATGTCACGGGTGTAAAAATTAACCAATAGAGTTTATAGCCCTTCTCCCTACAGGATGACCGGGGTAGTGGTGCGCCATGAGATTTGCACATACAAAAAGCTTGGTTAGCACTACTTAGGGGGTTGTCCAACATGGCCACTCCGATACTTAAGTTAGACTGTGGGTTCATCCTTAGATAAGAAAAACACTTAGTTGGAAGTAAAGAGGAACCTTCGTGGTAGTGAGTGTGTTTGAATCTTACCTCTCAAGAATTTGGTCGATCCCTAATATAAAATGGCCACAGCAATTACCAAAGGGACCAGGGAACACCCTTTATACATGGCAGGCTCCCATTGGGACGCTAGCTGGCCTGGATCGCGAGACACCAAAGGGACTAGGGAATACCCTTTACAATCACCAAAGGGACCAAGGAAGTGGTGTGCATCATGTCTATGTTAGTGTTATGGTATGGATATGTTGGGTACAAAGGATGGCTTGACTGGATGTAGATTAATAAGGAGATGTAATTTCCACGTCAGCATAAAGCCTCCTGAGGACATTGGAGGTCGTAGCTAATGTGATCCTACTAACCTCGACCTCCATGTATGGGGTCAAAGCCAAGATCGTGGGCATGTGATGTCTGGACGACTAAGAGTCGCTAGGGAGTTCTTCTCTGTTGCTTAGGCATAGCCTTCTTTGGGGTCCTTAAAGACTTGGGATCTCTGGCGAAAATGGGCATGGGACCCATAACCTTGTTTAGATTTGACCCAATAAAGCTTATTTGAAAATCTACCATCAACACCAATCATTTGCATCAAAACTAAGATTCTTTAACTGTTACAACTAGGTTTATAGACCTGAATGATGCATAAAATATAATATACGAAGAACATAATATAAAAAGGTTGTTTACTCGTCCAATTACAATTCTAGAGCTAACATAGTTCACCATTACCAAGTACAAAAAGGAATGTAATTTCAATTAATTAATGCTATTCACTATTCCAGTGTCATAAAGTACAAGTTTTTTTTTTTTTTAATTTGGGTATCAATGTTTATGCAATTTTTATATTTGTCATGACCTACCCATGTAGTAATTTTTTTATTTTAACTCTTAATCTCTTTTAGTTTGTCATACTTGAATTCTCTATTTAAAATTGTTTAAGCTTAATTTACTAAGCTCTTTTGGACTTGTAAGCATATTTCAACAATTTCAATGAATTTTCTTTAACTTATATGTATTGGTCCATATAAAAGATCTTGTCACTTTGTCTAATGAATTGATACCGTACGAGAAGACATGCTTGTTGAATGTAATATGTTAGTAAGCTTTGAAATAAGTGTAAGTTCGCCTGCTAGGCTTAAGAATTTTCCATTCTAGTTTGCAAGTTCTTTTGTGCTTTAGCAATAAGATTGGTGAGCTAAGATGCATTTAGCTTTGGACATTTTTCAAGAAGAAAATTTAGATAAGTACCAAAATGGATAGGTTTACCTATCCTTATTAGATATTTCCTCTTGGATTCACTCAGGGATGTTTCTAAAAAGATTTATAGATACTGACTTCAAGGCTTAATTATAGAGTATATTTTTACCTATTTTAAGGATAGATTTTTATTTTTTATTTTTGAATATTCTAAGGGTGTTTTGATAAATTTTGATTTATAATTTTATGAAATTAATTGTAGAAATTATTCAATTTTCAATGAATTTTTAAAGTATTTCAAGATATTTGAAGCTTAAAGGAACTATTTACCCTAAAGATACACCTGAGCATGAGATAGAGCTTTGAAAATAAAAGACTTGATGAATAGAGAGGTATACGGCTAAGTATATGCCTTTGTAGTGTAGCCACTCTTCATGGAAACTTGTTTATTGATTTCGCTTAAGCCAAGAGGAATACTAGTAGAGAACACGACCATGTTTCATAGTAATGCACTTCATATAATCTTGTGTGGCTTTAATTTTTATGCATACGTGCATAAATATATATATATATATATCTAAGGATGGACACAGGATTCTACCATTAAGGGTTGTCGGATACTAATTAAGTTAATACAAAAATTATCGATATATATTTGCTCGCTATGACAATTATATTGGTATAAAAAATTCGTTAATGATGCAAGTAAAATAGACAATGAATTTTGACTAGATAGATTAATGTAATTAAATTAGTAAATAGATTTAAATTAAAATTGAGATTTCAAATTCCTAAACCCCTAAACATATTGTTTAAAAATTTAGCAGATTCCTAAATCCCTAAGCTGTAGCGAAAAAATTCATATCCTTAATTCCTATCAATTTTGAAATCATCTATCTATCTAAAAATATCAGCTCCTGAGCCTAAACTCAAGTTAAATATCAATTTGATATAAACCAACCTCTTAAATCAAATACCTATTCCAAGTTCTTTATTTCTAATATTTTGATTCTTAAATTATTTCCTACATACTTTCAGAACTAAAGATAAATATATGAAAGTTTTAAACCTAATACCCTTATCCTAAAATATCTTTAAAATTATCCTTTTATCTTTCCTTTTCCTTTTCCTTCCCCTATTTTTCCTTTACATTTTCTTTCCCTTACTCTTCTTTCTCTTCTTCTTCTTCTTCTTCTTCTTCTTCTTCTTCTTCTTCAATTCATTTCCTTTAATCTCAATTTAAGAAAACTAGAAGAGAAATCAAAGCAAGAAAAGAAGACAGGAAGTGGAAATCATATTAGAGGTAGCTTTAACAACAAGAGAAGAAGCTCAAGTAACTAGGGTTTGATAAACAAGTGGTTGTTTTGCTTGTGTTTTGATTGTTGTATATTTTGTATTTGATGAATTGATGTTAGTTATAAGTAGGAATTAAGATGAAACATGTAATCTTATTACATATGAAGTTATATGCTAACACCTAAGTAAAATCATCCATGTTAAGACTAGGATTGAGATTATCTTTGAAGTAAAAATATGTATATAGATGTTAGAAATGATAGTTCTAAGATTATATATTGATTATAAGATGTTAGATGTTGAAAAATGATGTAAATCAAGTAGTAAAATAAGTGAAGTTTTTTAAATATAAAATAGGGCAAAGGGCATGAGTGGTACACGATGGGTCGTATCCTTGTTTTTACTTAAAAAACTTTTTAATTTAACATATCAAAAAAGAAACACAGTTAGAACACAGCTCCACCTAGCCAATCATGCTTCTCTTTGATTCATTTCACAAAAACATTTTCCAGAACAGCATGGCTAAAGGACAACCTCCATATCTCATCATGTTTCTCTTTTATTAAGAACACAGCTAGAACACGATCGTACCTATCTCCCCATGTTCCTTTCTGTTTCTTGAGTATATAATGTGTCGAGTGAAACACAATAAAGACACAACCTAATGTATTTCACCGTGTTTCTCTCAAACCATTGCATGCCTGGCTTTTAATGAAACATGGGCCAAGCACGACTTGTTTTTCATATCATGTTTCTCTTTTGTGCGTCGTGTTTCTTAAATGTTTCCATTCAAAAAGAAGCACAACTGAAACACGACCAAATATATCACACTGTACTTTTCTCTAATCTCTAAAATGCGAACAATTATGACGGAAACACAATGCAGTGTATTTGATCATGTTTCTTCCTATACATGTACACGGGGTGAAATACGCCCAAGTATCTGACCATGTTCTTCTTCAAAATTTGAATGGAATAGAAATAAAATAAAATAAATGATAGTTAATATGTTATGTTATTTAATTTATACAATTAGGAATGAGTTACGTAAATTAATAGGTTTAATAACAAATTATATTAACATAGATTCAAGCATAAGAGGAATTTTAAGTATCAAAACAACTTAGTTAATAAATATAAGTTTAGATTAACTAAATAGACTTCAATTAACTAAAATGAATTATATTGATTAAGTTTAACCAACTTGACTTACTAATTAAACTAAATAATTAATTCTAATCGATTTGGCTAGGATTAAGTTAAAATAAGCTTAATAGCTATTAAATGGCTTAAACTAATATGTTGGACTAAACCATGAATAACATAGGGAATATGTATTTCAAATGTATGCTTGCTCGCAATATGAGTATTTTTTATAATGAATGACTTGATGTTTTTATAATAAGAAATTATGAAAAAAGAGAAAAGAAATAATTTGACAGACAATGAAAAATTATCCATATCTTGGTGGGATGATCTTTGCAGCCACTGTAGAGTTCTTATTTAGTGTCTCATCAAATAGGATTTTAAAATAAGTTTGATGTAAATGGATAATCAATTTAATTTCTTATATGAATTTAATTTCTTGAATAGATGCTTGAATCTACATTCTGTCTTATCTTCTAGATTGTCTTATGATCTTCGTTGGGTTTTCAATAAGGTATATAATGACGTGCTTATTGTTTGTTAAGATAGACATTCTTATTGAACTAAAACTTAAAGATAGCATAAGTAATGAGTGATGCCTGTGCTTGTGTCATTTAATCCGATCCGAGGAGCAACAACCTTGTTGAGAGTTACGTATGGTAGTTAAGCTCTTAGGCCACCTCTACCATGATGCAATGACAATTCATAAATGGCTAAGCGGATAGCTAATGGGGTGAATAGTATCAATGTAATGTTTGCTTATGTTAGGGTGAAGAAACATGGTTTAGTTCACATTTATTGGACCGATTAAACTAAATTATGTTACGGATTAAGATAATTAAAGCTGTGTAATGGCTATAAACCCTAGATTAGGCTAGATATAGGAGATATAAGTATCCATACTACTTATAACAACCCCTTGAGCAACTGCTGTTACACAGAACCAATAGGTTTCCAAAGATTGTTTCCCAGCGTGAGTACTCCAGTGTTAATTTATTTACTTTAATTTAAAGATAATAATTTATTGTTGTTGCATTACATTAGTTTAAGCATGTGTGCTATCTCGAGTGTATTTACGTTACTATAGACTTTGGTTCGTTATTCTCTCTTTCCAGATGTTGGTTATATGATAATGATGATGATTTGATGGTGAAGAAGATGGTTTGAATGATGATAATGATTGACTCAAGTATGGGCAATCCTAGAGGATTTGAAGAAGGAGCGAAGTGGATTTAGAATCATTGGTTGGTTTTGTTTTATTTTATTTTGTTTTGTTTTTGTATAAAGAGCTAGACTTATCTTTTGAAATTATATTTTTCTTTAAGGGTTTGGTTGAGAAGTCCATGTGTTTTGTAATGAGATTTAAATCTTTGTTGTACCATCATAAAAGGTATACGAGATACATGATGGTATGGTTTTGTTTTATGAAAAGTTGATCTACTCTTGTATGAGTGGAAGTTAGAAATATTTTTGTAAAGTTTGTTTTCCTACTATAAATCATGTTGTCTCTAGAATCTAGCTAAATGGTTTCAGAATTTAAAACTAGTTAGCAATATTCAACATAAAAAAAAAAATCTTTTAAAGAAAGCCTATGCGTGCAATACATAAAGTATTATACGTGGTGATTTTATACACCTTTATTCCATTTAGGTGTTACATTATCAATAAAAATAAAGTTAATACATAAAATTTGTATAAGTTTTACTTTTAGTAAACATATATCATAAAATATATTTAGATAGGATAGCTAATAAATAATGTATGTCGTTTTTATAACATTAATTGTAAAAAAAAAGTTATTGAATCAAATTATATAATTAGCATCATTTAGTAATGCATAATAAAACATTTATAATACAAACAATATAATTATTATTTGTAGTATACTATGAATAAAAAATGGTTGTTCATAAGAATATATTTAGTTAAGTATAATTTTATGATACACAAATCTAATGCTATTAATTATTATGTAAGAAAAAAGTTAAAAAAATAAAGAGAGAGAAAAAAGAGAATGCATGTTCAAAAAATAAAAGAGAGAAAAAAGTAGATAGTAGGATTTAAACCATAACCTCATGCTCAAATTTATACCATTATCTATTTTTTGTAATATACATATGATATATAATTTTGTTCCTTTAGAAAAAAAAATAAAATTTTTTTTTTTTTTTCATGTTAGTTGATTTTGCATTTAAATTCGTTGCCTAAAGGCTTAAGCAGCAAAATATCTCCTGTTGCATTAGGTGTTCATCACATAAAAAGAAAGGCAACAAATATTTAGCTCAATGCAACTTAATATGAGTGTTGCTTGACGAAATTAAAAATATAAAATTAATATATAAATGCAACAAAAATTTAATTTGAAAATAAAGAAATTCTAATATAAAAGCGACACCACAATTCAATAACGGTAACGCTATTTTAAAATTGGCAATGTCTTATTTATGTATCAATTTTTTTAGATGCATAACCATATGACACATATTACTCCATTATTATAAGAATTGGCATTACTATATTGTAGAAAACAATATTTTTATTAATCCAAATTTAGACTAGCTATTTGTTTTCCTTTTTCTATATTACTTTTACATTAACCTTGTAAATCAATTAATTAGTTTATATCATAAATTCATATTTACATTCAATAATACAGAGAAAGCTATAATTTAAGATGAAACCTTTTAATAACTAATATGAATTATTGAATTTGCACATAAGCATAAAATAATTAAATCAAACAAAAAATCATTAAAATCAAAACAATGGCATCCTCATAAAAGTTTTGTTGAAGTACATTTGATCATAATAGTCTATCATGAAATTTAAATTTAGAAAGAAGTAAAGAAAAATTATAACTAAGCCATCTTTGATCGAGTAAATTATACTGGAAGGACACAACATTTGAGAGTAAGTTTATTTGAGGTCACAACGTTTCAAATAGTTTAAAAGAGGTCATAACATTTAAAGAAGTGAGTCAATTAAGGTCATTATTAACACGTGTCAATAGGAGAAATATTTAAAATTAAAACTTAAAAGATCTAACACATTATGGCATATGCCAATTGTGACCTCAATTGACCAACTTCTTTAAATATTGTGACCTTTTCTCAACCACACAAAACAAAGCGACATAAAATGAACTTACTCCCTAAATATTGTGACTTTTTTTTTAACTATGTGAAACATTGTGACATTAAATAAACTTATCACCAAACGTTATGAACTTTCAGTATAATTTACCTCATCTTAGATAATCAATCTTTCGTCTACAAATCCTTAATATTTTCACCAATTTCACTACCTTGATAAACATCCTACAAAAAGAAGGGAAAGAAGCTAAATTTATAATAAATACTCTCTATAGAGAGTAGTTAGTCTTTTGTTTTTAAAATTTTAATGATGAATTGTTTTACTCTTTCTTCTAATTTGTTGAATTTTGTTTAGGAGGGATAATTCTTTAATACTTATGTTTTAACGAACCCTAAGAGAACTATTTGATAAGAGTTTAAATTGTTTATTAATAGAATTATTATTTTCTTAATCTAATAATGTTATATTCACAGGTGTCAAATCTTTATTTATGTGCATAAAAATAAAGATTTAATGATTATCTTTATTCATATAGATTAAGAGAACATGTGCTTGAATAGATCTAGAAAATTATACTAATTTTAGAAATAGTATGACATAAATTTACCATATTAAGGTCAAACCTAATAGTAGAATTTGTGGGGCAATATACTAAAATTAATGTAATTATGGGTTTTAATTAATAAGAAATTCTAAATAATTAACCAAATATTAAGGTTTTGGATCTTGAGAGAAATAATAAAGTAAATTAGGAATTCCTACTGTTTGAGAAATTAATAAAGTTAAATCTTGTTGTTTTAGTCATGCATGTAATTCTAGTAGGGATTCATAAGGTAGATTTTTATTCTAATTCTTGGTGAACACTTTAATCTGCTTTCTTGCTACTTTGTTTTGATATTGATTGAATTGAATGATAGATTTAGGATACATAATAGAGAAAAGACATATTACTAATACTTGCAATAGATGTGCTCCTTATAGGTCCAATTTGGTCCCATAATAATAGAATTGATAGTAGAAATTATACGATTTTGTATTTAAGTAATTGAATTAGTTTAGTGTCTAGAAGTTGATAAGTAATGTATTAGGTACAATCATATAACCATTCTTGGAAGAATTGCAAGACTTTAGCTATAAAATATTACTAAGAGAAAAAAAAAATTAGCATTTCTGTCTCTAAAAGTAAATTTTAATCACAAAGACAATTGTCGTTGATTTTTTTTGTAGAGATAAAACTTTTTTTACTAATTTTTCATTGTAGAATTTTTATCTTTAAAGGTCAATTTTTCTTGTAATATTTGTTGATTTAATAGATGCTTGAGCCCTAATATCTATTAAGAAAAGGTGAGAGACAAACTGACAAGAGCCCCTAAGCTTGATCGTTTCCCATGAAGCTTGTCAAACCATGGTACCGATACCAAATATTATATAACCTAGATCCAATGCAAGGAGATAGTAGCTTCCTTGTCATATAGCAAAAAAAAAGGTTGCTTCCTTTTGTATATTTAAGTTTTAGATGATCAAAAGAACATGTTTTATGGGTTTTTATGTTAATGCAACAACTTGAAATAAAAGACACCAATGAATTAATTTTGCATATTAGGCACTAAAATTAATTTAAATGGGGTATATTTAATTTCAAATGATGTTACTACAATTCAAATCAAATAAATGTTTTAATTTTATTGGTTGATATGAGGCACATGCAATTAAACCAAAGGGAATTCATGACAAAGAATTAATAAGAGTGGCTTTAGAGAGAATTTTAGGTTTTCACTCACAAGTTATTGTCCTTGTTTACCATATTACAAACACATTTATTCTTCAAATAAATGTTTTAATATAATTGATTAATATGACAAACAATCAATTATATTAAACAGGAATTCATCACAAAAAATTAATAGGATAGGTTTTAGAGAGAACTTTAGGTTTTGTAACATAAGTTATTGTTGTTTTCCATATACTAAACACATTTACACTTTATTTGGCTGTATTATGCTCAACGATAGTGATATAGAGATACCGATGGCCTTTTTGTTTCATCTTCTACATAAGATTCCTTAAAGCTTTAATGCTTAGTACCTAAGTATATTTAGCATTTTTATGAATTTTGATCTTTATTACTAAAGAAAAGTATTCCTAAACATATATAATAAGTTTAAAGGACTGTCATTAGTGTTCAGGAGTTGCATGTTAACTTAACGCCTTATGTGTGCCTCATTCTTATTCTCATGATATATACGATGAGCTACATCTTGTCCTAGCAATCATGGCTCCAATGCTACTCTACTAACCTTACTTTATTAACCTTAGCTATAATATCAGTTTGTTGGATTAAGTGCTCACCATGCACCACTTTAATAAGAATTAAACCTAGATTTGTTACATAAATCATAGAAGATGTACCCCCCCACCCAAAAAATAAAAAGAAGAGGTAAATAAGTAAGGGCCAAAATTAACATGGATAATTTGAAAATAATAAATTGAAATGCCACAAGCAAAAACAATGAATCTATTGACAAATACATATTTCCAATAAAAACCAAAAGCAACACTCTCATGATTGACTCACAAAAGGATTTACATAACTCATTCCCATACTCCCTAATACACTATAACAACTTAAGTATATAAATTGATACAAAGGTTCTTAACACATCACTAAATGTGCCAAAGGACTTAGTCTTTAAAAACCACAAAATAGGAAACCAACACAAACTTCGTGACATGCTCCAGATAACCTCAAAACTAACCCACTCAATCATGTACATACATTAGTTGCTTGTGACACATCTTGTGGTCAACTACTCTTGTACATCTCAAACTTAAACTTTAAACTTTTCATTTTCTTGTTTTTTTTTTTTTTTTGTCTGCCTATCTATACATATTTAGTTACTTAAAACCTAACGACGCACATTCAACAGTCATTATTTCACTAACATTTTACCTTTTTAAATTGCCATCATTAGCCATGCAAAACATTGTCATCATTGTGGTAGTTAGCTTCTTGTATTGACTAATCATAGAGAAGAATGATTATAGCAGTTAACAAATGGTGGTAGCAAGTTTCTTATTTTTCTTTAACATTTTTAGCTTTTTAGGTCATTATCTCCTTCAACAATAATCTATTGTAAAGTTGTTAACAATATAACTAACTTATTGTTCTTTTAAAGTAATCAATCAACCATTTTAATTCACTAGATTATAATAAATAATGAAACATTGTTAGTGAATCCAAACGCACCTATGTGGATCTTTAACTCTTTTTTAAGAACGCAAGGCCCACAATACTATACCTTGCCTACTGCCTACTCCCTACACTATAGAAACCCTACACTAAGTTAATTCTCACTTCCTCTTTGTTTCTTATCTTCTCTATAAGTACAAACCCTAACTTTTATTTCTTGATTTTAGACTTATGATACTACATTGATTTATCTTATGTTTAGTGATTATGGTTGTAGTAATATTGGTTGTATTTGAAATTGCTAGTCTCCTAGTTGCAAGGACTCCTTGATGTATCAAGGATACAATTTCGAATATCTCTTTCTTTCTTTTTCTTTCGTTATATTTGATTGTGATGTTAGTCAAATATGTTTATAATCGGTTACAATCAACTACTTGTAACAACTATTAACAAATTTACATCTACTTTCACTTCCAATTGTTAACTACAAATGTATAGGCTCTATCCATGTTATGTTCCTAGTCTATGCCGGCATCTTCCTATTTCTAGTATGTATTTGAGATGTGACAGCTAGTCGTGACAATTTCTCTCCCTCTTGAGAAAGGACCTTGTCCTTAAGGTCAAAATTTGAGACTATCTCCATGCTATTCCTTAATAGCTAGCGAAATCCAATGGGGAAGATCCCATGATGGAAAATACACCCCAAAGCCTTCTGAAGTACGACACAATGGAAAACATTATGAATACAAGACCCATTAAGAAGCTATAATTTGTATGTTTTAGCCCCACTCGTGCTAATATCCCTTAAAGATCCATAATAACATTTTGCTAGCTTAGAGTAACTACCTTGAGTAATGGAAAGTTGTTTGTATGGCTGTAACTTTACAAGCACTAAGTCATCAGGGTGAAAAGAAATGCTGATTCTCTTAAAATCTGCAAAATGTTTCATCTTAACTTAAGCCTTAGTAAGATGATTCTTAAGTAAAGCCAGCACCTCATCTCTATTAAGCAACTCAAAATCTACCACAACTATGTTGTTGCTTGTTGTTTTGTCACCTAGAAAGTTTATTGTGAGACTAAATGTCCATGTCTTGTTCGTTATCCATTGAAGTAAGTGAGGCTGATTCCAAATCCAAAAAGTAACATCTGGCTCATTCCATAAGAAATGCAATGTGATCAGTGTTATCTATAGGAGAAATCTAATGCCTATCATAACATGATCAATGTTATCCTAAATAGAGAAAATTGTTGAACCATGGACACCTACTTGAAAAAAAAAAAACCCACAATAGGCAATAATGACCATGGGACTAGTGAAAGTTGCTGGCCATACTAATAAGTATATAGGTAATATGCAAAAAAATGATAATAAATAAGTCCCTGAGCCAAAATATGAAAATCAGAATAACACCCTTCATGCTCATCTGATTCAACTTTCCTTAATCGTGACTCCTTGCTCATTGCTAATTCCTTTACATCAAGGAGTTCATGAAGCACTAAATCAGTCCCACTATTAACAGTGTCTACAACAACTTCAAATGCCCAATCCATGGCAGAACTGTTCATCTCTATGTCCCTATCAATAATAACGAGTTCTTCAAAGACACACTCTTCCTCCCTCTACCATATGAAATTCTTGCTTCACTATCATAGAGATATCTTCCATTTCAACATTATTACTCACATTTTCTTGTTGAACGACATCTTCTATATAAAACCCATCTTCTACCCAATCATATTTAAAAGGATCAAAACGTATCATGAGTGTCTTGAGAAAATGTTCCATTAATGTTTTAAAATTATTGAAGTCATTCAAACACTTGTATCATATAGTGGTAGAATCTTGCATAGCAAATGATGCTAATTTTGGATAATATTCTTCTTCTATATGGTAATATTCCAAGGAAAATTCTACTTTTTAATACCGGATAAATTGAATCTTAATTTACTGTAAAACCTTGAAATATCATTCTTTATTAGGTTTAATATGGATGGAGAAAGTGATGTAAAGGACGATTCTTGCATTATTATATAAAAAGGTTGATGTAGTCTCAATAAATCTCGCTTAAAATTGACAAACTAAACGAAAATTCAAGATTATTTTCTATTGTATGGATAGCTTCTAGTTTACAAGAGGGAAATTGAAAACGTGGCCAAATTGATTATGATGATAAATGTGTATTATTCTTTGAAATGATGACTGTGATGCATTCCAATCCATATGATGCATGAAGGCTAACCTAATTCTTGTCCAATTTATCCATATAAGTGGTTAACTTTTGCAAACTTTCTTACATAGTCAACAAAGTGGATTTCAAGAAATCCATATCCGCTTGTGTTTCTACTACTATAGCTATTGAACAAGATGTCGAAAATCACAAGCAAACTTTGTTATAATGGAGTTTGGGAACGAGAGCACCAATGTTAAGAACGCAAGGCCTATAATACTACATCTTGCCCACAGCCCATGCTCTACACTACAGAAACCCTACATTAAGTTAATCCTCACTTCCTTTCCACCTCTTATCTTCTTTGAAAATACAAACCCTAACTTTTCCTTCTTGATTTTAGACCTATGATGCTACATTGATTTATCTTGTCTATGGTGACTATGGTTGCAGGTAATATTGGTTGTATTCGAGATTACCAATCTCCACAAGTCATAAGGACACATCGATGCATCAGGGATATAATTATAGATATCCCTCTCTTTCTTTTTGTTTCATTATTTATAGATCTGTTTGTGATGTTAACTAGATCTTTTTACAATCAGTTACAATCAAAAACCTATAACAACTATAACAGATTAACAACTACTTTCACTTTATATTATTAACGACAACTGTATCGGCCTTGTCTATGTTGTAAATCCTAGTCTATGTCGGCATCCTTCTAACTCTGGTCTGTTTTTGTGTTGCAACAGCTGCCTTTTCTGTCTTCTTACGCTGTTCAAAACACTCTTCCTCAAGACATAAGCTGGAAGAATCATTCATCCGAGAAAATGAACAATAGTATCTTTCTCTTCCAAAATATTCGTTTTCGTGTCTTGTTTAATATTTTTCCACAAATGTCTTGCACGTACGTGATTTTTGGTCATTAATCACAGCAAATGCACCAACTCTCTTTTTGTTTTTTTCCAATCAAACAATATGAACAATTTGTCTCATAGTCCAACTCCCCCATAGAAAATAGTAAAATTATTACTTTTGAGAATAATTAAACTGAATTCTCAAAACTTATAAGCGCACGACTCTTGTGATGGGTCATGTCTTTTCGATGAAAAGACGGCAACCCCCACCACCACCACCCCAATATCCCACAGAAGCACGACGTTGTATATGACAATAATGTCTTGTGTTGCAATGTTTATGGTGGGACAGGACAATTATCACATCGTCGTGCTAATACCATGTTTCATCAACTTCTTCTAATATTATTTTGCCAAACTACTTTTGGATTTCTACGGGACGGGAGGTTCTATAAGATATACTTTCATTTTAGATACGTGATATATTTGATTTTTACTTTTCTTTTTACCTGAAAAAAAATTATAATTTTGCTGATAATTGAGCTCAATGAAATCGAAGGCTAGAAAACATGGTTTGATTAAGTAAGTCAATATAATTCAATATAGAGCATTGGTAATTGTAAATACGTGGTGCAAATAAATCATAAACTTTTAAAGTGTTATTTTCTCTTATTTTTGGAAATGCACATATAAACCTCCAGACTACTAACAAATCTTCATAAATTTTTAGGGTTTAGCAATGTTTTAAGGGTTATTAGCATTTTTCAATATATATATATATATATATATTACAGAGGTAAAGAATAAATTTCAAAACCTCACAAAGCAAATCCCACATAACCAAAAGAACTTTAGGAAGTATACTTACAATCAACATCATTTTAATTTAGGGTAAATATCAAATATTGGACATGAACTTTGCATAAACATATAATTTGGTATTCAAACTTTGAAATAGTTAATTTAATACACAATCAAACTTTTTACTACTTTTACAACTTTACTAATATCATTTGTTCTATTTTCTAATATAAAAAAATATATTAGTATTAAATAGTGTTAAAAGTACTAGTAAAAATTCAATAATATATCACTTTTTTCAAATCAACGAGTAAAGTAAACAATACTAAAAAATAAATAAATAAAAAAGTTGTCGTGCGGGATATTATATGCCATTATATTACACGTGAAAACCGTTTGTCCATTATAACTTTCATATGTTTATAGAAAAAGTGGGGCGGGGGTAATCATTGATCGATCATGGAGGGTGTGCGAATCGACTCCCCATTGGGAGCCCTCAAGACGTGGTCAGGTTCAGGCCAGCAACGCCGTCCTCACGGGGAGTCTCGTATGGACGAACTAATTCCAGTTTTAATTGGTTATGGAGGAAAACAAATAAAGAAAAATAAATTTATAAGGCATATTAATTACTTATAATAAAATTGTTTTATTTTTATATAAGAAAATATGTCTATTTAAAAAGAAAAATATAAAAGCAAAACATTATTTATTTTTGAGAAAATACCAAATTTGGTACTCAAACTTTGAGAAAAAATCCAATTAAGTACCTAAATTTTAAAAAGTTCAATTTAGTACCCAATTAAACTTTTCGTGAGCACAATCGATATCTCCTTTAACATTCTTAACACTATTTTTTCCACGTGGCTCTAGGAACCAATACTATGTTGACACATCTCACGATCTTTTAAAAAAAAAAAAAAAGAGCGAAGAGAGAGAGAAGAAAAGTCCAGAGAGAGGGAACAAGAAAAAAGAAGAAGAAGAAACCCAATTAATCATCAACCACACCACCATGAAAAAGGCTCGAAGGGGTGGTGAGTGCATTGACATAATTGAGACACTGTCAGCTTTGATTGTGTGACTAAGGGTTGGTATGGATGTGTTTGAGTGGTGTCTAAGTTAACTCGATGGAACTCAACACAGAGGCTTCGATGGATTTGGGGTTTGTAATGCTCAATGATGGGTTTGGTTTTGGTTAAGGGTAAATTAGTGCGTTTAATTTTAATTTGAGTTTCTAGGTTATGTTGAAGATTGGCTATGGAGGATGGTGCTAGTTTGTCTAGTAAACGAGGTTCGAAAAAGGTGATGGTTTCAATTTGGCAATGAAGCTTGAAAGCTTATGGCTTTGGTTATGAGAAGGAGGTGGCTGTGAAGGTGTTGTGACGTGGTATATTTGGTTTCATTTCTGCCGTTGTGATTTATGAATGATGTTGTCTTCTAAAGAGAGAAAGTTAGAGAGAAAAGGAAGAATAGAGGAAGAAGATGACTCTTTTATTTGATTATTTTTTTCTTTTTCAAATCAAAACTTGTAAATGTTATTCTTTTGTGTTTCATAATAGATTATACTTTAATCGTGATTTTGAAAAAGAGATGTTATGAGTAGGTCTTGTTATGGGTATTAGCTCTATGATGGTATAAGATAGAGGTGAGGAAGAAGATGACTCCTCTCTCTCTCTACCTCTCTTTATTTTTTTTAATTTTTAATGATAGTGACACATGTCAAAATAGTATTGGTTGTTAAAGAGACAAACGGTGTTAAGGATGTTAGAAGGTAGTGATTGTACCTACAAAAAGTTTAATTGGGTAAACTTTTAAAATTCAGGCATCTAGTTAGATTTTTTGCCAAGTATCAAATTTGGCATTTTCTCTTTATTTTTCTACCTGACTCTTCGATTCTTATTTCTTTTATTTGATTTCTCAATGTTTTCCAATTTTTACAAAAGAAAAATTCCGTTAACTTCATTAAATTTTTAAATCATCTTTGGCATGTATCAAGTGCCATTTTTTCCATACTTAATTAATAAATAATAATATTAAATACATTTAATCAAATAACATAAAAAAGCATCACAAAATAAAAAATAAATAAATAAGTAAAAAAGAAATCTTGTTGTAAACCCTTAGATTTTATGCCAAGTCTTAAGTTCAAATCTTAGAATCAAAAGTCAACCGGAAACTCTAAAGTCAACGAAACTTATATCGAACCCTAAACTTTAGATCCAGCAATCATGCGCTCTTACCCTAGAACAATGAAATTGAGATAATAGTATATTATAGCTCATAATAACATAAGAACACCTAAAAAGATTAAATTTGTTAAAAATAATTTGTTTCGGACCCAAATATGATCAGATTTCAAAACCAGGTTCCGAACACGTAAAACGGTAAAAATATTCCAATAACGCCGTTAGATTCGTAATAATACAAGGAATTAAAAAATATTAGTTTTATAATTTTTCGGTATCTAAAAATATTATATATCGTATATAAACGAGTATGTTTTTTTACTACGGGCAAATTATTAGTCTTATTTGCTGTTCATTGTCCTATTCTACTATTCATTACTGTTCATCTATCTCTACTTTTTCTACTACCTATTCTTATTACCTATACATCTACTTTTTTACTTTTTACCTTTTTCCATATCAGATCACATCATATCTTACACATTACTTACTTTTTCCATACATCTACTTTCATTTTATTTAATTACCCTCAATTTCCCTTTATCTTCAATTATAAATACCCCTATTCCTCCACTTCTTTCATACATTTACTCTTACTTAATAAAACTCTACCAAATTTTCTCTATAAAATTTCTCTCTACAAAATCTCCCTTTCAAACTCTTCGTTCTTTTCACCAAATTATCTCCCACATATCTTTACAACCATCTTTTCCTTTCTTCAACAAATACACACCTTTAGGTAAAAATTTCCTACATTTATTTTCTCATATCATGTAACTTAGCATGATCAAGGTGTTGTTTCTTAAAACTCATGTGAGTTATGGAAGCAACAACATGTTCATATTTTGTTCTTGCACATGTTATTTTGTTATTATGATGATATTATGTTATTATGTTGATATTATTGTTATTATGTTCCTAATCTAACCTTGTATATATATTATTAAGTATATATATATATATATATATATTTCTTAGATCCTAATACTTACTAACTCTCACTAACATACTCTTATTATTCTTATTATTATTGCTCTTATTATGTTTTTCTTTTTTTTTTCTTTTTCTTTTTCTTTTTCTTTTCGGGCTAGTCTATTATTAGTCCCAAGATACCTTGATAAAGCTATGATTCCTAATACTTAACTTTATTAATTTGCTTATTATTGCTTTTTATATATTTTTTATATTATTATGTGATATTCTAGTCTTTTTCATCACCACATGATCATATGGATGCATCATAATAATGATATTAGCTCCACAAAAATAGAGAGAAATTTTCTTTAATAAAGGAAAATGGAACCAAACTCTTTTATTATATAACTTTGTTACTAAATAAGGATTTTGCCATAAAAAAAACATAGAAAATTATTTTTTTATAAATTCTTATAAAAAATTCACACAAACTCATCATGAAATTTCTTAGGTGTCAATAAGGATGATTTCATCAAAAAATTAAACTAAGAAAATAAACACTCTCTTTTCATGATAATTAACATGAAGTTTATTAAAATTTAGTGTTAATGATTCTTTGATATGCAAATTTTTCATAAAAGCTTAAATTAGGATTTTACCAACTTCATAATAAAAAACCAAGAACTAGACTATTTTTTTAAGTTAAAATAAAATCAACTCACTAGTTTATAAACACACTTAGAGAAATAAAAGTTTGCAAACAACATAAAAAAGTAAGTTTCTAAATAATAAACTCATTTTCAAATAAATAGAAGAATATAAACCTAATAAACTACAAAACAATAGATATTATCAACAACTTAAGAAAATGTTGAAAATGTTTCCTTCCAAGCAAAAATTGGTAGAGAACTTACAAGACCAAAATTTTTTTTTAGAAATAAAATTTATCTTTAAAGAAGTTAGGAAATAAAAATATAAGATAAAAACACTTATTTATAATTTTTAATCAAAACCATTTAAAAGGAAAAATATGTGTAATACAACTCAAATTATTAGAGACTAGCAACAAATTAGGAAAAATTTTGGGAAATTCATTTTTATCACTACAGGTAAAATTTGTAGATATCCTAAAAGACCAAGTTAAGAAAAATTAATTTATCTTAGAAAAATTAGAAAATAAAATTTATGAGAAAATACTCATTTATAATAATCCAAGAATTTACAGTGTTCTTTCAAACCACTTAAAAAGGAAATTATTAAAGTTCAAGTTTTCAATACCATAAGACAAGTTGTTTTATGAAAAATAATAGTTAAGACAATACCATTAAAATTTGTTAGAAATAATAATACAAAATGAATACTTAAGAGGGGGTTGGGGGTTGGGGGTGGGGTTGTGGTGGTGAATTAAGTATAACAAATTTTTCGGTTTTATCAAACTAGATTAATTAACTAAGATAAGACAATCGTTAACTTAAACAAACAAATACAACGGAATAAACTAATTAAAACTAATTAACAAAAAAACAGAGATAAAGAAGCATAGAGAGAGAGAGAGAGAGAGAGAGAGAGAGAGAGAGATAGAGAGAAGCAACATAAGGATTTAACGTGGAGTTTAGCCTACTCTCTACAGTGAAAATATCTCAAAGAGGACTTTTACCACTATATTGATTATTCCAAATCAATACACCTCTTAAACGAGGAATTACAACAAAGCCTATCACAATAAGACTATTACAATTGCCTTTCACAAAGGACTTCCATTTGATAAATCAAGTTTTGTACTGGTAACACACGATTAGGCTTCTCTTTGCCTTCTACAACGGACTTCTCGCCTAATCGCAATTAGGACGATGTTGGTAACTCCAGACCAGGCTTCAAATCCCTTCCACTGAAGAGATGAAGGACTTTCTGCCTAATCGCAATTAGAACGATGCTGGTAACTTCAGATCAGACTTCAAATGTCTCCCACTGAAGACTTTTCTCAATACCTCACACGAGGACTTCACCTTACCTCCACTGAGGACTTTTTTAGAAACAGCTCCTATATGAGTAGATTTACAAACTAAAAAACTCTTAAAGAAATATACAAATTTTCTTTACAAAGAAATGCTTCTACTTGAGGAAATTACAACAAAAAATACTTTAGTAATTTTACAAATTCATTTTACAAATTGAGCTCCTTAAACTAGCAGATAAACAACTTTTGTAAATCTTAAACAATGCTCAAAAACTCTTGTCTAGAGTGTATTAGCAAATTTCGAAATCGAGCACTAATTGTTCTCTTAAAAAAATTCACAAATTAATGAGAACAAGAACAAAAACACAAGTAAAAAAAAAACTTACAGAACGTTGTTTTTGTTTTTATTGTGCGTTTAAAAATTCTAGTATTTCATATATTTTTTTCAAAGAGAAGAGAACAATTCTATTTATAACTCTCGATAAGAAAATTGCCCTTTATAAAAATAATTTCTGACAACCCATACTTGTATTTAATATATTTAAAGTTTTAATAACATATAAAATTCAAAAGCATTGAAAGAGAATTAAATATGTCTGACACATGCATTAAATACATTCCAACAACTCTTCTCTTTCTAAAGTCGAGAGTAAACTTTCTAAAGTCGAGATCTGAGGTCGAGGCCTAAACTTCAGCCCTTGATTTTATAAATCTTGCCCAAAACTCCAGCCTTGACTTTACGATTTTATCCAAAACTCCAACTCTTAACTTCATAGTTTTGCCCAAAACTTAGTCTTTTTGTCTTTATCTGATGAATAGTGCCTCTACCTTTCTTCTACTGGGCTCGATAGCTTTGTCTTAAATTTTCTTCAACTTTTTGTTCTATTAAAACTTAAACAACAGCAGAACAAATACAAAGCATATATAATATATATATATATCTGTGTGTGTATAAATAATTTAATTATTTAAACAATTAAGGATATTTGAATAATTAATTATGCAATATTTATTCTCATCAAAATCATTCGTGAACATAAAGTTCAATAATCTCCTCCTTTTTTATGAGAATAATTATGCACAATCAATTCTAAAATAATTCTTAGTTGTGCAAATACTTCCCCCATTTTCTCATCAAAAAGAAAAAAAATAAAGAAAAGAAGAACACAGACTTTGTTAAAAAAAAAAAAATAACTAAAACAAAATCAATTTTCTCCCCCTATCAAAAGCACTTTCCAAAAAAAAAAAAAATTGTCCCCTTTTTAAAACAAACTTTGCTTCTGTTTTTTTTATGAAAAATCGAGATAGAGAAAAGGAAATTTTCTTAAAAAAAAAGTCTTCCCCTAGTTCAAACAACCTTTGTTTTATATACATATATTTTTTTTTTTAAATTTAAAACAAAGCACAAAATGATATAAACAAATTCATAACAACAGAAAATTATAGAAGACAAACATTGGCATACAAGCACAAGCATAAACACAAACATGCATGCAAGTGTAGAATTTAGTCTAAAGTCTGTAATATTTATCAGCTAAGAGACTTAAGACCAGATTTTTAAGGAAGTTCTTGGTTCAAAAATATTTTAGCACTCATCAACCTTTAACATGCCTAATTCTCCTCTTAAAGTGCAAAATTGTTCTTCACTCAAGGGTTTAGTAAAAATATCAGCAAGCTGATGATTTGTATCAACAAATTCCAAGCAAATGTCCTTATGATCACGAATGAGATGATGTCTAATCTCAATATGCTTGGTTCTTGAGTGTTGAATGAGATTTTTACTCAAATTTATAGCACTTGTATTGTCACATCGAATTGGTACACTTTCAAATTTTAAACCAAAGTCTAATAAAGTTTGTTTCATCCATAAAATTTGTGCACGACAACTGCCAGCAGCTATATATTCAGCTTCAGTAGTTGATAATGCAATATAATTTTGCTTCTTTAAGTGCCAAGATATTAAAGAATTACCAAGAAAATGGCATGTGCCATTTGTGCTTTTCCGATCTACTTTGCTACCAGCAAAGTCAGCATCAGAGTACCCAATAAATTCAAAAGAAGTATGTTTGGGATACTACAAGCCAATTCCAATAGTGCCCACAAGATACTTGAAGATACGTTTAACTGCACCCAAGTGAGATTCTTTTAGGCAAGATTGAAATCATGTACGTGCTCGTACACATACATATACAGAAAACATGATATCATGTCTAGAAGCTGTTAAATATAACAAACTACCTATCATGCATCTATACATCTTTTTACAAACATTTTTACCTTTTTCATCTTTGTCTAGTTTTACACTAATGCTCATAGGTGTAAGTTTAGACTTACAACTATCCATTTTAAACTTTTTTAACAAATCTTTAGTGTATTTAGATTGATTAATAAAGGTTCCAGATTTTGATTGCTTAATTTGTAGCTCAAGAAAATAAGTGAGTTCTCCCATCATACTCATTTCAAATTCTTTTTGCATGGACTCAACAAAAACCTTTATAAGTGAAGAATTAGTAGCACCAAACACAATGTCATCTACATAAATCTATACGATTAATATATCAGAATTGTGATTTTTGATAAAAGAGTTGTATCAATTTTTCCTCTTGAAAATCCATTATTTATCAAAAAGCTACTAAGTCTTTCATACCAAGCTCTAGGAGCTTGCTTAAGACTATAAACAGCTTTGTTCAATTTAAAAACATGATTGGGAAATTCATTATTTTCAAAAGCCGGTGGTTGCTCGACATAGACCGCTTCTTTTATGAAGCCATTTAGAAAAGTACTTTTGACATCCATTTGATAAAGGATAAAATCTTTGTGAGCAGCACATGCCAGCATTCTTATAGATTCTAATCTTGCAACCGGAGCAAAGTCTCATCAAAATCTATCCCCTCTTCTTGTGTATAGCCTTTAGCAACTAACCTAGCTTTGTTCCTAATTACTTTAAAACCATTATCACAAAGTTGACCTATACTAAACGGATTATGTTTTAGATTATCTACCAATAACATATTATTAATAAGAAGATCTTGATTAAGGATAATGCTACCTTTACCCAAAACAGTTGATTTTCTATCATCACTAAAGGTAACACTCCCTTGATCCATTAAGTCTACCTTTGAAAATTTGGAAGCAACTCCAGTCATATGCCTAGAGCATCCGCTCTCCAAGTACCATTTGTTGCTGCCACTTAAGGATCCCTGCAAAGCAAGTTATTATTTCTTTGGTACCCATTTCTATTTGAGTCCTTTTGGGTTAGAAACAGATAAAACTTTTTTCTTAGCCATCCAAACATACTTGCTTTTATAACCCGAGAGCAAAGCCTTCCTTACTGCATACTTGTGTGCAATATGGCCGACTTGCCACAATAATTACAAGTATCATAAGTGGCTTTTACAAACCGAGTCTTATGAGACTTATAGTTCCTATGCCTATCATAGCCAATTCCATATTTATTAGGATCAGATTTTTGCTCACCAATGAGAGTATTTAATTTTTCTCTCCTTATGTGAATTTAGCTATGATAGCTTTCGAATTTAGCTATGACAGCTTTCGAATCATCTAAGCTAGATTTCATATTTATATTTTTTGTACTTAACTCATCTAGCTCTTTCAGAAGTTCATTGTTATTGATGTTGTTGCTAGTAGATGCAGGTTTTTTATCATTTTTCATAGATTTAATTTCTAAATCTAAAAAATCATTTTCAATTTTTAATTTATCATTCTGTTCAATCAGAATTTTATTTTCTATTTTTAGTTTCCTATTTTATTTCTAATTTCATTAATTTTCAAATTCATGCTCATAAAATTTCTATGTAAGCTATCTTTCTCATAACCTAGAGTTGTTATTATTTCGTCTTTTTCTTCATTTTCAGTTTTGAGCTCATTAATTTCATCTTGAAACTCTTCTAATCTAACTAAACCATTTGGCATTAGATTTTTAAGTTGTTTATTATCTTCTTCGGATTTTTTAAGCTTTTTACAAACCTTTTTATACATGTCAAGCAATTCATCATTAGAGCAGGAAGTTGAAGGATTGTTTACCTCATCATGGATTGCCATGAATCATAACTCTTCTTCATCAGAATCTGATGACTCTTCATCATTCCAAGTAGTAATAAGTGCTTCCCTCTTGGATCTTTTTTGTGCTTTCTTGAGGAGAGGGCAGTTTGGTTAGATGTGTCCTAATTTATGGCACTTATAGCACACAACATCCTTCCTTTCCTTTCTAAACTTTGAGGAGCTTCCAGCCTTCATAAATTTGTTTAAATTCTTTGCAAACAACACAACATCCTTGTTTATCTCTTCCTTATCAAAATCATCGTTGGTTGCCTTTAGAGCAATAGCCTTCTTTTGAGATTCTTCACTTTGATTCTTGATGAGCTCATAAGTCTTGAGTGCACCAAGAAGCTCTTCTTTTGTCACTGTGCTAAGATCTTTGGCTTCCTCTATTGCTGTCTGTTTTGCTTCCCATTCCTTTGGCAATGATTTAAGCAATTTTGAATTTAATTCAACATTAGTAAAGCTCTTGCCCAAAACACTAAAATGATTAATGATATTAATGAATCTATCATTGATTTGATCAATTGTTTCACCAGGCAGTATCTTAAAACTTTCAAATTAACCAACCAATAAGATTATTTTAGTGTCTTTGATCCTTGAAGTTCCTTCATAAGTTACTTCAAGTTCATCCCAGATTTCTTTAGCAGATTTACAAGTACAAACTCTATTGAAATCACTTTCATTCAATCCACAATGAAAAATACTCATGGCAGCTTCATTATAATCAAGTTTTTTCCAATTATCTTCTGAATATTGATCTTCATTTTTATTTTCAATTATAAAAGGGCATTTTTCAACTACCCTCCATATTAATCTATGTTGAGCTTTGAAAAATATATTCATTCTACACTTTCAATAAGGGTATTTACCCCCACTAAGAAGTGATGGCCTATTTATAGCCTAACCTTCCAAAAATCCTAGTATATTAGAAGTTATGATCTTTTCTCTTTTACGTTTAAGCAATCAACTACAAGAGACTTGACTCTGATACCAACTGTTAGATATAATAATACACAAGGAATACTTAAGAAGGGGGATGGGGGGTGAATTAAGTATTACAAATTTTTCGGTTTTATCAAACTAGATTAATTAACTAAGATAAGACAATAATTAACTTAAACAAACAAATGCAGCAGAATAAACTAATTAAAACTAATTAACAAAAAAGAAGAGATAAAGAAGCATAGAGAGAGAGAGAGAAAGAAGCAACACAATGATTTAACGTGGAGTCCGGCCCATGCTTACTCTCCACGGTGCAAATGACTCAAAGAGGACTTTTACCACTATATTAATTATTCCAAAATCAATACATATCTTAGACGATAAATTACAATAAAGCCTATCACAATAGGACTTTTACAATTGTCTTTCACAAATGACTTCCACTTGATAAATCAAGTGTTGTGCTGGTAACACACGACCAGACTTCTCTTTGCATTCCACGAAGGGCTTCCCACCTAATCGCAATTAGGATGATGCTGGTAATCCAAACCAGACTTCAAATGTCTCTCACTGAGAACTTCTCTTTGCCTTCCATGAAGGACTTATCGCCTAATCGTAATTAGGACGATGCTGGTAACTTCAAACCAAACTTCAAATGCCTCTCACTGATAACTTTTCTCAATGTCTCACACGAGGACTTCACCTTACCTCCACTGAAAACTTTTTTAGAAACAGCTCCTATATAAGTAGATTTACAAACTGAAAAGCTCTTAAGGAAATATACAAATTACTTTTACAAAGAAACGCTTCTACTTAAGCAAATTACAATAGAAAATACTTTAGGAATTTTACAAATTTTTTTATAAACTGAGCTCCTTAAATGAGTAGATAAACAACTTTTGTAAATCTTAAACAGTGCGCAAAAACTCTCATTTAGAGTGTATCAGCAAATTTCGAAATAGAGCACTAATAGTTCTCTAAAAAAAAGTTACAAATTAATGAGAACGAGAAAAAAAACATAGTGAAAAAAAAACTTTACAGAAATTTGTTTTCGTTTTTATTATGCATTCAAAAATTTTAGTATTTCATATATTTTTTTCAAAGAGAAGAGAAAAAATCTATTTATAGCTCTTGATAAGGAATTTGCCCGTTATAAAAAAGTTTATGACAACCCATACTTGTATTTAAAGTTTTTATAACATATAAAATTCAAAAGCATTGAAAGAGCATTAAATGTGTCTGACACATGCATTAAACGCATTGCAACAGCTCTTTTCTTTCTAAAGTCGAGGCAAACTTTCTGAATTCGAGATCTGAGGTCGAGGCCTAAACTTCAGCCCTTGACTTTACAATTTTGCCCAAAACTCGAGCCCTTAACTTTACGATTTCACCCAAAACTCCAACTCTTGACTTCATAGTTTTGCCTAAAACTTAGTCTTTTGTCTTTATCTGATGAATAGTGCCTCCACCTTTCTTCTACTGGGCTCGATAACTTTGTCTTGACTTTTCTTCAACTTTTTGTTCTATTAAAACTTAAACAACAGCAGAACAAATACAAAGCATAAATATATATATAAATATTTTAAGTATTTAAATAATTAAGGATATTTAAATAATTAATTGTATAATAATTATTCTCATCAAAATCATTCATGAACATAAAGTTCAACAAAATTTTGCACTCAATATGGGCCTATATATATATAGATATATATTTTCAAAGGATTTTTCAATCATATAAATATATATATTTTCTAAAAGATTTTTAGATAAAGAAAAGTTTGGAAAATTATGTTTCAAGAGTTGGGATTTTTGTAGTAAATCTATACCGATCTATTTCATGACCTAAAAGAATTTTATGACAAAAATAACCTTAGAAATAGATAGATCTTTTCGAGTAGGTAGAAATGTGTATATAATATGTGAAATTCCGAGTTAAAATGAGCAAGTTATAACCATTTTAAGTTGAAATTTCACTCTATGTGATTTTTGACAAACTTAGTAAAATAAAATTAGCAAGTTTAAGTAAAACTTCTAAGAAATACTCATTTTTGGTATTTCTCTTATATAGGTGACGTGAAGACTGAATACCCATACCCCGAAGATTATTTCAATTAGAAGCTTATGCTCAAATGGCAGAGTGAGTTTACTTTTTACATTTTTTGTACTTATGATTTTACCTGTAAATTAGTGGCATTAGAATTAGGAAAAGATAAAAATGGAAAAGTGCATATGCTTTATTTATATATATGATTGAAATTATAATTAAGTATATTGAGGTCGGAATTGTTTATAATAAATGTTTGATCTAATATAAGAATGATTTGTTTGCAAATTCTATGATCACCTGTAAAAAATTTAATCATGCCATAAGTAACTAATTAAATTGATTCATGCATACCATTGGGTGAGTTCATTGCATTCATTACTATACCTTGGGACAAAGTCATAGTAGTGAGGTCTATAAAGCCTAAAAGATATACAAAACGATGAAGGGTCGCTTGAATTAAATTATGGTGCATAAACACCTGAATAAACTATATTTTTGCAGCTCAGTAGTGGCTTGAATAAAAACTACAAAGAAACGAATTATATATTTGCAGCTGGGTAGTGGCTTGAACAAAAACTGCAAAAGAATTTTATTTGTGAAAAATCAGTTTATACGGCCTGGAAACACCTAACCCCGAATGGAGGGGTAAATCCATTCAATATATGATTCTTAGAAAATCATATGTATTGTATGCTTACATACTTGTGCATCTCATTTGGTTGTTTAAATTAACTTGTTTTGATTATTCGTTGTTAGGTACCTAATGTTGAAAATATTCTCACTAAGCATGTAGGTTATACCCTCTTAGATATTTATTGCAGTACTCATACCTTTAGTTGGAGCTTAGGGGATATTTTGTTTAGGTAATACCTTTTGGGAGTCAAGAGCTTTTGGATGGAAGTCAAGAGCTAGAAGTAGATGTAGACTTTCAAGCAAAACTCAAAAATGAAATTATTTTGGAAAAGAGACTCTGTTAGACTTAGTTATTTTTTATGGGGGAAATGCAACTTAACGTTTGTAAGACTCTCTATCTTTTTAAACCTTGGTTATATCATTATGATTTACCTTCTCAATTGCTACTAGGTGTAACTGCTTAAACGGTTTGTTCCAAAGTTTGGTCTTCTATGATCGTGCATGTACACCTTACACCCAATATCGGGACTTTTGGTATGACTAAGGTTACCATACTTAAGTCTTGATATTGAGTGTGACGGGCTGTCACGTTTAGGGTACGCTTTGGAGCGTGAAACTCACCTTGTAACTTAGGTGTGACCAATCCTTACCTATGGGATTTCACACACTATTAAGTTGCGATCCACAATTAAAGAAAGGACTCCTATGACATATTCTAGAAGTGAAATGGTTGTCCAATAGCTTATGAGTATTGTGACCAACTTGGGGTTATAGTTAGCACTCAATACCCATAGACTAAAAGAAAAAGGAAACTTGAAATTAAAGGCTGTTTAGGTGATGCCACCATGAGTTTTCTCTTCAATTCCTTTTTGTTTTTCCTTTTCATTTCAAGGCTAGATGATGCCCCTTTCCACCAAAGTGGGGGTTATACAACCTACTAATAGTAATTAGTTGCAATCTAACAACACATTTACATAATGACTCAAAAGGTGGTGGTCAATCACCCAAGCCTTTGGGTAGCTAATCAAACTCCTAAAATATTTAGCTAATTTCTATTTCTATTTATTTATTTTTTTGTGATTTGTTATTGTTTTAATTTTAGATATGAATTTATTAAATTAACTATTATAGACCAATCACAAGTTTTTTAAGTGTCAAAGATATATGAAAAGTTTAATGGAGTTGATGGAACCGCTTGTCTATAAAGATTGGAAAATGTTGAAAAATCAAATAAAGACAAAAAAATTGAAATAAATAAGTAAATAAACATTGAGGACTATTTTTATGTTTCATCTTATAGTAAAAACATATGGCCTATAAATGACTAGAAATTGTTGGGATTTAATCGAAACTAAATTCCTAATATGAAAATAACAAGATCAATATGTGTGAAAATTAGGACAGAATAAAGTGGAAGCATACTTTGCCCATTGAATCACAGCAATTCCAAACGTGAATAGATGATTTTCTAGCTATTGCGTGCACAAACTCCTTTCTATGAGTGATGAGAAAACTCCATAGAATGAGAGAGTGTAATAGTTTGGTAGAGATTATCTAGAGTCTCTCACAAATATGTTTATATAATATACATGCAACCAAGGACCATAACCTTAGTATGAAACTTATGTGTCAAGCTACTAAAAGAGCTCATCTATTTCAATAGTAGCCCTAGGACATTTACACATATGAATTATATACATTATAACCCCATATTAATATAAGATGACAAGGTTCCATTATAATATTATTAATTGATCGCTAACATATGGGCCAAATAATTTAATTTATTTATACTAAACATACAACAACCTTTTATGTAATTACATGTGCGTCCATATGCCCATATACATTTAACTCACAAGCACATATGAATTAAGTCCAAATTCCAACAATCTTCCACTTGGACTGTACATTAATGTGCTCAAGTCACTATAAGAAATTTGCCATATTGTGACAAAATTATTTTTGGCAATTAGGATTTTGTCACAAATAGTACTCTTATTGTGATAAAATGAAAATTTGTCATTTCAAACCTAAGAAAAAAGTTGAACTTGTTGTTATAATTGTGTACAATGTGCCAAGACACCTTTTAATGTATTTATGAATATTATCAATAAAAGGCAAGTATTTATTGTATTTGTACCCTTTTCTGCTCATATATATTTTACAGTAAAGTTCCATAGATAATTAGAAAATGTTTGTAATAGTAATAAGGTATATTATTAATGGGAATTCTAAGACATGGTATTATCTAAAATTTTTCCTTGGTTGGATAAAAATCTAAAGGGGACATAGATATTTAGACCAACATGTTATATAGCTAAATATCATTCTCATTGGACTAAGGAAAAGATACCCGAGTTGTACAAGTGGGTACCCAAAGGTTAAATGGGTATACCAGACATGACCTGCTAGTAGATGATACCACATGTTAATGTCATTGGTCCTCTCTATATGAATGAGCATAAATAATCTCTAGGTTAGAGACCTTTGTATATCCTATATATAGAATGTTGTACTTTGGTACCATTAAACTCAATCTTAATATAAATTATAAATAATATGATTATCGGGTGCGATTTGAAGTATAGAGAAGATAATAATGAGTCAAGGTATAACTTATCACTCTATTGGATTATGGAGATAATATCTATTGGCTGCTTCGTTAAGATAAGAGTGACTCATAGTCACTGGTAACAACAAGTTTTAGTGAGTCTAATTTATCTTAAGAACCAAGTAAAATAATTAAACATTGATGATATTACATGCAATGGTTTAATTAGGATATTTTGACGAAGAGATATAATTATGCAGTAATCGATTCATAATGGTTAAGGTTCATAGCTATTTTATCACATAAGATGACCAATAACTATTACTAGATGGTTACCTTAGTTTATATATAAAATACATTACCTATATGTATAAAAATCTAGAGAGTTGCACACAATAACATGATTAATAGGAACAACATTTATTTTAGAATTAGAATAAATTGGATTCTACGATAAATTAAATAATACGAAGAGTATTTTATTGTCAAGTGGATATTATGTAATGTAAATAATATCTTTTATTAAGATATTACTTACAATTTCGAAAGATTTGATTTCAAAATATTTTTCCTATAAAGAAAGATTCTCTCTTATTAATATATAGATACATATATGTGTATATATAGAGAGATATGAGAGAGGAAGAAAGAGAAATACTACTAGATAGACAATTCTCTTCACTGAAAATAATATAGAAATTCTAATCCAAGTTACCTAGCAGTATAGGGATTAGAATTGGTTCCTATTTTTATGTGTGTGGATACTGATAAAGGAACAATACTTGGTGTTCTTTTGGTGAACAAAATGGAGATTTTTATATCTCACATAAGCTCCATCCCTAGAAGGATAAAGTATATCTTTTGCAAGAAAATGTATAATTCCTATAATATCAACCATTAATTTTTATTATATGTGTTATTTTATATGTTACAGATGGATCCTGTGAGATAGGTTATGTATTAATAAATAATAATAATTCTTCTGCATTTTCTAATATTACAAAACCCAACACTTGTGACAAAAGAAAAATATTTGTCACAATATACAAAACTATGGCCCGTTCACTTACGTGAATGGAATAAAGGGGAACGGAATTCCAATTCAAAGGGAATATAATAGTGTTGTAATGGTTATTTCAATGTTCACTTAGTGTAAAAAATAAAACAAGTAGTTATTAAAGTAAAATGTAAAATATCTATAATATCTCCTATATTTATTACATAGAGAGGATAACTGTATAGGTGTTATATAAAGGTATTTATGATAAAATTGAAAAAAATCATTGAATGACAATTCTTGAGATGAGACAATATGAATTGGTATTCATCATTTTAAGTAATAGTAATCCATTATGAATTGTCGTTACTTTCAAATAAACACCGTACTATCAGCTTTATGTCAAACGAGAAAGAATTAAATAGTTTTTCATGTTAAGTGAACGGATTGTAATAGAATTCTAGTGACAAAAAAGGTTTTATCATAGTCTTTTGTGATAATTTTTTTCCACCCTATGTTTTGTGCTAATATGAAAAACATGATGTAATAAAAATAATAAATACTAATTATTGTCACAAAATAAATGATGAATTGAATGCTCTAGTTAAGGACTATAGAAGTTCTTGTACAAATTTTAAGGATAATTGTAAGAAATTAATCCGTATTGATAGATCTTATAATTTTCAAATATCATATTACCTTATAAAACTTTTAAGAACATGCGCGGTATCATTTCAACAAAGACTAAAATATATCAAACATCATCAATAGAAAATCACATCTTTAGGTATATCACTAAACCCTCCATCCCTCATTTCTTTAAACCACCCATTATCTCGTCGAAGATCTAGAAGACGTATCACAACAATTATATCAACCATTACAATAACCATCGCACACACAAGAATCACCTCTTTAGGTCCATCACTAAACCCTTCGTCCCTCATTTCTCAAAACTAAAACTACCCATTTTGTATAAGATCTAGAAGAAGCACTGAATGAATTAGACCAAACATTACCATAAGCACCACACCCATTCCAAAGGCTATCTAGAGTAAGATAAGCAGCGACTCCCCAAGCTCGGGAAAGTGATTGATTAGCTTTAGTATGGTTGTACATCTAAGACATAGAATGCAACCTATCACAAGAGTCCGTTTAACTTCCAGCTTCTACCTAGGAATATCAAAATCAAAGCAGATCACCACCACAACAACTGCACACCAAACATTCACAGTCTAGAAGACCTGACATAAACTATATGGTGTAGAATCCTTCAAAATCTCATCAAACTTCATGTTCTAATTGGCAAGAAACCCCATCACCGTGATAATTATAGCTCTAATGTTGTTGTTATTGTTGGCTACCATGATGTCTGCAATGAAAGAGAAAGACAAAGAGAGATAGAGAGAACCAGAATAAATGATCATTATTTAAATTTTAGGAGTTGATATCATAGTTTTTTTAAATCACGCTTTTAGACTTTTACATGATCATTTTACCATTGATTTTACTGACTTTTATTATTTTCCATCATTTTATCCAAAGCAAAGAAATTAAAATAGATTTAAAAAATATATTTTTCTAAAATTTAGGTCTAACGAAATAAGGAAAAAGTGAAACATATATGAAATAATTTTAAGATTGGTAACGTAGTAGTATGACACCCATAGTATGCTCAATAAAAACTTTTGGCGGCAATTCCTTGGTCAATGGATCCACTATCATAGAGTTTATATCTCTATACTCTATGTTAGCTAAACTACTTTGAATCATTCTTTTACAACAAGAAACTTAATGTCCATGTGCTTTGACTTTGACAAATTCGCATTGTTATTCATATAGAGGACTATTGCCCTACTATCACAAAATAATTTAAGTGGTCTCTCAACCTCAATACCCACATGAAGTCTTAAAATAAAATTATGAAGCCAAACAGCCTTATTATTTGTCTTATAACAAGCTACAAATTCTACTTCCATAGTAAAAGAGGCAACGAGTGATTGCTTGGCACTCTTCCATGTATAGCTCCTTTTGCTAGAAGAGAAATACAATTCGATTTAGACTTTCTACTATCATGGCATCCTGCAAGTCAGAATCCGAATAGTCAATAGTTTTATTCGATTTTTTGTATGTAAGCATGCAATCCTTTGTCTTTTGAAGATTCCGCATAGCCTTTGTTGCTACGATCCAATGGTCCTTACCCGAATTACTTTGGTATACTCCCAACATCCCATAAATGAATGCAAGATCTAGACAAGTACAAACTTACAAGTATTAAGTTCCCTATTGTTGATTCATAGGGAATTGTCTCCATAACTTTGAACTCAAAATCAATCTTAGGGCATTGATTTAAACTAAATATACACACACACACATTATTTTTGTGATACGTTTATATTTAATTTGTTTTATACGTATGTACCTTACTAACATCAAAATGTTTGTAGAATTTTCAGTCACATGCCATTCATCATATATCAATGAATATTTTAATTTTAACATAGTTTTTGTCCAATGCTAACCTAGAATATTCATGTAAAGCATTCATATAAGATGGAGAGGCAGTTGAATTGTAGGCAACAACCTGAAGGGGCTAGCCAATGTGACTTGGGGGGATAACTAACTACTTTACTATGGATGGTTAGATGTCCAGGCCGGCCATGTGGGAGTATACGCATCCACAATGATATATATATATATATATAACCTTTTTCCTTTTTAACTCTTTGTTCTTAAAGTGGTTACTCACGTATCTTATAGATCTTATGCCTTTCATGTGACTTTAATGTGTTAACGAAGAGATAGCACTTGGTAGGATGGTGTAAAAAGAATGACAGAGAGGAGAAATGAACACTCTTAATGTCTCAAATACACAAAGGACAAGGAAGGGAGCTTGAGTAGATCCCATGTGTTAACCTTTCAATTATTGAGCAATTAAAATAACAATTGCCTGAGTTGTTTGTCTCACATTTATCAGTAGAGTTTCCTCTATAAAATATCATTTGTCTTCTTTCTCAAAAGTTGAAAATGAGGAAGAGTAGCTGGATATTTACAGGCACCAATCATGGATTAGGATCGTCAAATCATCTTGATTGACGAATGAGATAAAGTAAGAGTTAAGAAAGTCTTCATCTTAAATTGATGAGTGTAAAGTGAAATCATAGAAACAAAAACTTTAATTTGAGTTTTAAGTATTGAAAAACTTAATAAAGTCGCAAACTTTCTTCGCGATTGATACTTTCTCTCTTTCGAACTAGAGACGACGAAGTAGTCTCTCTTTATAGAAAGGGTTGAATCAAAAGTGAAACCAAAGAAGAAAAAACTCTAATTTAAGTTTTGGATGTTGAAAAACCTAATAAAGTGGTAAACTTGTTTTGTGATTGTTTTTTTGTCTCACTAAAACGAAGAAGATGAACTAGTCTCTGCATGAAAATCATCAAGTCTTAGCCAAAATTAGAGAAGAAAAAACCTAAAATTTATATTTCTGGTATTAGAAAAACCTTAGAAAGTAGCAAACTTCAGTTGTGATTAGTGGTGCAATGCTCGAATCGAAAAGCTTCAATTCGACCTTCTTACAAATCTAAGAATCCAACCACCTTCGACTATTGTAGCTCATTCACTCTAACCACCACTATGGTGGTTTGTGCTAAGTCGAACACCCCATACTAGCTGTGGTTCATTAACTGCAATAAAGATCTACAACCTCACACCCATGGCTATGACATCTATGTATTAAGGAAGACAACAAAAAAAAAAATCATAAGAAAACATATACATATGTGTATTACAAGGTTACACACATGGATATTCACTAATAAGACAACTTACATGTTTCTTATTTTTATTGGTCATAAGGTCCACATGTGCAAATAGAACTAACATAATTAACAAACTGATAACATGCGTAAAAAGTTGAATCGAGAAATTTTTTTTATCAAAATCAATATGTAGGACATTAATTGTAAATTTTGCTAAACCTTAGCTAGTAAATTTGATATTTACCCATTGAATTATAATAGCTTAGGCATTGTTTGTCACATAGATTTTACTAACTAGGATTGATTTAGTTTAGTAAAGTTTTTAGTTATAAGTTTCAGTTGTTTTTATTTATCTATATATTCTCTTTCAATGCATAGTGATCCTAACTTCTCAACACAATAATCTAACACAACAACTGCAAATAGAGGGAACACATTAGCAATCCTCAAAACTATTAATCAACACAAAACCAATTTAGTATTCCAAATCTTATTGCTTATTTTTTCCTCAATCATCCTAATTGCATTTTTTATTAAAAATGTGTAGTGCTACTTATAACTGCACCATCATATATTGCTATAGACATTATGATGAGGTGATAGTAGTGGCTAACAAGTATATGAGAAAATGGGGTAGAGACTAGGGGTGGGTATGATTTGATTAACCAATCTGTGATCCTATTTTTTGAACCAAACCAAAATAATCGATTTTTTAAAATCTTAAGCCTAAATCAGTCCATTATTAGTGATTAACCATTTTTTTATTGATATTTTTTATTTTTGGTTTTTAATCATTTAACATAATAGTCAACCAAAATTTGCAGTTAACCATATTTTCAGTTGGTTTATAAAAAGTTAAACCCTTTTATTTCGTAATTACATTGAAAAATTGCAAATTAACAGGTTAAATATCACGATTACATTCAAAAATTGTAAATCAACAAGTAAATAACTATAAAACCAACAAAAAATTAGGAATATAAATCTAATACAATATTACATGAATTAAAACTTTATAGTCTTCTTTTTTTTCAAATTACAATACAATAACAACATAATAATTAAAATTTAAATATTTGAATTATTAGATTTTTAATGGTTAACCATTAGTCGTTAGTTTTTTATGATTATAAAACCAAACTGAAATTGGAAACAGAAAAAAAAAAAAAAAAACCCATAATCTTAAATTAAAACCGATAACTGGTTAACCATATTTTTGGATTGGTATTCCGATTTTGGTTCAATTTTTTTAGTTTTATCAGTTTCTTTACCCACCCCAAATAAAGACTAACCATTGACAGTTCCATAATTCCAAGACATGGAAATGAACTAGCAAGAAAAAATAACAGCCTTTGGCGGTTGATTACATCTGTTTTAAGGCAAATTCCTTCATTTGAGCCTTCAAAAGTGGCAAATTTTGTATTTTAGGAAGGTTTTAGTTTTGTTATAACTTTTTAAAGATACTTCTATTGTGTATGTAAGTTTTAGGACGTTTCTATTTTTTTTTGTAGTTTTCGGGTTCTATTTTTAGCAACTTTCGACCTTGCTTATATATGTATGCCATAGAGCAAATAACACAATAGGTTTTCATCAATAATATAGAATTTAAGTTGTCTTTGCTCTGTTTTCTCCCAACTATTGAGTTCTTTCATTATTTTTAAATTTGGATGCTCTTTTCTTTGGCAATTGAAGATTACATTCCAAATTTGTGCACAAATCAATGGATTGTGGTAAGTTTCATAATCTTTTACTACGTTACATTGACTACTATTGTTGCAAGTGTTACGTCACCGATAAAGTTGGGTGGGGGAGCACCATGCACTAACAACACAGAAACATAGCTAATGGTGCACCGAGGATGGTCTAGTATGGCTACTCTAATACGTAAGTCAAATGTGGGTTCTAGAAGAGAGTAAAAAGAATATATGATTCGTATGGTTGGTTATTTTGCTTACCTTCATGCCTTTGATGTGAGGGCCTATTTATAGATGGTAGCCGTAACAGAATGGGGATAAACTTAAGAAGACAATTACTTGGTATTCTATTAGTAAACCTTATTTCAATATTATAATAATTAATTCTTAAAGAAATCTCAAGACTTAACACAAGTACTAGAGTTTCTTAAATAACAAGAATGTAAAAATGAAAGTATGGACGATGTTATTCTTGGATATTACGCGCTACGAATAACCCAAACTACACTCTTGCTAATTTGATATGACTCACAAATTAACTTAAGTGGTTTGTTTGTCGTAGCTATGAAGATTGATAAGAACATAAGAATCTTGCTACAATCAACATGATTGATAAAAGTCAGGATTTCTAGAGAATGATCTCAAGAAAATAAATTTCATTTAAAACTAATAAACTAGTTGTAATGCGTACAAATAAAGCCATTTATACTCATAACCTAAATAAGGGCAAAATAGTAGTTATCCAACTAAATCTAATAAAAAATCCCTAATCAAATAAAGAGAAGATTTAAAATAAATCAACTTATCGGTATCATAACGATCCTCATCACGATTGTGGCATAGGGTAAGAACTTTACTATAGCCAAAACTCTATTCACATCACGACAATATGCTAAACGTAATCTCCTTTGGAAGATTCAACAGAACATATCACAACTAGGATCGTGGATAGGATCGCAGCCGTTGTCTGCTGTTCACTAGCTTGATTAAGAGTATGGCCATCAGCGTTATCTCTTTGATTTGCTCTACTATCTATCACGGCCTAGATAACGATGTGAGTAACATGTTTTCTTAATTTCTTCATTCTTTTAATAAATCATAAATTTACCTTCATCACCTGCTAGCTCATTAAGCTAATGTTAAGGTAACCAAATATTCACTCTCAACACCTATGCCACTACCCACCGTGTCCCTTTCTCCCCCACCCAACTCTCATTATGGGTTAACTAGGAGAGTGTTTGTCGTGTTGCATAGCCTATTAGGGTCAGTGTGGAAGGTCATGAACTCATCTCTAGCCATTTGAGTTGCATCCCTAATGTACTTTAGTCAAGGCTATTTTGTGGAGCTTGAGGTCAAGCAAGTTAAACCTAAGGTTGAGTAGCTTATCTAAGAAGGCTTCGAATTTGAAAAGACTCTTAATTTAAAAAGATGTGCATGCTCATGCTACTTGTGATATCTGACAGGGGATTTGGACGACATAATATGGTAAATCCCAAGACATGGACAGACTTCCCAATTTCTTGTTTCACAAAGCAGCATTTCATTTGCTTATATAAGGGAGGATTTGCTTAATGTTTGAAACATTTGCCATTTTCACTCTCTCTCTATTTTATCTATCATTTACAAAAAGAAAATCCTTTCCTTCTTGTCCTCTTTCATTCTTGCACTTTCTTTTGTTGGCACAACTTGAATCCATGGCTCGAAGATTGGGTGTCATCAACCAAGAACTATAACTCTAGAGGGAGGGCGAGCACCTAACATTTCGACACTTTTGCAAGTCATACCAAAACCCTAAGAATTCCTATGAGAATGTTTCTTCTTATGACTCCAGTAGAGATGATCTAGATAAAGTGGTTAGGAGGGTCAACGAGAAGGGTGAGGGGTTGCCTCTAGCCTAAACTTTTCAAGTGAAGAGAGTTAGGGGACTAGATTCAACATGATGTGATAGATTAGATACCGATACCACTACATGCTCACATTCCATTTTGTTACGTTACTAAAAATACTAGTTAGTTATTAGAAGAAAGCTATAGTCATGTTGTAATGCCAATATGGAACTTCTTTATGAATGACTATAGTAGACAAACAACACTAAGGATGACCTTCTAAAATATGACAATTTTAATGTATTTTGATTCATAAGTTTTGGATAGTTCTTGCATAATATTTGTATTGTAAAGTCGTAAGTTACTTTAAGTCTTAAGATGTCAAAACTGTGTTATTTGCATTTTTCTTAATTGTTGCATTAAAACTAAGTGTTCGTGTGAATATGTGATGCTTATCACCCATAGTGCTTATAGTGTTTACATACTTAGATTCCCTTTTCCAAGACATAGCTTTCAATACAACGGATAATAGTTTAACTTTTATACAACTATCAAAATGGGAATGGGATCAACATTAGCACATTATATGGATATACTACAAGGGTTGACTTAATGTAGAATTAAGTAACTTGATTTCTAAATTGTTTTACATGTATGAAGTTTATATAATTGCTGATAGAAGTTAATATAGCGAAAGCTGCAAGATAGTATGCAATATTTGTATATTGTGGTTTTAATAGGTTTTGAGCTTTTGCATATTCATATTGTGGCAAATTGTTCATTGCCCTCAATTTTAGTGCACTTCCTTAAATTTCAACACTTAACAACCATGACTAAATCTTTACATGTAAAATTTCTTGAAGATAAGATCTATGATGATTTTTGGAGACTTGTTAGGTCTCATTGACAATTTATCTAGTTAATTATTTAACCTTTTAGTTGTAGGAGTTAATACAGTAAAAATTTCAATTATTTTATGTAATACCCTGACTTACAATTAGATGCTAAGGTACTAGACCATCATTAATCTTAGATAAAGTATGATAGTAGCAAGATGTTGTACCAACACTTACTATAAATTAAGGAATAATTATAAAAACAAATTTGATGACAAATTTGAACTAAGAAAAGAATCACTTGTAACTAGTATCCCAAAATCACCAAACCCTAAAATAATATTATTGATATCAAGAAAACTATGTAACTAAATCAATTAAAGAAATTATATTAATTAAGCTTACGATGAATATTTTTAAATATCAATTTTAAATCAAAAATTAGAAGTTGTTAATCGATGATTAGGTAACATAAGATTTATTAAGATAAATTCGTGTTATTTAGGTTTATATTTGTAACAACGATATAAAAAGAAGATTTTGCCCCTAAATGTAAATAAATGGGCATTAAAGGGGCAAATTAGTAAATTCACACCAAGAAACATGCTTATGGCATGATGTGACATACCAATAGCAATTTGTCACCCCTAAGCTAGAAGACATAAATAATAGGTAAAATAACCAATTAATGGAATAATCATAATTATACCTATAATTACATCATAAATTAAGTTTAAATGATATATAATTGCATAAAATAGGATAAAAACTATCAAGAAAAAACACACAACATATCTCATAAAAAAATTAATTACTTTTCATGGAAATAAAAAATGAACAACAAAAATTCAATTATTTGTTAAATAGGTAGAAGAAAATTAAGGAGGAAATTATCAAAAATTCACTAGGTGTTCTAAAATTCTAAAAATTTACCAAGACACGTGTTTTAATGTCAGCTTGCCAAGTAAAAAGTTTCATGCAAAAATCTTGACATTTGACATTTTTATCGCATGGAAAAAAACTTAAACCACACCTTTCCTTTAGAAATTCACATAGCTCACCTCGAGCATCATAAAATCACCAAAATTTGCAGTTTTGGCACTAAAATCCCCCTCTACCTTGTCAATAAGGAGGTGGAGCATGGTGTTTGGATGGGAATTGCCAAAATTTTCACAAAGTCATTTGAACTCCTTTCACAATACCCTTTTATACATAAACACTACATAATATTAGGTACCTCTCATAAGAATTTTACTTTTTTCTTATCATTTACTATTTTTAAAAATTAATCTAATGTGTTTCCAATTTAATAAAGTTGTAATTGATGTAGTTTATATAATTAGAAAGCTCCTTCATGCATAATAATTTTAAATATTTAATATAAAGTTTAGATATTGACTTTATCAATCTATGACATAGGTTACTATTTTTCCTATAAATGCTCCATTAACTATAAGCTAATTACCTTAATAAACCATTATAGGGCTTATATTTATCATTAACTATACTTAATCTTTTAACTACTATTCCTATAGTATATATTATAGGGATACTTATACTTATAATTAGACCCTACGATAGCTTAAAAGAAAATGATATTTAAGATTATACAACTTACTCAACATATATTTACTTATTTCCCATTGTTGGTAATTATAGGGAATTGTGATAGAAGGTTAATCTACTGTGATCAAGGTAAGTGGTTCATTTATATGATAATTGTAAAAAAGAATATTATTTACATTATAATTGTTTATGCTTGTAAGTTAGTTATAAAATGTGTGTGGTTGATTAACTTTGTTTGATATTAGATGTTCACTTACCTTATTGTATTGGTGTGAACTATGTGTTTGATTGCCAAAGTAAAAATATGTTATTAAGAATATACTAAAAATAATAATCAACCGTGCACAACATATCACATTTTTCATGCTTGCTTCCACAGATATCGACCATCCAAGTGAGAAACTAAGGTCATGTTTCTTCTTTTAACCTATATTGAACTAAGTGACAGGAGAGGGGGGTCATAATATGGGTTAAAAGCTATTAGTGGATAGTCTGAGATGGTTTTGGGGAGGATAACGGTCCATTGCACAATCTTTGATTTGATGAATGACATTTTTTGGGCTAAATCTCTCAAAACTCATATTAGAGTGAGGTTAATTTCTCTATTCTCATGATGTACTAGTCAACATCACGCTAATGGTATCCTAATCAACTGCACAGTTCATTCTAATAATAATAATGATTGTGATTTATCATATAATGCTTATAATTACCCTTTTTATATCCATTTACTGCGTTGTAGTTGTATGCTCATATCCTTATAGATCTTTTTGTAGAGATACAAGATTCCTTAGGAAGTATTAGGATTGGTTTCAGTAGAATGGATGTTGAGAAGATTAAGGATTATGTGAGAAAAGTTGAAATTGTACTACTATAAAGGTATAAATAAAGTATATTCCTTCATATTATTTGTATTTTCTGTTTGTTGGCTCTCACTTGACAACTATCAATAGATCGGTTTGACGAGATAAATCTTGTATATTCTACTTCTAATGATAGTTATAGCCACTAACTTTCATTTTCACTTAGAATGTACGGTGAGACTGTCTTAATTAAACTAATGGGATATGACATTATATGATGGATGAAACGTTCTTATTAGCGAAACCATAGAATACCAAGTTAGTTTAATATATATTGCAACACCTTCCATAAAAGCCTATGTCTCAATGATCCAAAAACTTTTGTTTCTTTGGTTTTTTTTTTTTTCATTTTCTTATTTTAAAATAGTTTTATCACCTTATCATCTCTAATATTGAGAACCTCATTTAAAAATTAGAAAACCACATTAACAACTTAAAAAGAACTTTTTACCTTAAGGACCTCTATGCATTTATCTCTAAAGTTCTTGAATAGAGGTTCTTAAGATTAATTATATTTTTTATGGATTGCAATATAAAAATCAAATCAAATTAATGGCAAAAAAAAGAAAAGAAAAGAAAAATTGTGGCAGCTTGAAGGACCCCAAAAATTAAAACATTAAAAATAAATCCCCTTTAATTGTAAAGGGCCCTACTTTGAGGTCTTTAATCTTAGGATCCATGCCAAGAAGCTAGGCATTGGTGATTCTTTTATCTGTTTGGATTGTCTGTTTTTCATCTGTATCTGTATCTTTTTTAAAATGATATGTGCAAAATATATCGAATTTGCATCTAAATTTTACCTATATTTGTTCTATTTGATCTTTTGATGAGAACTGTCAACTTTTTTTTATCTATATCTATTTCTTGATAAATAATTTGTTAGAAAAAAGTTTGAAAAAGTGTCTGTATCTGCCAGAAAAAAGCCAAAACAAACAGACCCATATCATCTTTGCCCTTTGTCTTTTTCACTCACAACCAGATTCCATTATAAAATTATGAGCTCCCAGCCATTGTGCTTCTAATTAATATTTAGGTGTTTAGAAAGAAGTGGTGGTATCTTAAACATATATTTTCTCCAAATAGAGAAGTTAATATTTAAATAGTTATATATATATATATATACATAAAGATTAGTAAAAAGAAAATAATATAGACGCACACATCCACTCTTCCTCAATAAAAACACACAGACACACATAAATATACACATACAGATATTTCTATCGGTCATATTACCGATTCACCTAAATCATTTACATTTTTCGGTATTCGTGGCACAAGCATACGTGCTTGATACAAAAGGTGAAAAGTAGACCTTCACAAGGGGGGTGTAGGATTACTAGTTCTTTGATATGAAGAACTGGGGAACCTATTAAAAAATAAATAAAATAGAAAACCTATAGAAAATCTGTAATATTTAATATATATATATATATATATACATATTTCTTTGTTTTTTCAAGTTTAATGGGAAAAATGTGGAAATTATAGATTAGGGAAAGAAGAAAAAATTTTATGAAGTAGCTTTATATTTTACTCATGATGATTATTTATTAATATTTATAGGATGGATACTAGATACATAGTAACATATAGCACAAATTTTAGGAATCTTATAACCACACCCTATCTTAAGAGAATAAGTTTTGAAAAATCAATACCCGAACCTATCCTATGACTACAGTTATGGAAGTGGGCTAAGCAGGTCAATCCACCTCACCTTGCCTTTCTACATCATAAACCATGGGTTAGAAAGTTAGCTCACTTTGACTTGTATAATAAATCATGTTAGATTTTTTACCTCAACATGTCCCACATAGGTTGGTAGGTTAAGGTTTTTTTTTTTTTTTTTAATGTAAAAGCTTAATATTATAATATAATTATGCTAAAGTAAATGTTATTGTTCAATTAGAATTAAGAGTGTACTTACAATTTACCCTACTTTTGTTGTTAGAGGTAAAAATTAGGGATTTGACAAGACTGATATCTTTGTTTTTAATTAGAGTGATTGTTCAACAACACTAGATTGTACAAATATCATAATTGTTTTTATTTAATTGTTAGTACAAATCAAATGAATAGTTTTCAATAAGTAACTTTGTAAACTTTTGATATAATAAATTAAAATTAAGACTAGATTTGAAAAATATAACTTCTAATTTCCTAGATTAACTATCAACTCAAAATCATAAGATGAAGGGAGCTTCTACAACCCCGTCGACAAGACTGTCTAGTCAACAATCTAATTGTTAAAATAAATATAGTAATTAAAATATTAACTATTTTAGTGGTTCGATCACAGTTGGGTATAGTGTGAGCTGTTGGATAGCGACAAGACCATAGAATTTCCTTAAGATTAATATATCCGATGGTTGTTAAAATCATAAGTCTACAAGTTTATGATTTTATATATTTATTCCTAATTAAAATGGATGAAAAATAGTTTCAATACAAATTTTAGGTAAAATTATGAATTTAAATGTATCATTCTACATGTTTACTATTTTACCGATTTTTGCATGATTTTGTATGATTCTACCGTTCTTCACATTCCAATGAATAGCAAAGTTGCGATTTTGATAACTATGAACTATCAAACAAAACTAGAATGTTGGTTTCATAAAATAAAAAATGAAACTTGATCTTTTCATGAAAATTAATAGATGGGATGTTAAATGAAGTATCTATATTTTTAATTTTTGACAATGTAATATCCTATATTTAGATTTTGACATTTTAATATTTGTACTTTGAAAGTATGAGCAATTCAGCGTTTTTGTTAAAATATTTATTGAACGGATGTTTATTTTGATGACATGATAAAGATAGAGCAAGTATCTGTACTTGTAATTTTTTATAAACTAGTGTTATCTCTTTAGATTTTAATAATTTTTTGTCAAGTATTTATTATTATCCAGTCATTAAAATAAATGTTTCTTAAATATTATTTAATAAAAATATTAAATCGAGTATAATTTAAAAATATAAGCACTGATTTATCAAAATATAAAAATAAAATATTAAATTATCAAAAATTTAAAGTACAATAACTTGGTATACCATTATTCTATTAATAGCTAAACAAATCAATCTAAAATTGGTTCTAAAGCTCAACCAGCATAAAGTTCTGTAAGTTTTGAAGAAATTACAGTTTATATATAATTTAAAAATACTATGGCCGGAGTAAAGTTCAGAAAATGCAAAACTAGGTAATAGCTTTTTCGTTTTTTTTCTTTAAATTTTTTTCCATGGATCAACCTGCACCCACAGCAATTTGGACAGACCACGTTGGACAATAAATAGTTATGAATACCAAAAGGTTGCTTCCATTAAAAAAGACACTCGCTTTATGTGGTATGTGGTGTCAACATGGGGGCCTTAACTTTTTCTGGCCAAAGGGGGCCTTTAATTGTTGGCGGGATACTAAATGACAAAATATAGAAATATTAAAATAAACTTTATAATAAGATAAGAGTACTAAATTAGTAAATTATAGAAGGGTGAGATCGTAGAGATCAATTGTGTGGTCTACTTCGTTATAGTGATTCAATTACATGTTTATTCCTTTTCGAATAGATATTATGATATTTAATAACATTTTAGGAGCATAATAATAAGAAACTTTTTTTTTTAACACCATCATAAAAAAAAATTGTTACTATAAAAAATTATTCAAGATATCAGCTTTTTTTTAAATGTTTCTATTTTCACATTTTAACAATCTAGTATCTAAAGTTTCAATTTTTATAATTTCATACTCCTGTTTTAAAATGATATTCCAATAGAAGCCCCAATTTATAAAAAAATTAAACTTTAAACATTGAATTGTCAAAATTATTGAAGCCCTTGCTTCCCATTATTTCAAATTATTGAATAGTTATTCATGATCTAAACGTATAAATAGTAATTTAATAATACATTTGATTATTTTCCCTAAAATAAATATGTTAAAAAATATTTGCCACAGTTTTTATAACGTCTGGAAAGTGGAATCCATCGTTAAGCGGGACTTGAACTAAGTCAAAGAAGCTTTCTAATTTCAAGATGGTTATCAGTGGAGACAAATCACAAACGAGAGGCATTTATAGTTAAATTTATCTGTCAGTATATAGTTGGACTTTTCATAGTACACTCTGTCGAGGCAGTTATGGATCCGATGCTTGCATGTGAGTTTCTTATTGATCAAATTTTAAGGAAAATTGGAAATCTCATCCTAAATTCTAATCTCAGTTAGAATAAAACCAAATAAACTTTTAAGAATCACGTATAACTTCATAAATTCTGATAAATTGATAAAATAAAGAATGCCTTTTTCAATTAATAAAATTACACTGAGATCAAAATTTATGTATTATTAAAGTACATCTTAATAAAATTTGTGGAGTTATATACCAATCCCTCAAGATATTGAATTATCATAATCTTTTAAAAGTTTATATATATACTCATAACAAAATTAAATTTTTAGGGAATTATTTATAATTTATCCCCTTATTAAGAGTTTAGTCACAATGAATTTATTCAAAATTAAATGGCAAGTTATTGCAAAACACTATAAAATAACTCAATTTTAGAAACAAAATTTATGCTTCTAAAAATATATATTATCCAAAAAATTATCATTATTGATTTTATTTATAGAGATAAAACTTGTTTTATCAATTTTATCCCGTCACTAAATTTCCCTCTCTAAGTGCTAACTTTTTGATGATGAAATTTTATGATAACCAACAAATGATTCGAACAATCACCAATGTTCTTTGGACTAGCTGGTTTAATTTAATAGGATTGCTGCTCTAAGGAAAGAGTGAATGCAGGACGGTCTCAGAGCAGACCCTCTTTCACTAGATTCCAAAATAACTTAAAACTTTTGACGACTCAGCCGTGCATGTTACCGAACAGTTAAGCTTAAGAGTGGGAATTAAATATGAAATTATGGCAAAGGACATAACGAAAAGATACAAAAGGTCATAATTTATTAAATGATTTTGTTATCCTTTACTTTCTACATTGTTTGTCCTTGCCTTGATGATTAATTTTTCTTTGTTTTATTATTTAATAATTTTCAGTTTCTTTCTTAATTTTTTTGAAAGAGGTTTAAGATAAAAAAAGAAAAGAAAAGAAAAAAAAAAGTATCTCCTTAGCTTGCCGTGAATCGTGTCTTTTCTCGTAAAAAAGTATATGAATACGATATAATATATAAATGTAGACCTATCAACTTTGACTGGCATATTGTCTGTTAGGGCTAGGCACGATATCTTATAGGTTTAATAAATAAATTTCACGTAATAAACAAATAGAAAGGGACAGCCGGACAGGTACTGGAGCTGGATTGGCTTGAATGCTGCATAAAACGTCTGTTCCCCTATTTTTTTTTAGGATGGAACGTGTGTCGATATAGCACTTCACAAGTCTGTCAGAACTTTAAAGCTTTTGTTCGGCCTTCCTATCGGCTTCCTATGTTACTTCTCACAGTATGGAAAACAGGAAAAGTGCTTTCACACCTAAACTTTCCTTGTCATCATACAGTGTGAAGGAATTGAGAAAGATGTTGCTCATTAAATTAATCGAAGATAACGACCAAGTTGAGTTTTTCGTCAACGAAATAGAAGATGGGAAAAAATGATATGTACTCTCTTATTCAATTATTTTGATACGATTGCACATTAATGTGATCACCTATCTAGATACGTGTAAATATGATAAATGTAAATAACTTAAACTAAAGACTTGAATACCCCCTCCTCAAGTTAGGAAGGTTAGCAATCCTAGTTTGGTTGGAGCAAACTGCAAAAAGGAATCTCCCAACTACTTAATAAGTCAATCAACTGATCACGAGAAGGTACATGATGAATCTATAAAAATCCACAAGTAAAACTAATCTCTTGTAAGATGTATGTTCATATTAATATGTTTAGTCTATCCAAGCATACATAAGTTCTCCACTATAAATTGTGCATATCAATTATCGATATAAAAAGGTCACCTAAAGCACAATTGAATATGTAAATCACGTAGTAAATATGATAACCATGATAGCTCTTTAATAGTTGAGACCAAACTTCAATATTGAGCCTTTATACATGAAGTAGAAATAGTCATTTGATTCTTGGTTTTTTAGGAAATTAAGTCCCAAAAAACATACAATATTCCATAAGTGATTTCTGATAAGTTATATTGGCTCCCTAATCTGCATTTGAATAACCACACAATGTTAAAGGAGAATTTAAAGAATAAAAAAGCCCCTAATCAAATGATCCTATAAGATATCAGAGAACATGGATTGATAATTAATAATGAGTTGTCTTAGGAGCTCATACAAACTGTGACAACTGTTGCACAACAAATGAGAGATATCTGACCTTGTCATAGTCAAATATAAGAGTCGTCCAACATGTCATCAATAGCTGCTAAGATCTTTAAGTAAATCTCCTGTATCATGTGTCAAACAAAGGCCAAGACGAAATGGAACATGAACTGATTTAGCACTTATCAAACTTGCATCTTTCAAAATTTCAAAGAATTTCCATTGATTTAACATATCAGCCCTTGTCTGCCTACCAGACAAGCTTCAACCCCTTAAGAAGAAACATATCTCCCCAAGATCTTTAATTGTATATACTTTGTGTAGTTGTTGCTTAACCTCAAAAATAGAAACCAAAGGATCACTAACAATGATTAAATCATCTACATACGTAAGCAAAGGAAGAAATTGATCTGTTTCACTCTACTAGACAGCAGATAATTTGCTTTTAAATGAGTAAATCCAAGTAAAGATACAAAGTGAGTAGACACTCGATTACATTGTTGAGACGTTTGCTTTAAACCATATAACGAACATATTAGCTTATACACATACCTTAGAAGAGCTTATTCATAACCAGCAAGTGGACTTATGTAGATGTCCTCATCTAAGTAGCCACGTAAAAATGCCTTGTTCATAAATAGTTTATGTGTATGCCACTTATGAGCTATTGCAATTGCTAATAATAACCACATAGTAGATAACTTGGCTACGAGAGAGAAGGTATGGGTATAATCAACTCCTTCAATTTGATTATACCCTTCAGCCACTAATTGAGTTTTATATTTTTCAACAAATCCATTGGGTTTATATTTAATTTTATAAACCAATTTAGAACTAATGGCTTTCTTTCCTTTATCTAAAGGAAAAATATCCCAAGTAGAGTTTGATTCCAAAGCCATTAATTCTTTATTCATTGCTTTTTGCTAGTTAGAATCATGTTTTGCTTTATTATAATGTTGAGGTTCTTAGATAGCCAATATATTAGTTAAGGATGTAATGTAATGTGGTGGATAATGGCTAAGTGTTTAGGAACAAAATAGCAGATGTTGAGCACTATATTCCTTTCATTGTGTTTTTGGCTGATTGTAAATTTACTTAATGAACAAATTCTTTAATCCATGATGGTGTTTTATGTATTCCAAATGAAACTCATGTCTAAGGAATGATATCAAAATGAGTAGGATTGGTTGAAGACTCAATTCGCTAACTAGGAAAGCTTTTTGTAATGGAATGCTCACAAGTAGATGCATCTTATGTGTCTTAAACAAAATCAACAAGAAGATCAAAATTATCCAATGAAGTTGATTTCCCTGGTTCAGTATCAAATGGAAAACAACATGAAAAAGGAGAAGTCCCCTCCTATGAGAACTTTGTAGATGTACAAATTTGATTGCAAAGGCCTTGAGCCTAATTCTTATTTGGATTTAACTCTTTGGGCTAATGTGACAGGGCTTAAAGAGTTAGAACCAATTCAATTGGGATGATCATGGGAGTTTTGGCATGGTAGGCTTGGAGTAGGGCCCGTTGGAATTGGCCTACCCAATTCCAACCTTTCTCAATTGGCTCACACACATTGTAAATGAAGGCTTGATGGCCTGGGTCCATAAGGGAGCCCATATTCATATCCATAATGAAGGGACTCATCCTAGCCGTTGGTCGTCTCTCATCTGACGGACGACATCGACGGCCAATTCTCTATAAATACCTTAGTCCTTACCTCATTTGGACAAGGTGAAATCTTGGACAAACACCGTTGTGCTGTCGGATTTCCTTTTGTGAATCGATTACTTGACTCACTCAAGAACGACACGATATTCGTGGTACTTAGTGAGGTTGATGCTCAATAGCTCCCTCGCCTGTCACACGTGTGTTAGAGCCTATTGAGATTGCCTACTCCTCCTCCCTACACGATACTCTCTTGATCATCCTATCACGTGTTGTTTCCCTAGGTCACGCGTAGCGCGATAGTCACGCGACACGCACGTGATCGTTGCATCCGGATTCATACCCACACATTTTTGGCGACTCCACTGGGGAAGGGAAATCAACACTTGTGATGGCACCTCCAAGAAAGAGACCTACCGATCCACTGAGAGTACAACTCAAAAACTAATGTTAATCTCGAGGCCGCTGAACATGACATGCCAGCACTTGAGGATGTGAACCAACCTGCTGGTGCTCAAATCGACAATGCTACGATCTTGCGTGCTGTGCAAGAAAATACCAAACAAGTCAATCAATCAATGCAAGAGTCTGCAAAACAATTCCAACAATTCATGACAATATTTGCTCAGTACCTGCCTGGAATAGCTGCTATTGCTGCCACGCAACAAGGTGCGACTTCGTCGACCCTGTTGTTGTTGCGCAACAACGCGCTTCTCAGGCACCTCAAGTTGCTCCACCTGCTAATCCTACTCCTATTCCTGAACAAGATCCTACCAGAGTTGGAGAGCAAATCCCTCCATTAGAGCCTGTAATCACACAACCGCTTGCACCTCAGGTAATGAATACTGGAATTCAGCTTGGAACACCATCAACTTCCCAGCCTGCATTACATGCTCAACTTGGAGGATCTTCATCCTCACAGGCTACACCACCAATTGTCATTGGTGGACCTACTGTTCAACCCAATGCAACTTTACTCCAAACGGCCACTCCAGCTACACCAGTTGAAGTTACTACTTCAACTCCTAAAGGTACTTTCGTCACGAAGGAAGATCTGGACATGTACCTAAGGGAAATACAAGCTAAGTCTGATGTGGGAGTATTGGATCTCAAGCTCCCATACAATCAACGTATTGCTGCTAAGCCATACCCTCAGGACTATGTGAGTCCCAAATTCATGCTATTCAATGGTAAAAAGGGAAGTGCCAAGGAACATTTGTTGAAGTTCATTGAAACACTAGAGGTTTATGGATTTGATGATGATTTAAAGTTGAAAGAATTTTCTAAGTCCCTCACAGAGAAAGCATACACTTGGTACGTCAACCTTCCCCCTGGATCAGTAGATTCATGGGCAACTATGTGCAAGATGTTCCTAGAGAAGTTCTTCTCCACACAGGAACGAGTGACCTTGACTGATATGGGACGAATCCGTCAAAAGCCCAAGGAAGACTTGATGGATTATATCGAGCGCTTTAGGGAGCGTTCACTAGACATCCAAGACATATGTGATGAAAGAGAGTTGGTTAAAATTTGTATCCAAGGCATGTTTACTGAGTACGCGGTGCATCTAGAAAATCTTTCTTTAGCTTCATTCTCCACTCTGGTTGAGAATGCGCGAAGGGCTAACAATTCTGTCGCGCAACAGAGAGGAGGAAATATGAAGTTTAACAAGAGAGATCCATCGGTGAATTTGGCTCAAAGTGAAGATTTCAAAGAAGGGAAGAAACCAAGAGTTGAAAAGCCCAAGGGTGAGAGGGCAAAAGAAGCACTAACATATCCTTGTTCAATGGGAAAGGTGTACGCTGTGCTAGATCAGTGGTTAAGAGATGGAAATCTCAAACTCCCAAGAGTAGAACGTTTGCCAACTCAGGAAGAAAAAAATAATCCTAAATTTTGTAGATTTCACAGGATTGTGGGGCATCCTACTAAGGATTGTTTTACTTTGAAGAGGATCTTTAATGAAAGAGTTGAGAATGGTGAACTTATCATCGAGAATAATGATGTCAGGAATAACCCACTTCCAGCTCATGGCAATCAACGTGGTGCTGTGAATGCCATTACCCATGATCCTACTACAATGGAGTCAACAGACAACAGCTAGTTGGGGGACATGAAGAAAATGACAATACACTCAAAATTGAAACTCATGGGGATGATAATGTCATCTTTACTTTACTAAAGACTTCAAATTTTAAGAATTTCTTTGATCTCCTTGGATTTGATGATCATGCACGATTTGCAGCAACGACTGTACTTAACCAAATTGCGCAAGGTCATTATAGTGGATGCGACATAGTTCAACCTAAGAAAGGAGTGGTCTCTACAAGGGATTATGCAATTACATTTACTAGAACTGATGCACACTTGAAGAACTTCAATCACAATCGTCCTTTGTATGTAGAGAGTATACTCAATGGTTACCCCATCAAGAGGACATTTATCGATAATGGATCCTCACTCAATATCATGCCCATGTCTACTTTCAAAGCTGCAAGAATAGATATTCGATACTTGATGAAGCATCCCATCGCAGTGAATAGTTTTATCGAATCTTCTACAATGACAATGGGTTATGTCAAAGAGAGTTTTAAAGTTGGGCCCATTCATAGCCTTGCTACATTTCATGTAATTGATGCACCGGTATCCTATCACCTTCTCGTAGGAAGGACATGGCTGCACGAGTACAACATAATACCCTCAACACAACATCAGTGCATGAAAGGTCATTGGAGTGGAAGTGATATCCTAATCCATGTGACAAAGAATCCATTCAATCGTAATGAACTCCACTTTGCTGAAGCTACCTTTTTCTATGAACATGACCAAGAAAATGAAGCAGATATGACTTTAGTGGAACACGGAATCACTACCCACAAGAGAAGAAATTAAGACTCAAGAATTTAAAAAGAGAAAGAAGCGTGGTTGTCGTGGAGGTGTAAAGAAACACAAAAAGGCTTATGATAGGACGGAAATATAAAGCAGCGCATGAATTGAAGAAAGAGTTGTTTATGACAAAGAGTGTTATTATCATATCTCACTCATTTCCCTTTTGTTTCTGTGTAAACAAAGCATTAGATGCTTTTACCTAATGAATGAACTGTATTACTCAATCAGTAGTATTGTTCGTGAAAATATGATGGTGTGATCACTTATTTCCTTTTCATCGCTATTGTCGCTGCAAAGTAAGAAACTAATCTTCTTAGCGCGCAAAGCTAGTTTAAAAAAAAGGGATCGACATCAAATTGAGTAAGATTACCCTTTAGTAAAAAGAAAAACAATAACAAATATAACATTTGATTTAGACATCGTTGCTGACAGGTCAGAGCTTAGCTCCCAGGCGCACGATGTTGATAGCTCATCACCGCTTTCTTCTTGGTATTTCTAGTTGTCAAGTAGTGGAGATAATCCCCTTGACAACCCCTATTGAGCCAAGTAATCCTTGGCATATGGTATTCTACACAAGTACTATATAGTTGAGTAGTGGGAAATACCCCCTTGACTAATAAAAATTTATCGATAACAAATGCTATCGCAGCATGAGCGCGATTGATAACAAATGTTACTATCGCTGCATGAGCGCGATTGATAACAAATGCTATGTCGCTGCATGAGCGCGATTGATAATGAATGCTACTATCGCTGCATAAGCGTGAATGTTCATTTCCTTAAATGGATTGTCTAAACATCATTGCGAGGAAGTAGCAGTGCTACTTCAATGCACATGATAATTCCACTCATCTTTTATATTAGATAATATTGCTGCTTGGTTGAAGCTTTGCTCCTAAGCGCGTATGATCACAAAAAAAGCATGTTTTAAAACTAAGTGTTGTGTTTCAATGACAATCCTTGTTATCTAGACATGCTCTTTGTCTGTGATGCCTATAATAACTTACAAGTGTCTAAGGGATTGAAGTGATCCTACTACTACGTCTTTCATGTGTTGCAATCATATGAGAGCTACTACTCCAAAGTGCATGATGACTAGATATACCAAGGCGAAAATGAGTATCAAGAATATAAATGGATATAGAGTGATGAGTTGATTTTGTTGTCATGGTCAGTTTCACACATTCGTTACAACTCATATTGAAAGGAAGAAGGGAGACGATATTGCATGTCAAGAGATTACAGCAAAGAAAGACATGAGTGGATGCCTATCACAAATCAATAATGTGTAATGCACATTTGTGATGCTTGAAGTGCAAAATGTTTGTTTGTACGTGATCCTCACTTATGCAACGATGCATGAAGTTCATTTGTGCAATATGCTCAAAACATGTACTTGCATGTGACATTAGCCTGCTCATGACACTACATTGCTCTTATATCATTCTCCTACGATTAGTCAATTAAAAGTACATGCATGAAAATAGTGCTTGTCTTCAAACAAAGTCGATATGTTCCTTCAAGATATTACAATGATGGCCCAAGTAAGTTCGAAGGAGCATAGGAAATGACATATAGACTTGATTACAAAAAAGAGTATCGTATACAATATGAGCTGTGACAAGCATATATGCCAGATTTATACAAAGCAAGGGGGGTAAGGATATGTTACAAAGTCTCAAGAAGCTTTGGTATAGGATTCATTATATATGATGATTCATATTTGGAATGAAACCATCATTCATTATCCATGTTATTGAAGTGAAGGTCGCTAAGTGACATTTTCTGAAACACGACACGAGTCATCAACAACTTGTCTCATATCTCTAATTTTCTGGCAAAGTCAATGATACATACCAGATGGTTGTCTACTTTGGAGTATTTACTTATTATGATATCATTCATCTACAAGATGGTGAAGAAAGCAAGCTTGATACTAAAATAAAAAAAATGAGAAAGAGTCTTGATACAATGAAAATAGTAGATCAAGTTGTTTATGCAAAACTTTGATTTAGATGACAAGATATGCTACTTGTGAACTCAAATATGCAGCATGAGACATATGCAACAAGTGTATCAGCTACCAAAGTATCTCATTCATTCACCAAATGATTAGGTGCCTAAGATAATAAAGAGTCTCCTCTTATAGTAGTGCGGTTCCAAGATCGTCGCATGGACAAGTGAGACACAAATAACTGAGGAGAGCCTCTCTCATAGCAGTGCGGTGCCAAGGTTATCATGCGAAAAATGAAACACGGACGCAATGTGCAGTTCCAAGTATGTCACATGAAATTTAGGACCCAGACGGCTGAGAGTGTCATCATACAGTGGATAGTCTCAAGATTGTCATTTATGCGGTCGGAACACGGACAACAAAGAGTTTTGTCTTAAAAATCATGAGACACCATAGTCATTTGGTGAATGAATAGAATACGTGATAGACAAGAATGTTTGAAGTTGAATATTCTTTTGGCACGTGTTCAAGAATCATTAATGGTCGATGCCACCAATACGACCTTAAGTAGACAATCTATGAAGTGAAAAATCATACTTGTAAAAATAAAGTCAAGAGGATATAGGATGAAGATCCAACACTTCAGTCTAGAGCCCTGCATTGCAAGAAAATAAGATGAGTTAGTTTCACAAACAAGGAATGTTTCACTCATGCAAAATCTTATTGTCACAAAGACATATATAATAAAAAGCACATACATTCTTTACAAGTATGCTAAGGAGGCGGAATTTATTGGAAAGTTTTGTGCGTGAGAAAGTGAAGAAAGCTATTCCCTTCTCTCTTGGTTTCCTTTCCTACCCTTATGGCTCTTCCTGCAATAATGACAGCTTGGACAAAAGTTCGTGCAATTTGTCTTTGAAAGTTGATGAGGAGAAGTGCAAGTCAACATTAGATCTCTTATTGGGAGGTTTTCAATGTTCGAAGTGTGATAGACATGTTTGCAATAACTATCTGGATATAAATAGCATCTCTCCAAATTGTATGCAAGGAAATAAAATTTTCATGAATGATGTATTCCTTCATCTACAGACATTCTTTTTCAAGCTTCTATATGATGAGTCATCAGAAGAGGTTCAGATTGCTTGTGTACATAACATAAGAAGGATTCTCCAACATGGGACTGCAAATACTTTAATTAAAATTAGATTTGGATGGATAAAATGCATTGAGTACTTTCTTGCCTGCAGAAGGAAAGGAGTTAGAGAAGCATTCTGCTCACAGATTGATTCTTTCGCTGATGATTACATTTTAAGTTGCTTGTTTTTGGCTAAAGATGACCAAAGTGACCTACAGTAGCAATCAACATCTCCGCACAGATAATGAAGTCCTGAAACTGTGCAGCTTCATCTTCATCTTTAATGAGCCGAGACTTTGCAGCAAGGAAACCAAGACACCTTGCCAATAAGTCAAGAAGACCACAGATTTAATCATGATAAATTCTGGAACTGGATTGAATAGTTTGAGTAAATCTTTGCATGCCACATAAAACAATGCCAATGCGTAAAGTGCCAATGGGTAGGATATGGTATAGATAATGGTGAGGTACAGGTATCATTGTGCTGGATTGAAATTCCCATCATGATATTTTTCCTTTGCATAGGGTGTAAGTGCCTGCAACAAAAATTGGCTTTAGTATGACATACTGTGGACACCCTTGCTTGCATTTCCGCATGAAACGCCCATCTAAAGGTAAGGGAGGAAGGCAGCATGTCATCAAGTACCATGAAGGCTTCAAAACACGGCCATTTCCGCATGTGTGCTATAACTTGATCGATACCTGAAATCATCCAATGGATTGAATGCACCTAGTCCTTCTTTGGGAAATGGGCTCTCATCAGATTTTGCTTCTTGTGATCTTCTCAGTTGGATCAAATGCAGGAGATTGTCAAGAAATCATATCATGGAATGCTATGATATTTGGATATTCTCAAAATAGACAGTGGCTGGAGGCTTTGGAAACATTTTCCTCAGCAATCACAGAGTCATGTCAAAATGAGTACACCTTTGGCAGTTACTTGAAGTGCCATTGTGTATGCTGAGGCTATTTCATTGAGGCATGTAGAGAGATGCCATTCTTATCTCATCGAGCTTGGGTTATGTGCTGATCCAGTGGCTTCTGGTGCCCTCCTTGATGTGTATGTCAAGTGAAGGAGCATTTGTGATTCATGGATTATGAGAAGAAGTGCAGTTAAATTTTTATGAGCAAGTCATCTAAAATTTAACCGTTAAAATTTTGTTATCACAATCCTATTTCATGGGAAATATAAAAGGTTAACCAGTACAACATGTTATGCAAGTTACTCATGGAATTGGTGAAAAAAAAAAAAACATTCAAGTTTCCTACAGTTAGATTTCTGCTTAGTCTTTGACAGGCATTTATTCTATAAAAAAAAAAAAAAAAAAAAAGTTCATCATCCAAGAACATGGGCAGCACTACAATGTCAAGAACAACAAGTTTGAGAAAGAACATTACCTGGAAAACAACTTTGTGCTAAATCAAGCGATACTCCCAAATTATAGCTCATTTAAATCACAGAAAGGAATGACTCACTGTAAATTAGCTTTTGACCCCTGCTTCATATGCATCACAGACTCCATCTCTGTCTCCAAGAAAAAAAAAAAAAAAAAGAAAGTTTAACCACATTCAAGGGGGTTCCTGAGACAGATGCTTCTCCTTATGGAAAGGATCTATTGTTGATTTTTTTGATAGGAGTATTCCTCACTCAGAACATATTCAGGTTCCAATTCAGAATCTGATGATTTCTTCATCAGTTTCAAATCCAGATAGGCCATGTTCAATTTGAAGAGTTCTGCAGCAAAGGAGAAATCCATAATCAGTGACTCATACAATTACCTCAACAGAAGCACATTAGCCTATCAGACACCTAGAACTAGATTCCAGCAATCCGAAGGCTATGATACGCTTACTATAGAAACCACAAGTTCATGAACAAAAGTATCTAGATCAGTTAATTCAAACAAATTAATTATACAGCAAACCAAAGCAAGAAACCGTCAGGATCCAATGACAAAAGAATAGTGCATTCACAGGGATAGCTTCATTATGGAGAAACACACACAAGCTAATGCATAATATCCAGCAGAAACATAATGCAGCAACGGAACGACTGTCACATGGGTATTGATGTTGCGGTCAGTCGGCCAACCTTCAACAATGATCAATCCCAAATGAAGTTGTTCTTCCATCCAGATGCCAATCACTTAGATGTAGCTGTCAGACAGTTTGATATAGCACAACATACCTCAACAAACCCCAATCACATCCAAAAGAGTCACTGGTGAGAACACTCCAGAATTGTCCCAAATTATTCAGCAAATAATATAGTCCAACCTATCTTGAATTGCCACATAGATAATCTGCAAAGATAAATAACAGAAAGGCAACTCTATCACCTAGAAAAGGAGTAAAAAGTACGAAATGTGGACACATGAAGGTGAGAAAGAAGAAAATTTTATAAAAAGAAAAAAACAAAAGTATGAAAGGTGCATATCATCCTTCTCCAATGGTGGTCTAACGTGAAGGTATGGGGGATAAAGGTATAACGGGAAAGAGATGTTATTGCTGTCCAGTAGAGCAATGTGGTAAAAAAAAAAGAAAAAAAAAGAAAAAAGAGAGAGAAAATGAAATGAGGAAGAAGGCATTCACGAGTAAGACAAAGCTGGCAGAAAAATGAATAAAAAGGATGTTCTGTAGCAAACATTGCCTTGTCCTATACTGGGATAAAGCTGTAATGTACAACAAAATGGCTGACCACTAGATGCATGACCGTACATGCCATACATCATATGTGCTGGTGGAGCATTGAATCCAGTAGTTTGTCCAGATAAAGTATTTTGAGGTGGGCCAGGCCCCATGGCTATATCCTACATGCTCCTGACCACTGGGATTGGTGCAAGCTTTGGTCGTTGAAGACTCGGCCCTGGTCAATTCTAAAAAGTGCACCAACTGTGACAGTCGAAGACGTGGCCCTGGCCCTTGGTCTTGAGTTGTAGCTCTCTCTCTCTTATCGAGGTTATCAGCTCACCTTTTGGATATTGCAGTTGTGAAGCGGAAATGCTATTGCTGCTGTATTGAATTGCATATTAATAAGTTGGGTGTTCCTTTGACATTCTGCTGGGCGTACTAAAAGAACTGAGTAGCACAAGTCATGGGAACATTGATGTAGAGGATGGTATCTACAACGCATGATACATGCTGATCCATTTCAGGACAAGTGCCAACCATGGTCACCCTTATGCTGATACTTGCCAGTTCCTCCAGCAATAGCAATTGTATTACCATCCAATGGACCCCAACTCATCTCCTTCGTTTACTTGTAATTAAACCATGACTGTCAAAAGGTCCACCTTCCTCAATCTCCTTAACAGAAGTATCAACTGATCTGACGTAAGCCACTTAAAGCTGCTGCTTTCAGTACAGGACAAGCCGAGCTAAGGCAGAGCGTTGGCTCATGGCAGCCGAGAAGCTCTTCCCCACTCGTGACTTCCATGGCTGCCCGTGAATCCGACCTTCGCATGGAAGCTACTGATACATTTCCAATTTTTGGAAATGGCATGGAGTCAGCTGCACCCTCGACTCACAAGACTCATGCCCCTACTTAGCCCACTCATACATCCACTCAGTCGACTTGGACGCCTGCTCAAGACTATAGCTGGTGAGAATCCAATACAGGCTGGAGCTTGAAGAAGACAGGGAGGAGTCTCAGGACCCTGAAATTGAATTTGCAATAGCTGGTGCTGTGCGAGAGTTTGGAGGACTGGAGATTATATTGGACATGATTCAGCGCCTACAGAGTGATTTTAAGTCCAACCATGATCAACTGGTAGCAGTTCTTAATCTTCTCATGCACCATTGCAAGATAAGGGGGAATAGAAGAGCTTTGTTAAAATTAGGAGCTTTAGGCCTGCTTCTTGAAACAGCACGGCGTGCTTTCTCAGTTGATGCTATGGAGCCAGCTGAAGGCATTCTTTTGATTGTTGAGAGCCTGACATTGGAAACAAATGAAAGCGATGACATTAGCATCTCAGGGAATGTCCTTAATGTCAACAGTGAGGCAAGTGGCACAAGTGAACAGGCTAAGAAGATTGTTCTTATGTTCTTGGAGCGACTGTCCCACCCTGTGAAAAAAAAAAAATTTCTAACAAACAACAAAGGAACACAGAGATGGTAGCAAGAATTTTGCCATATTTGACATATGGGGAACCTGCTGCAATGGTAGCACTTGTTGAACATTTCAGTCCATACCTGCAAAATTGGAGTGAATTTAACCGAATCCAGAGCTCTTATGAAGACAACCCGAAGGATGAGGACATTGCCCAGCAAGCTGCAAAGCAGAGATTCACCGTGGAGAATTTCGTACGAGTTTCAGAATCACTAAGAACAAGTTCCTGTGGTGAAAGATTAAAGGATATCATCCTTGAGAAGGGCATTACTAGTGTTGCAGTAGAACATTTAAGGGAAAGTTTTGCAATGGCAGGGCAAGCTGATTTTAAAACTAGGACTGAGTGGACATCAGCACTAAAACTTCCGTCTGTTCCACTAATATTGTCCATGCTAAGGGGATTATCTATGGGGCATCTACCTACACAAAGATGTATAGATGAGGGGGGAATATTGCCTTTACTTCATGCCCTGGAAGGTGTATCAGGAGAAAATGAAATTGGTGCAAGAGCTGAAAATTTGCTCGACACACTATCTAATAAAGAAGCAAATGGAGATGGATTTTTAGAAGAAAAGGTATGCAAGCTGCGCCATGCCACTAGGGATGAGATGAGACGGCGTGCCTTGATCAAGAGAGAACAGCTGCTTCAGGGACTTGGCATGCGACAAGAACTTTCTTTAGACGGTGGTGAGCGGATTATTGTTTCCAAGCCAGTTCTTGAAGGCTTAGAGGATGTAGAGGAGGAAGAGGATGGGCTGGCATGTATGGTATGCCGTGAGGGCTATGGTTTGAGACCAAATGACCTTCTAGGTGTTTATACCTACAGCAAACGGGTGAATCTTGGTGTTGGCAATTCAGGGAATCCACGTGGAAAGTGTGTTTACACAACAGTTAGTTCTTTTAATATCATTCATTTCCAATGCCATCAAGAGGCCAAACGTGCTGATGCTGCTCTAAGGAACCCTAAGAAAGAGTGGGAAGGTGCCACCCTTAGAAACAATGAGTCACTTTGCAATTCTTTATTCCCACTGAGAGGTCCATCTGTCCCATTGGCACAATATGTTCGTTATGTTGACCAGTACTAGGACAATCTAAACAATCTAGGATGGACTGATGGAAGTCGGCTACGATTATTGACCTATGACATTGTTCTGATGCTAGCTCGGTTTGCAACTGGGGCATCATTCGGTTCTGAAAGTCGAGGTAGTGGAAGGGAAAGCAACTCCCGGTTTTTGCCATTTATGATTCAGACGGGATGCCACCTCCTTGATCAAGTCAGTCCTCCCATGCGTCGTGCCATGGCGAAAGCTGTATCAACATACTTGACATCTTCAACATCAGAGTCAAGACCATCAACACCTCCTGGAGCACAATCCTCTGGAGGAACTGAGGAGACGGTCCAATTTATGATGGTGAATTCACTGTTATCGGAGTCTTATGACTCTTGGCTTCAACATCGCCGCTCCTTCCTGCAGCGGGGAATATATCATGCCTACATGCAGCATTCTCATGGTAGGTCCACTTGGGTACCTAGCAATACAGCAGCTATCACAGGCAGAACAGATTCTGCAGAACCTACAGAAGAAACAAATGACATATTGTCTGTGATACGGCAAATGCTTGTTTATACTAGTTTGATAGAGCAGCTACAGATTCTTTAAGTTTAGAAAAGCAGCAACCACTACTCATGCTATAGCTGAAGGAACATCCTCGGAATCAGGAGATGACAGTATTGAAAGCTGGGAAGTCGCAAGGAAGGAGAGATTGATGAACATCAAGGAAATGATTGGTTTCTCCAAGGAGTTGCTCTCTTGGCTTGATGATATGAATTCTGCTAGTGATCTCCAGGAAGCATTTGATACTATAGGCGTTTTGGCTGATGTTTTGTCTGGTGGGTTTAGCAAATGTGAGGAATTTGTCAATGCTGCAATCCATAGGGACTGGCGTTGCAATATTTATTGGACAAGAGGTGGTAGTATGATGCATCCATTAGCTTGGTGATACTCAATCAAGTATAAAGTGGAGACTAATAAGTTAAGTATGATCAAAGACTCCATAAAACTCAAGTAAAATTAACTCGCCAAGAAGGATCATTTATATGGAACAGAAGCGAAAGATGAATTCATATACAAAGGAAAACGTGCCGATACAATATTGTTTCAGGGATGGTATAATTTCAATATGAGACAGTACGCTCATCAGATGATACTACAGGAATATCTCTCAAAAGAATTCAATCATTTGACGATGTTGCACCAGATTCCTACATTACAAGCCAAAAAGAAATTAACACACCAAGCGGCAATGCAGCTAAGTTATAGCGCACATGCGCTGGATGAGACTTTAGTCATTCGAAAGGGCTTGATTAATGCCCAAATCCTTTCGATATGGCTCGAAAGACTTTGGTCAGGGGGCAAAATGTAGATATACAAATTTGATTACAAAGGCCTTGAGCCTAATTCTTATTTGGATTTAACTCTTTGGGCTAATGTGACAGGGCTTAAAGAGTTAGAACCAATTCAATTGGGATGATCATGGGAGTTTTGGCATGGTAGGCTTGGAGTAGGGCCCGTTGGAATTGGCCTACCCAATTCCAACCTTTCTCAAGTTGGCTCACACACATTGTAAATGAAGGCTTTGATGGGCCTAGGTCCATAAGGGAGCCCATATTCATATCCATAATGAAGGGACTCATCCTAGCCGTTGGTCGTCGATGTCATCTGACGGACGACATCGACGGCCAAATTCTCTATAAATACCTTAGTCCTTACCTCATTTGGACAAGGTGAAATCTTGGACAAACACCGTTGTGCTGTCGTATTTCCGTTTTTGTGAATCGATTACTGGACTCATGCAAGAACGTACACGATATTCGTGGTACTTAGTGAGGTTGATGCTCAATAGCTCTCTCGCCTGTCACACGTGTGTTAGAGCCTACTGAGATTGCCTACTCCTCCTCCCTACACGATACTCTCTTGATCATCCTATCACGTGTTGTTTCCCTAGGTCACACGTAGCACGATAATCACGCGACACGTACGTGATCGTTGCATCCGGATTCATACCCACACAAACTTAAAGGGAAAAATGTCTTCAACAAAAGTTACATCTCTACAAATAATAAGCTTTTGTGTAAAGATCAAATAGCTTATAACCCTTGTGATTTCTAGAATACCCTATTAAAACACATCTTAACCCTTTGCATCCATTTTATCATTTGAGCCATTTAATATAGGTGCATAACAAAGACATTCTATTGTGTGAAGATCACTATAGGTAGACATTTTACCAAAGACGAGTTGATACGATGAATTTTAATAAAATCTTTCAATAGGTAATCTATTTATGAGTGTGGTTGTAGCCAACACACATTCTCCCTAAAATTTTTTAGGAAAATTATCATGATTTCTAATTGTCCTTACTATATCCAATCGATGCATATGTTTACTTTCTACAATTCCATTTTGTTAGGGTGTATAAGTGGTGGTTCTTTGATGAACTATCACTCTAGCTTAAAATGGTTGTTGACATTCAAAACATAAGAACGCACCTCCATGATCACTCCTTACAAACTTTGGTGAAGCATGAAAATGTGTTTGAATGTAGGTGAGAAATTAAGCTAGTGTTTGTAAGTTTTTGTATTTATTTTGCAAAAGATAAGTCCACGTACACCAACTCTTGTCATCAATTAAAGGGAAAAATATTTTGTGCTCATAATTGACGAGATGCTATAGGGACCCCAAAAATTCATGTGAATCAATTCAAAATTCTAACTTGCAACTAAAGTTCTCAAAGGAAAAGACAGTCTATATGATTTTGCAAGTTAACATGTATAGCAAATGAATGTATCACCAAAGACAACATTACAAGATGGAATGTATTTCATTTTTGAACTCTAAAAGATGTCTTAAAGGACTATGTAGTACTCAAAACAACTTATTTGTATTTTTACAAGAGTTATTGCAAGCTAAAAGTTAAGTAGCAAAAGACTTAAGACTTTATTATATACAAGTCATTCTTTACACCATCTGAAGCTAAATCCTCTAGTGCTTTAGTCCTGAAACAAGCTTTTTTATGAAGAAAAGCTCATAAAAAATTTGATGATAGAAAGTAGTTTATGTATGGAGAGCAAGTAATGGCAAAAATCTAGGACATATAGAATATTATACTATACAATATTCTTAGTCAGATCTACTTGGTCAACTTCATAAATTGTTTTGATTGTTCAATCAACTTTATATGAATTGGATGTTTTGATTTTTGTGTGTCATCAAACAGATGCTTATGTGGTATCATGTAATCTGAGTCTCTAATGTCAACAATCCAATCATACTCATCATTGTCATGTATAAAACTAGATTCTACCAAAGAATCAAGACAAGAAATCAAACCTGCAAATTCATTCACGTGGGATTGAGCATACACTTCACTAAGTCCTCCCATTCTCTTTGAGAATCTTAAACTTGATGTTGATTAATCGCAATCAATCAAATTAAAACCTTGCACTTGCTCTATGATTAATGTTAGGCAAGCGTAGCTATCAATTATAGTACATATTAAAATAGGGTTCATTCCACCAGGAACTACAACTATAAGTAATTGCTTTATCTTTGCTATTTAGATAATATGAGTTTAATGATGTTAAAAACGTCTAATAATTAATAGATTAACAAACCCTAACAAGCGAGTGTCACACTACTAGAAATATTAATCACAAAACATACCCTTAATCTTGATTCACTACAACCCTATTTTTCAATCTTTATAAAATATTCATTAATAGTTTATTTAGATTCTAATGGAAATATATTTCATCATTAAAGGCATACAAGATTGCATTAAAGTTCTCGATTCCCTACAAAGATTAAATCTTTATACAGAAAGTTTATATTCTTTATATCTAGAATCACACTTAAACTTCTCTAATCATGTAGGATCTATCTCATTAATTGATCTTTCGACCTAATTAACAAGAATCATGCAATGATATAATACTACATACATATTAAATTAAAGAACATTAATAACACATGAATAGATTCAAGAACATAAAGTTCCATTAATGAAATAATCTAGTTTTTACATTAGGATTAGGGTTTCTCAAGATCTAGGATTTAAAGATTTATTTTTCCATAGATTGAGATATACAAAGATAGATTATAGAAAAAATAGAAAGAAAACATGATGAAAACCCTTTGAATCAATGTCTTGTGATGTTGGATGAACTATTATATTTCTCTACTCAAAAGTGTCTATTTTTCTCTCTAAGGTTTGTATGAATGAAGATATAGATTATAAATGATGAGCGAAGGTAGCTATTTATAGAAAAAGTCCCAAAAATAGTCCTGCACGACCATATGACCATCCTATATGGCTTGTGTTCAAGCCCATGTAAGATGAAAATTGAAGATTCTCAGCCAAAATGACTCTATATGGCCATGAACATAGCCGTATAAAATGCTCGTGTAGAACTTTGTAAAGCTTTCGGCCATTTCTTCGCTCCTATACAAGTGTTCTATATGTAGCTCCTTGTGTACAAATTAAGTTGCATTCTAGTCAAAATTTGCTTCCTACACCAAGATTCTACACAGGTTGTGTAGAAAATCATTCATCTTGAAATCTTTAATTTGTCAAATTCTTTAGCAAAATCTCTTTTAATTCATCCAAATGCCTTTATTAAGCCCATTTATCTTATTTTACACCTGAAATTGATATTTTTATCAAATAAGTATCATTTTCTTCAATCAATCACATGAAATTCACATCAAATATCATCAAATAAATGCAAATAATAAGGGTTTTTTGACACTTATCATCCATGTCATGGACCAAATGCTTATGTTTTTTCATATGATATGAGGCTTCAATATCAACAATTCAATCATACCCATCATTATCATGTATAAAACTAAATCCTACCAAAGAATCAAGACAAGAAATCTGACCTACAAACTCATTCACGTGGGATTGATCAGATGGTTCACCAAGTCCTCCATCACCATTCTCTTTGAGAACATTAACAACCTCCTGACAAATGCATGAAACAAGTCATAGATCATTTTCATTAGTAAATTTATTGTTTGCAAAAGTAGAGGATCGAATATCAAAAGGAGTTCTCTGTATTGCACACTTAACTTCCCCCACAAACTTAGTGAACTTCTTATAAATCCATTCCACTTATAAACCATTTTGGATATCCATTCAATTCAAAATAGTTCACAATCAAATGTCTAGGTCTCTTACAATATGTACACAATAATCTCGAATGTGTCTTAGATGTACAAGCATCCTTCATCTCAAGCCCTTTCTACTGCATACAAGTATTGAGTGCACTAAATTCAACTCCCACAATAGGAACACCAAATATTTGCTTCTGTTTTTCAACTTGATTCACCAAGTAATACGCTTTACCTACTAATGGGAGAGGATCAAGAAAGAGATTATGGCTCTTAACATGTCCAAAGGATTCATTCAATCCCATAAGAAATTGCATCAATATTATACGATTTTCCATCTCAACAAATTTTCCAACAAAATCACAAATACAATTTACTACAACTTTACAAGTACATTTAGGAAAAACCACTAATCTGTGTCAATTCATCCTATAATTTCTTCATCTCACTAAAATATGCAATAAAAGTACTATTTCCTTAATGAAAATCCACTGCTTCATATTGAATTTGACACAAAAATTTTCCATTTGTTTGGCCATATATTTCAACTAAGTCATCCTACAATTCTTTAACTAAGATTGCATACATGAAACCTCAACAATTTCTTTTGTCATAGTATTCAAAAGCCAACATTTGAAATTTAGACTTATTATTAACCGGCTTTCACAACATCAATTAATAGACCTTAATTTAGACTTAGCTCTTAGGGAAAATTTGACGAACCTACTCCAAGTTAAGAAATTCACACCATTGAACACAATATCTATGATTAAGGAGCCAAGATTCTAAGATGAAGATAGATATAAATGATTATTATACAAAAAATCTAAATTTGATAAAAATTGTTTGAATTCATATTTCAATTTGAATCATCAGAATATCAAAAAAAGAAAAGATATTACCAGTTGAGGAAAAGATTTTCAACCTTACTTTGATACTATATAAAGGAATTGGATAGATATTGCTTACTAAATTAATCAAAGATGACAATCAAGTTGAGTTCTCCATTAATGAATGAAAAAGAATGTGTGTGTGTGTGTGTGTGTTTTGTTATTCAGCATATCTACATATCCTTGTTTTGTTACAACCACGATATTTATGTAACTATGCATAAGGGATACGTGTAAATAACTTAAACCAAAGACTTCATCATACAATTATACTTCCAAATTTTAAAAGTTTATAAAATAATCCCTAAACTATGTTAGAATAATAAATAATTCTTAAATAACATATAACTTTATAAACTTTAGCCTTAGTATACAGATATTCATCGAACTTGTCGAATTACACATTATTATATTCAGTGTGTTTTTAACGAAAAAGTAATTGTTTTTTATGTTACCAATTTACAATATTTAAAATTATAATAATGTAAAGACCCGCTATTACCCCTACAATTAAAATAGGCGATAGCAGTTCTCCAACCACGTATAACTCTTATGAATTATAAGTAAGGTTGTCTTAAAAGAAGATATTTATATTGGATATTGCTACTCAATTTTAGGTTATGAAATCATTCAGTTAGATTCTAGCAACAACTAGATTTAGCAGCGGAAATAAATTTTATAAAACAATTTCGAAATAAAGATAGTTCAAAACTTCCACTCTCTCAAGAAGAAAATTATTCGATTAAACAAAGCTTTGCAAAAGTTTAATTACAAAACATGAGCTCCACTATGCCCTTTAAATAATGTAACAAGTTTAAATCTTAAATCCAGCTCTCACTAATACAAAACAAAAAGAAATAAAGTAACTAAACTACATCCATGCTCCTACTCACTTTACTTATCCACAAATCCTCTCCGAATCATCACAAGCACCCAAAACCCGAGTCAAGCATCATTACATCAATCATCACCAACAACATCTCCATCAACAATAACATCATCATCATCATCAAATCATCACTCATCTTCATCAACACCTATAAAAAGAACAACAACAGCAAAAATGAGCCGAAGCTCGGTACACAGTAACATAATCACACACGGAGTGACACACAAGCTTAATTAAATGCAATGCACAATCAAAAAGTTATTATCTTTTCTTTAAAATAAACAAATCAACATGTGAATATTCAAACTCCGAACATCAAAGATGTAGTATCACGTCCACCTCCCTGAGTGGTTCCTACTATTCATACAGACTAGGCAGCCCCACCTTCCAGCGTAACCCGTAATACTAGGGGATCCTGAGTAATGCATCACGGCGCTCAGGGGGTTGATATAAGCAGCTCGGATACTTATATCTCATAGATGATATATCCAATAAAGAGAAAATAATAGTCTCATCTTGGGTTCCCAACCATTACCCGACTCTACTTAAACTCAGTCCACAACATGAATATAGTTCATCGTTCCCATAAACGTTGAACTAAACCATGAGATTTCCCTCCAAATTTAAGCAAATGTTACGCCGATACCGATTACCCCATCGACTATCCGTCGTACCACTTATGAAAGTCATTACCCTGCCTCCCTCGGTAACCATCTCAATCTCGTCTATGTTCACCTTCCAGCAGTTGCATCATGACAAGGGTGGCCTAAGCACCTATAACTACCGTGCCCCCAATCTGAGCAAGGTGCTACTCCCCTAATCGGATACCGATTTGCCATATCAGGCTAGATACGGATTTAAACAGTGGAATAGAAAACCAATTCAAACAATTATTAGGTCGAGTTTAAATTCTTAGTCCATTTAAGATGTCTATCCTAATAATCACCACACAAGTTACTGCGTACCTTGAATATGAAATCCAAACATAGCCTGGAAAGGAATTTCAGAAGATAAATCAGTTATCCACTTCTGCTAAGGAAAGAACTCGTATAAAAAACTAAACTAAGCTAATGATCCACTTTCTCAAATTTTTATTAACCCTATTTGATCAGACACAAATTTGGAACCCCACTATTGTAAGAGTTGTACTATAGGCTGTAGGTGGAGGCTTATATGTATGTAAAAAGGGTGGAGCTGGTAACACATGGGGTCTCCAGCGTTACTGCTTTCCTAGGGTTTAGCCGCCTATAATCTTTAAGGCATTCTCCCTCCCCAGTACTCACAGCGTGAGAGATATCCCACATGGGTGAGGCTTCACCCTTTTTACATACATATAAGCCTCCACCTACAGCCCATAGTACAACTCTTACGATCCCATAGTACAACTCTTACGATCATGTCTGTAAGAGTTGTACTATGGGCTGTAGGTGGAGGCTTATATGTATGTAAAAAGGGTGGAGCTGGTAACACATGGGGTCTCCAGCGTTACTGCTTTCCTAGGGTTTGGCCGCCTATAATCTTTAAGGCATTCTCCCTCCCCAGTACTCACAGCGTGAGAGATATCCCACATGGGTGAGGCTTCACCCTTTTTACATACATATAAGCCTCCACCTACAGCCCATAGTACAACTCTTACAGACATGATCGTAAGAATTGTACTATGGGCTGTAGGTGGAGGCTTATATGTATGTAAAAAGGGTGAAGCCTCACCCATGTGGGATATCTCTCACGCTGTGAGTACTGGGGAGGGAGAATGCCTTAAAGATTATAGGCGGCCAAACCCTAGGAAAGCAGTAACGCTGGAGACCCCATGTGTTACCAGCTCCACCCTTTTTACATACATATAAGCCTCCACCTACAGCCCATAGTACAACTCTTACAACTATGGCAGCAAAGATCGTCCTACCAAAATATGGACAGTACTCCTTTGTCTGTTAAAGAATTTCTTTTCTCTTTATTTATAGTGTTTTTATTACAAAAGCATCAACAAAGAATTCATATACCAAAAACATTCATTTTCCAAGTAAACATACATTTGAAACAACATATTCCCCATATTATTCAAAGATCATCCTAATTCATTCATCTAAGCTAATTATTAGCTATTAACATATTTTAGCTTAACCTTAGCCAAATTGATTAGAATTAGTTATTTAATTCATTTACTAAGTCAAGTTGATTAAACTTAGACAATCTAATTTATTTTAGCTTAGTAAAGTTCATTAAGCTAAGTTGGACTTAGATTAATTACTAATTCATTATATATATAAGATCTATGTTGATTCGAGCTTACATTAACTTAACTTAGCCAAATTCATTAAAGTTAAACAATCTAATCCATTTTAGTTCATTCAAGTTCATTGAGTCAAGTTGAACATAGGTTTGTTAACTAAGTTCATTTTATAACTAACTTTTAGATTTAATCTAATTATTTGTTAAATCTATAAATCTACTTAGCTCATGTTTAATTACATGAATTAATTCACTTAACACATTAAATATCACTTATCTATCTCATTTTAGCTCAAAAAGATCCATTTCCTAAGCAAAAACACATTTATCAAGCAAAAACAAGTTTTAAACTTTGTTTATAAAAATATAGCAGCTGAAAAGAAGTCAAATTTGAGCATCGATACTTTTGGAATTTGTAAAAACTTAAAACATGAAAGTTATAGATCTATTTTTAAGTTTTCCAATGTAATTTGAATTACCTCAGTCGAAGGTCGGATGAAAAAGTTATGCGCAAAATTCAAAACAATGTTGCAACAAGGAAAACCAAACAAGGGTGTATGATAAGCTGTATGAACCGTACACCTTTCCATACATGCCGTATGACAAAGTGTATGAACTCAGGGAAAAACACATGAAAGGTCAGAAAATGAAACATGATGCCATACATGGTGTATGAGATGTCGTTTCAACCCAGTGGAAAAGCGAATAAAGATCAGAAAATGAAACACCTTGTCATACATGGTGTTTCGAAAGGTGTATGAAACGTCAGTGGGTGAAACACCCTCCAATACGTGCTGTATCAAAAGCATATGACCCATACACCTTCCCAAACATGGTGTTTGATAGGATGTTTGAAAAATTTGGACTTTTCCTTGTTTCAAACTTGAATTTTACACACTTTTCACTTCTCTAATCTTACTCTAAGCTCTATACAAACTTCATATAATATACTACATATATTTAACAATTCAAAACATATATGAACTCCACTTCTCAACATCAAACAACTTCTTATCCATTCAACACATCAAACATCATCAATTCCTCCACCAAACCCCACAACTACTATTCACCATCTTCTCCACACAACTCAACTCCCAACAACATTAATCCAACATATTCATCAACTTCATCACAATTTCTACTCAAATCTAACATCAATTCATCATATATAAATAAAAACAAGAATCTAAACAACAATAAAACAAATATACTTAGTTTTTAAAGTAAAAAAATGCAATTTGGTCTTCTTCCTCTTCTTCTGACTTGATTTCTCTTCTCCTATCTTCATCTTTTACTTGATTTCTCCTTTGTTCCTTTTGAAATGGAGATTTGGGAAGATAATTTTGGGAGATAGAAGAAAGAAAAGAAGAGGAAGAGAAGAGAATGAAAAGAGAGGAAAAAAAAAAAAGAAACGAGAATGAAAAGACAAAGGAAGAGAGAGAGAGTAGGTAAAGGAAAAAAAAATAAAATCAAAAGGGAAGGTTGAGGCTTAAAATTAGAATATTTTAAAATAAGGGTATCGGATTTAGAGATTTCATATCAATATATTTAATTCTAGAAGCATTTAAAAGATAATTTTAGAACCAATAGGTCAGAAATTCAGAACTCTAAATGAGAACTTAATTTAGAAATTTATTTTAGATAAAAAAGATATTTAATTTGAGTTCAGATTTAATAATTGATATGTTTAGACAAGCAAATGAACTCAAATTTTGTAAAGATTTAGGAATTGATATTTTGGCTATAGGTTGAAGGTTTAGGATTAGGAATCCTCTAAACATTTTAATGACATATTTAGAGATTTTAGGAATTTAAAATCTCAAATTCAACTTAAGTATTTACTAATCTAATTATTTCAACTTGTCTAATTATATCCTATGGTTCATTTAACTTATCCAAATCTATCTAAACTCAATTTCTAATATATATAGAGATTTTGGTCATTTCAAATAATATGAAACTTTTGAAAGTTTTAGAAATATATAACCATATGGAGATTAAAATTTAGAATACTATTTTTAATTTTTCAAATATTTTTATCATTGATTATTTTAGTGGGAAAAGAAAAGGTAAAAAGGTTAAATGCTTCGTCTCTATTTTCTTAACAACAAGCGCCAGCGTCACCACATGCCCATTAACATCGTTGTCTTAATCATACCGAAAAGTCCTGTGGGCTTCGTGTGATAAAATTAAACTCAAGTCTAATCACACCTGCATATGGGCCGTCCTTGGTGAAGCTTGAAATAACAAGGAATGCCACGAAGGGCAGTAGGGCAGCATGATTGTTTCTTATAATTAAATTTTTATTTCATATTTTTTTTATATGTTTCTTATAGCAATCTGCTATTTACATGACTTTTATTTATAATTACCCTAAGCTTATTAGGAGTTCAAAATGATGTGTGTTGCTTTTGCTTCCAATTGGAAAATTATCTACCTTTGAGTTCTATTGAACTTATGTAAACCATGCACCTCCATAAATGAATTGGAATGTATCTAGTAATAAATTTATGAATGCCTTTAGGGTTTGAAGGAAAGGTGTTATTAGTAAGATACTTCTTAATAAAACCATATCAATGATTTCATATAAATAGACTTCTAATTATTCGAGTTTAATTCGATTATTATCAAGTAATGTCTCAAGTCAAACTCTAGTTTTTGATAGAGTTTAAATCAAACTGGAGAGTTTGAGATTGAACTCAATACAATTCAACTTGACTAGGTTTGCTTGTGCCTCTATTTATGACAAAAAATATATTAAAAAATGATTAAAAAATAAAATAATTATATTTACTAGTAATACTAATAGTTAGTATAAAGTGAAAAGAATTAGCTGCCAAAGTTTATAGTTAGCAAGTCGCGATGGATGGTAAGGGTTTGATCATAAATGGATAATAAGGTATTCATTTTTCTTCTAAAAATGATCTCTCTTTTCAAATAAAACAATATCATATGAATAAATAGTATTTGAAGAAAAACTTCGAGCAATATCCTTTTGAAATGAAATAAAATTAAACACTCAGTTAAATTGAAAAAAAAAAATGAGTGCTGAGTGCTGCCCCATATAAAACAGTAGCCTCATTAAAACTATCTTCTGATAAAGTACCAATTCTACTTTTTGCATAGGATATTATGATATTTTTATTGCAAGTCCTTTACCTCAATCACCCATTAATATAGATCGAATTAATTTGGTGATGGATTAGTGCACAAAAAATAATTAGGATAAATAATAGGGATACCCAAAAACTTTTAATATTACAAAAGCACTTTAAATTTGAAAAACTTAATATTTGCACCTCCTCACAAAAGCATGCTCTATTGCTTTTACTTAATTGCAAGATAACTAAATAAAAAGAATACTAATTCGTCTGTTTAGTCTAATCAGGGAGATTTGATTGGGTTATGAGTTCTTGATATTTAAATTATTTTATTTTATTCCTCTTCATTTGTATTGACGCAATGGGCCATATTTTTAATACTATACCATTTTATTAAAAATTAGAGATCCAAGAAGTCCGAATTGGCTAATTCAGCATTCTTTTTATATAGTCATTTGACAATTAGACAGAAGTAACTTGACCTACTTTTCTATCAAAGGCCACAAGTGTTGAGGTTTTGCAATTCACGTGTTTCTATAAAATTTACAGCCCATTTACTTCGCCATATAAATAAGAAGGGATTGAATTCCAATTCAATAAGAATATAATGGGAATATAATAGCATTTTATCATGAATTGTCATTCACACCGTTATAGCAATTTTATGTAGAATTAAAAAAAAAAAACTATTTATGTCAAGTAAATAAGCTGAAGAGAAAATAAATAACTATTCATTTTAAGTGAACTAGCAATTAAAGTTTATGGAGTATCATCATAATATACCCAAATCTTTATACAAGTATCAAGTAAAAGAAGACTAAGTTGATACCAACTCGAAAGATCAATTTACAACAGGTTTTAGGGCTATTTTCTTTTCTATTGTAATTTCCCTTGTTTTTTTATTAATAAATATGTTCTCTAGAAGATTTATAGAACCAAATTTGAAATCAGTTGGCACGTTGGACGTTATTATTCCAAATGATAAAGCAGAAGTGGCTTTTCGGTGGCCCATGCACTATTGAATCCTTTTCTGACCATAACTCATTGCCTTACAAAATAAAGCAAGTTGCTTTAGCAGCTTTTCCAAAAATTATGGGACCCTTCCTTCATCCTTTGAGTGTTTGTGCTGAGCAACTTTTGAAATTGATAACCAAAATGTTCTCTCAAGTTTGTGTCCAACATTTGATGGGCTAGCAACGTCAGTGTGGCCTATCCAATTAAAAAAACAAATGTTCTCTAGGTATTGGCTTGCTGCTGCTGATTTAAAGGATCTGTTAATTTATAATCAATAAGTAGTCTATTATAACATATCTCCTTTGTTGAAAGGCTATGTTTTAGGGTGATTTCACAGATGTAGTAAAGTGTGCACAAAATTTGAGATCTATATAAAGGATTTTTTTTATTATTTTATAAATGTCAGAATAAACTAATAAAAAATAAATAAATAATATTTAAAGTATTAAATGAATGAAGAAAAAAAAGGATCTTAGAGAACTACCTAAAATTTTAAAGGAGGTTTTTTTTTTTTTTTTTTTATATAGCCTTAATGGCCCATTGTTTTCAAATATCATCCAAACTTTTTCAAATAAAAAAAATCTAAATGTGATGTTCATCTATTGTAATCTACTTTAGTTTATCAGTTAAGCTGTTAGTTGTAAATTCCGAGTTCTATGCCAGTAAAGAGCTTTCAACTAATAAACTACTCCAGTTAGATAAGTATAGAGTTGTATGACATTGAGCTATCTAACTGCTTGTGATACGACCCAGATTCATCAACATGTAGCACAAAACAGAAGGAAGCTAAGATGGCTTGACAACTATTCAACAAATTAACAGCTTCTTGTTAAATGCATGTAACAAATAGAATAGTTACAACTCATGTAACAGAATAGAGTAGTTACAACTAGATCTGTAACTAGATTTCAACAATATTACAGATCTAAACAAGAACACAGGAGGAATGTATGAATACAGAGAAATGAATGAGAAGGGACATCGATTTCTTCCCCGAAGTAGACTTAGTGTCTTGGAGTATCTGGCGACTCAAACTGCCTCGGTTATCATACACTTACTACCTGCAATAGATTAGATAAACATCAGCTCAAGTTCGTTCAGAGAGTTTACTGATATAGTGAGAGCAAGAAATACGATAGAGAGAGAGAGAGCAAGACATATATAGGGTTTGAGGGCGCGAGAGAGGAGCGTGTAGAGGCAGAAGAGGAGGAGAGTGTTAGGTTAAAACAAGTAAGCCTTATCATTTGGTCCTCTCGTTATGGCTCCTGAAACTCGCAGCAATAGTCAATAGTCAGACTCAGAATTTGTCAAAAATTCATTACTTGCAATCCAAGAAAGTTTGGGATTACTTACTTCCAGAATTGAAAAGTTGAAAGCCGGGCACAATGTGGAACAGCATTCCCCAAGGAATCAAAACATTAATGATTCATCATCTTCCCGACTTGGATCCTCCTTTCATGATTCTTTTCTTAAAGGAATCAAGTTGGAAATTCCCAAATTTGCTGGGGAAGATGTTTTGGGATGGATATTTCAAGTGGAGCAATTTTCTGAATTTCATGTTGTGCAAGAAGAACAACGAATGACTATTTGTTATTTTGTGTTTGAAGGGGCAACTCGTGAATGGTTTAAATAGATGTTCAGGAACAAACAGTTGAGTTCGTGGCAAAAGTTTATCGAAGCATTAACATATCGTTTTGGTCCATCACCATATGAGGATGTTCATCGATTATTGTCAAAACTGGTACAAACTTCCATATTTACAATGTACCAATCCTAGTTTGAGGCCTTGGTAAATCGCACTGAAGGACTTTTGGATACCTTTTTGCTCAGTTGTTTTATTTTGGGCTTAAAGCCTGCAATAAAACTAGAGCTTCAACTAGCTCGTCCGAAAGATATGGTGGAAGCTATATGGTTAGCTCAAATGCATGAGGATAAGCTGAATGATCAAGCAAAACAATACAGGCCACATTTTTCAGCCTCCTGTTTCTTCCCCTTCTACTGGTACTGTACAATTCTCTAAATCTTCTAGTTCTAATTCTGGCATATCTAAACCATATAATTCCATTCCTATTAAGAAACTTACTCCTGAAGAAACGCAAACACATAGGGAGAAAGGTTTATGTTTTAACTGTGATGAGAAATTTCACAAGAATCATAAATGTAAACCTAAGTTTTTCTTATTAATGACCCCATCTGATGATGTGGAAGATGAAACTAAGGGTGTAGCTGGAATGGATGAAGTGTATACAGTACATGAGGATGACTCATGTGCCATTAGTTATCATGCTCTCGGTGGAATTCATGTTCCTCGAACTTTACGTTTTTCGGGGCAGGTTAATTAGAAGCTATTGACAGTGTTGGTGCATTCGGGTAGTACCCACAATTTTATTCAAACTAGGATAGCTAGTCAAGTGGGTTTACTTATTTGTCCAACCGAACAATTTCCAGTTATCATAGGTAATGGTCAAAAGCTGTATTATGATAGTGTGTGCAAAGATGTTCTATTGCACATTCAGGGTTTGGATTTTCTAGTCAATTTGTATGTATTACCTATACAGGGGTCGAATGTGGTGTTAGGAGTGGATTGGTTGGAGACTTTAGGGACTATGACTATTGAGTATAGCACTTTAACAATGCAGTTCTTGCATGAAGTTCATTCAGTGGTATTACATGGTTCTCAGTCTAAATTGGATGGTCAGATTTCTTTTAGTCAACTTAGAAGACTGTTCTAACATGACTCGGTGGTTTCATGTTTTTCTTTGGAGGCTCAGGTGGACTATTCTTCACAGCAATTCACCACCAATACGCTTATTGAACACGTGTTGGGCAAATATAATCACATTTTTGAGCCACCTTCATCATTGCCTCCTTTGAGAGCAGTGCAACATCGGATACATTTGAAGGAAGGGGTTTCAGCTATCAATGTCAAGCCCTATCGGTATCCTCATTTTAAAAAAGAGGAAATCGAAAGAGAGGTTTAGGAGATTCTAGAACAGGGCATTATACAAAATAGTAGTTCACCTTTCTCTTCGCTAGTTCTTTTGGTAAAGAAAAAAGATGGTAGTTGGCGGTTTTGTGTGGATTACAGAGCTCTGAATGAAGCTACTATTAAAGATGAATATCTTATTCCCACTATTGATGAGCTTTTGGACGAATTAAAGGGGGCTACAATTTTTTCAAAGCTGGATTTACGTGCAGGGTACCATCAAATTAGGATGTGTCCATCTGATGTTGCCAAGACAGCTTTTCGGACTCTTGAGGGACATTATAAGTTTTTGGTTATGCCTTTCGGTCTCAGTAATGCTTCTGCTACTTTCCAATCTATTATGAATGATATTTTTAAGCCTCACTTAAGACGATTTGTCATCGTTTTCTTTGATGACATACTGATATATAGTGAGACACTGGATTTACATGTAACACATTTGGATAAGGTATTGTCCATTCTTGCGGAGCATACCATGTTCTTAAAGAAATCTAAATGTGTCTTTGGTCAAAGTTCCATCGAATATTTGGGGCATGTGGTTCGGGCTGGGGGGTTTCCCCTCATCCTGGTAAGTTGGTAGCTATAGAAAAATGGCCAGAACCCACTTCTTTGAAACAGCTTCGCGCTTTTTTGGGGTTAGCCAGATATTATAAAAGATTTATTGAGTCTTTTGCTTCCTTAGCCAGTCCATTAACTGACTTGTTGAAAAAAGATGGGTTTCATTAGGATGACACTGCTCTTCAAGCTTTTATTGAGCTCAAACAGGCTTTGCGTCAGGCCCCTATATTGGTGCTACCAGATTTGAAGAAGCATTTTGTCATAGAGACTGATGCATCCAGTACAAGGATTGGAGCTATTCTGTTACAAGAAGACAAGCCAATTGCTTTCTTTAGTACGAAAATGCCTGTCCATTTAGTTAAGTCATCAGCTTATGTGCGAGAGTTATATGCAGTAGTAGAAGCGGTGCGGAAGTGGAGACAGTATTTGTTGGGTTCTCATTTTATTATCCGAACAGATCACAGAAGTCTGAAAGAGCTTTTAACTTAAGTTATTCAGATTCCCGAGCAACATAAATACTTGACCAAATTACTTGGATATGATTACTCTATCGAGTATAAGAGTGGGAAAGAAAATGTCGTGGCTGATGCTCTTTCAAGACAACATGAGTTCAATTATCTTGCTTTTTCGATGCCACATTTTTCTTTTGTTGACAAGTTGAAGCAAGAATACAAGGAGTTGCCTGCTTTTGTGAAAATTATTTAGGACTTAGCAGCAGGACATCCTCTAAAATGGAATCTACGATGGTTCAATGAGTTACTATTTAAGGGGCATCAATTATTTTTTGTTCCTACTTCTTCCTTGATTCCATTACTTTTAGAGGAATTTCATAATATTCCTACTGCTGGACATTTTGGAATTCGAAAGACATATCAAAGACTGGTGGCTCAATTTTATTGGCCTGGAGTATAACATGATGTGGAGTTGTTTGGTCGTGACCGTCTTACTTGTCAACAGACTAAATATTCCACTCAACGCCCTACTGGCTTGTTGCAACGATTGCCTTTGCCAGAGATGATTTGGGAAGATTTATCTATGGATTTTGTGATTGGACTTCCTAAATCTCAAGGTATACGGTGATGATGGTTGTAGTGGATCGACTTTCCAAGTATTGTCACATTAGTCCATTGGATACTCATTTTACTGCTACAAAGGTGGCTCAGTTGTTTTTACAACTGGTGGTCAAGTTACATGGTTTACCAAGAAGTATAGTAAGTGATAGAGATAGCATCTTTATGAGTCGTTTCTGGCAGGAGCTATTTCGTTTGAGTGGCACTAAACTCTTCACGAGTAGTGCTTACCATCCCCAATCGGATGGTCAAACCGAAGTTTTGAATAGGGTATTGCAACAGTACCTCCGAAGTTATGCCATGGACAGACCACATGAATGGGTCTCCTATTTGGCATTGGCCGAATTTGCTTATAATGTGTCATATCATGAAGGGGCTGGAACTACTCCATTTGAAGCTATCTATGGTCGTAGTCCTCCTACGGTACCCATGTATTTGAGGGGCAGTTCTAAATTGGAAGCAGTTGATTATGAGTTGAAAAATCGAGATGAGATTTTATCTCTTCTTAAAACTCATTTATTATCAGCTCAGCTGAGAATGAAGAATCGAGCTGATAAACATCGAAGTAATGTTGTATTTTCCGAAGGGGACATGGTTTTTGTGAAATTGTAGCCTTACATACAGACTTCACTTGCTGGTGATTACCACAAATTATCCAAGAAGTTTTATGGTCCTTATCGGATCACTAAGAGGATAGGTCAAGTTGCATATGCTTTGCAACTATCGGAAGGATCTAGGATCCATGATATTTTCCATGTCTCGTGTTTAAAGCCAGCTTATGGGTCTGTACTCCTTAGTCTGGATTTACCTCCTAGAGTATTTCACAATAATCCTGTTTTAGACCCTATTTGTATTTTGGATTATCGTACTATAGTGAGACATGGAACGCGTGTTCCTTAGATCCTTGTTCAGTGGTTAGGGTTACCATCAGAGGACACAAGTTGGGAGGATCTAATCAATTTTCGATGACTCTACCCCAATTTTCACCTTGAGGACAAGGTGTTATTTCAACCGGGGGAGCCATCTGATACAACCCAGATTCATCAACATGCAGCACGAAACAGAAGGAAGCCAAGATGGCTTGACAACTATTCCACAACAAATTAACAGCTTCTTGTTAAATGCATGTAACAACTAGAATAGTTACAACTCATGTAACAGAATAGAGTAGTTACAACTAGATCTGTAACTAGATTTCAACAATATAACATATCTAAACAAGAACACAGGAGGAATGTATGATTATAGAGAAATGAATGAAAAGGGACATTGATTTCTTCCCCGAAGTAGACTTAGTGTCTTAGAGTGTCTGGCAACTCAAACTGCCTCGGTTATCATACACTTACTACCTGCAATAGATTAGATAAACATCAGCTCAAGTTCGTTCAGAGAGTGTATTGATATAGTGAGAGCAAGAAATACGAGAGAGAAAGAGAGAATAAGACATATCTAGGGTTTGGAGGCGCGAGAGAGGAGCATGTGGAGGCAGAAGAGGAGGAGAGTGTTAGGTTAAAACAAGTGGGCCTTCTCAGCTTGCCATTAGCTCTTAAGTCAATATATTTTGCATCCTAAAAGTTGTAACTTGGTTTTTCAAACTTATGTAATTGAGCTTAGAGTAATGTTTGGGAAAAAATTTGTGACCTTATAGGATTTACGATCAAGTCATGGATCATAAGTGCATAACTTGATGGGAAACCTGACCTAATAAATTATAATAATATATATAAAATAAAATAATTACAAAAAAATCAATTCAAACTAAAAAAAGAAGTCCTAAGAAGCAAAGTCTCTTGAGACAATTTTAGTAAAGAAAAATTATATACATTACTTATTAAGAATATATTTTTATAGTTTGATTAGATATTTGAACAATTCATGTATGCATATTTTCTAACATTAATGTTATCTTTATAGAACATACTAGTTTAGATTTTGTGATGTATACTATAAATGTTATGTAGCACCATTTTTCCTACTTTTTCCCAATTGAAATAAGCGAGAAGATTAAATAAGTGGATTTCTAAGGTTACATCACATTTACATAAATAATTTTGAAAAATAATAGCATAAAAAAATAAAATTAAGAAAAAGGGATAGAAAAACCTCCTAAGATCGGCCAAGTTTCAGTATGACAATAGAAACCCCATAAAGTATCAGGTCAAGTTTGGGAGACCCATAAGGAAGCTGGTCAAGTTCAAGTATTATATAACCCGTCCCAAATCTGCTCCGGTTGCATTCCTCGTAAAATTACTATCTAAAATACGACAACTTAGGCATCATTTGTTTCATGTAAGATAAATTTTGAGAATACTTTTTTTGTGTTTGTTAACAGGAAAATAGATCTTTTAAGTAAAAAATAGATTCACATATCTACAAACTCTATCCCCCCAAAAAATGAATATCAAATAACACAAAGAAAACAACATACTGTTTTCAAATCGGTAAATCATTTCTAAGATAACAGTCATAAGAAATCATAGTCAATTGATACGTATATATCCAAAAATACAAACCGATTTGTACAACTTTTATAAGTCTGACAGAGTTTGACAATTTCCAATATTTTTTTATCCCGTCTCTACCTCCTGTATTAAAGCTGATGCATCTTTATATTTTAGATACCACAGTATTTGGGATGTTTGCATTGATTGCCCAATGTTGCTTATTATTTTCTTTTTCAACTTCCTCTTTCTTGAAAATAAGAATAGTGTCTCATCCAACGTTTTATGTCATTATACTAATTGAAATGACTCTGGTTTGGTTTCCTGAGAGTAGAATAAGAGAATTTATTTCCATTATATGGTTTATATGAACATAAACTGAGTACTTTATCTCATTTAGATAACAATCCAAGACAGGGAAAAAAAAAAAAAAAGGAAAAACTATGAACATTATGTGATCATCTTATCAACAATTATTTCTAATTGAACAATGTATAATATGCTTTTCCTTGTTATGAGAAGCTAGAATTAGATTATTTATGGCAAGTTTAAATGAATTAGATATATATACAATTTATTGATGATTGATTATTCTCGACGTTCCACGTGAATTTCATGTTTTTTCTTTTTAATAAAAATTTCTTGTTTTGAAAACTAAAACCTAACCTATATATTCAATAAAATCAGGTCAGAAGTCCAAAGAGTATTCTTTGGTATTTTCCCCCATCCGTACAATCATGAATTCTTTTCCAATGAAAAACAAATACCTTTAGTGGTATTTTTCCATGAAAAACAAATACATATTAAGAAGTTCGATCTTTAATTAATAAAAATTGCTTCTTTTTTTTTTTTTTGTATGTAAATACCTTGTTAAAATTGGGAAGATCCCACTTCATAAATAGGTCAAATTCTTTTAATTGTTTGTTTTATGTGTCTTGTTTTTTTCCTTTTTACCATTTTTCTTTTACTATTAATTTATATTTCAGGATTTAGAGCAACAACATAATAAAAGCTTGTCCGTGTTGATGTTATAGTTGCTCTATTTTAAAAATAAAAGAATCCATTAGGTATGTTTGTATGCATATATTTTATTATTATTGTTATCATTATTATTTGCAATATAATAATTTAAATCAAATTAAAGTGTAAGGGACATGAAATAAACTATTTAATTCATCGAGTGTAAACTAAAATGTTTGTTTGCTGATGATATATATTGAATGTTCCATATTACATGAAAGAAAATTCTCTTATTTTGTTATTATATTTTTCTCATTATGACCAATTGGGTTGAAAATTGATTTTACTAAATATTTGTGTTAGAATTAAAGAATGAAATATTTAAAAGGATTTTTTCTATTCTCTATTAAAGAAAATAAAATTATAAGATAAATGTTCCATAAGGGACAATTGATTATTTCAATAAACCGGTGCATTGATTGGTCCTCTCATTCAATAGTTTGTTAGGAAAATAATTCATCACATAAATGGATGAAAATGAGATTTATATTATTGCAGGTGCAACAAAAGTGGTTTTTTCAGCCAGGATTCTCATATATAGATGAAAGCATCATAAAAATAAGATTCTAAGAGAGCCTTTTGTTAATAAGGAGTACAAATGACAATTATATATGAATCAAATTCTATATAATGGAGATATTTATTGCATCAACCATATACAAATGAGACCGAGGGCGTTCTTTGAGTTGTGTAAGATACCGAAGAAGAAAAAATTATTACATCAAACTAAAAATCTGTCCATTATAAAACAAAATATGGTATTTTGTCATTTGCTTAGACATAACGTGAGATATAGAGAAATAGGAGGGAGATTTCATAGATTCAACTGAAATGATGCATCAATATTTTAGCATCATTTTGAAAGCATTTTCAAAGTTATATATCGTCAAAGCACCAAGTGACATAATCCCTTCAGAGAAAATGAATAATAAAATATTTTACCCATATTTCAAGATATGCCACCAAACCTGTATAACTTAGAATATGGTTTAGAATATAACCACAACATATTAATTATATCAATAATTACTATTATGATTGCTTAGAGGTAATGGATGGCACACCTCTGAAATCCAAGGTCGCTTTTAAGGATGAAAAGATGGCACAATGCAAAATGTTCTTGTAGCCAAGGTTGTCAAACTTGCAAGTCTATGTAGAATCGTCAGAGGGTTTATAAAATCGGAATGTTGAATCAAAATGTAGAAACGTAAATTTTTACGACCTATGCAAATAGCTTTGAAAAACTATAGAAATACTTACAAAGTTGTAAAAAGTATAAAATACATAAAAAAATGTAAATAAATTAATTAATTAATTAATTAAGTTCTCTTTTTCATAAAAATTTATAATCCATAACACAACATATATATATATATAAGAGCAATTAGAATCAAAATCAAGTTCTTTTTTATTTTTTTTTTAAAAGTCTTATCTTAAATTCTTCTTTATATAAAAGAAATCAATAAGTATTTTCATTATAACCCGACTTGAATGAATTCTATAAAAGGTTAATGTCATGAAAGGTACCTAAACTTTAATAAAACATGCAATTAGATAAATGAACTTTAAAGTTAATCAATTCTGTACCTCAAAAAAATTTTCATACATGCTAATAAAAACTCTGTCGAGTTCTTTAAGATACTAAATTGATCAATTATAAAGTTTTTCAAGTACTAAATTTATCAGTTTCAAAGTTCAACCATTAAATTAATCAATTTCAAAGTTTATGTCTTTAATTGCATATTTTGTCAAAATTCATATATTATTTATGATATTATCTATTTTATAAATGTTAAACAATGGAGTTAGATAGAAAAAGAGTGTGAAAACAAAATTGAAAGATGATAAAGAATATGTATTATCCTAATTGTTAACGAGTTTATAAAAACACGATTGTATTTTTTATATTAGTCTCTATTTGACTTAAGTATGTAAAATAGGGTTATAAACGAGTCAATAAAACTGACTCATTATCTTTTCTCTTACTTCACGCACTTAAAGTAAATAAAACCTAACTTTGATTGCAATTCGTGTTTCCATTTTCTCTCATATATCTATCTCATCAATTTGAACGTTACTAACATATTATATTCTTATCTGTGGACGCACAAAAATGCAAGTGTAAAAATATTTGCTTTTTCAAGCAACGCATAGCTCCTACATGTAGGGGTTTCTTTTTCAATATTTATACTCAATAATGAATGTAATCCATATACTTTCGAACTACTTTTCCACTCAAAGTTTGTTACCATGCTAGTTATACACAACTATGCTGCTTTCATATGGCATATTAATGACTTATTTCGATTCTCTCTCTCTCTCTCTCTCTCTTATGTTTATATCTTATGTATGACATGTATATGTATGAAATTTAACGTTTGAAAAAATATCTTATTTGTATCTTATCTGTTTTTATTTTATAATTATCAAAGAGGAGGTGATCGAGTAATGAAAATTGAAAAGTAAAACTTCACATGCATTTAATCAAGAGATGGTTGAAAAAATTTATTTTATACATCGGAGAAAAAAAGTTGGTAATTTTATAAACGTGAATAAAAGTAAATGGCGAAGAAATCCAATTTTATGGGGATATTTACGTAATTAATTTTACACGATGGGTATAGATATAATTGTATTTTCATCTTTTTGTCTTTTTATTCTTGCCAAATATGATATTTGGAGTAAGACAGCAAAACAATATCCAACAAATTGGAAAAAAGATAAAACTAACCCTTATTCTATATTAGACTTTGATGCCGGACAGCACACGTGCTCCTTCTACTCTGCATAACTTTTTCCCTCCATGCATTGCTACAGCGCTTAGAATAATTTCATTAAACGTAATTAGTGGACAATAAAAACTAATAACATAAGTTACAGAGTATACTAATTTACAACTAACAATAATTTTTCAATAAAATTTACATTTATCGTATCTTTATTGATTTATATCCACCGCTTATCAATCGAAGTGATAAACTAATCTTCACATACATACGCCTACACACACACACATGCACACAAACATGCTTACATGCACACACTCATGTCTGTAAAAGATTACATATAAGCGTATTGCATATGTATCACACCACACATGGCCTACAAGGAACATGAAACTAAGTAGTCGATAACTAAGGAAATGCTAATTACTAGGCAGGCTACCATGGCTATTAAAGAGTTGTTGCCCCGACTATATAAGCAATTGCTGGAATCAGGAATTAGCTAATGACAAGATTGTTTATGTTTTGAAGGTGAAATTCAAATTATTGTAATAGCCTATGCACTCTCTATCAAAGCATAAAACACAATCCTAACTTTTTTGGTTTCTATATTTTATGAATCCAGTACTACTACATCTTTCTGCTCTGATACTTGATCATTTCAATGAATCCCTGCTGTACACATAGGGTCTGTTTGTTTTGGCTTTTTTTTGGCAGATACAGACACTTTTTCAAACTTTTTGCTAACAAATTATTTATCAAGAAATAGATATTGATAAAAAAAAGTTGACAGTTCTTATCAAAAGATCAAATAGAATAAATATAGATAAAATTTAGATACAAATCGGATATATTTACACATATCATTTTAAAAAAGATACAGATACAGATGAAAAACGGACAATCCAAACAGACCCATAATCAAAATCTTCCATCCTTCATAAAATGCCAAAAGACAATAAACTAGAAGACCAATCCCGTCACCAGCATGATATCCAGCTAGTGAAGAACAAACCTAGGCTTCAACTTGGAAGGGAATGTTGCTTTAACAACACCGCATGTATTTAGTATTATTGTACAGCACCTTGGATTTCTATATAGTGTCATTTTAGTAATTTGTTGTATAGCTCGGTTTTCTCGTGTATATATATCATCTCTATGTTACACAATTAAATAGAAACACATATGATCAATAAGCTCAATATTTACGAAAATCATTTATGGTATCAGCGCACTTAAAAAAAAAAGAAAAAAGAAAAACCAAATTACCAATTATATCAAGTCCTGCACCTGTGCATCTATCATATTTCTTCTCTTTCTTCATCTTCAAAATTTTTGATCCGCAACTAACTTCTCTTCTCCAAACATCTCCATCATTCCCTTTGGTCGTTTTTGCTTTCTTTCCTTCTTAATCTGCTGTGCAAATCACCCCACCACTCTTCTCTTCTCCGTTGCCTTCAACAATGGACGCCACCTCCGATCCTAGCATCCTCAACCGCACCATGGCTAACTTTCCTGTTGTCACATCCTCCAACACAACCGGCCACTCTACGACCGGCAATAATACCTCCCCAATCCCCACCGACTCTCTTCCTGTGACTATTACCCACTCTCTCCCCTCTCACGTCACTCCTAACTCTAACTAGACCCCCCTAACCAATTACCCTCCCCTGACCTCATTCCGTTCAACTCACCCGTTACAATTTCCCCTCTCAACTACCGTACTCACTACACTTGTCTACCGCCCTACCTCTGTCTTCCTAGCCCCTCTTGATAAAGACAAATTATATTCATCTTTCATGAAACAAACCATGTTAATTTGTCATGATTTTTATATAAATCAATAGGGATTGGTACTTCAGTGTGCTTAAATGTGTTATCTCGAGTCTTGAAGGAAATACAATACATATAGAACAAATTTGGACAAGTTTCATCACATTTGAAAATAAAGAACAAACCAACACCGCCTAAAACAAAATCAACATCGCCGGTGTAAGCTGCAACACATGCAATAATTTAATTCAGCACTGCCGGCTTAGGAACAGAGAACATCAGCCTTCATTTTTAGACTCTATGCTGGCTTCTGGGAATCCAGTGCTGCCAGCGTATGGCCAGCGCAAGCTGTGAACAGAATTAAAAACTTAAGCACAATCAGCAATGCCGCCAGCCTTCATCAATGATCAACACCAGTGTTTGATAATCTGCATCCAATGACGCCATCTGGAGCATTTACACCGCCGATGTATAGGTAGTGCAGATCATGCACAGTAGCAAGATTATTAACGCCGTCTCCAAAGCCATCCCTTGCACCGCTAGTGTAGCATGTCTGGAGAATTGTTTGAAATCAACAAAAGCCAACAAATTTTTATTATATGCCGCTGGTGTAAAAGCCAGTGTAGACGCAACGCTGACAGTTTAAAGAAGAAAGCCAGCAGTGTTCTTTTCTCTAATTTAAATTTATACAAACACCAGCAGGATACGCCGTTGGCATACATTGAGTAACCTTGTGGCTATTCAAATTCCAAGTTTTGTTCTATAAGATGTGCAAATTCCAAGTTTTGTTCTATAAGATGTGCAACCAGATATGATTTGTAATCATTCCTAGATATTCCAAAAACCCTAGAAAAGAGAATATTGTATTAGAATGAGTGGCTAAATCCTTATTTTCTAGCCAAAGGATTGGTACAAGACTCGGTTCTTCAAGAATTGTGAGATCGAATTGAATTGTTTTGTTTCTATTCTTGTTTTGGGTATTTGTGTATCCTCTAATCTTTTTGTTGTCGTTATCTTCTTTGATTGATGCAAATTTGGATTCGTTTGTCCAATTAACAAGGTGATAATCTGTCAATTAGAATAACAAATCCGTAATTGTTTGATTGTTCTAATGTTTGTGACACAATAACATGAATTATTATAAGATAGGCAATCAATTTATGTTATGAGGATATATAGTCTGATCTAAATAGGTCAAGCGTTTGATTTGTTGGTCAGAATTTCATGCTTTTGATCAATTAAACCCTAAGATCTTGTTTAGGGTCATTTAATCAAAAAGGAAATAATGAAAGAACTTATTTTGGTTATCAATCAAGTAAGGAGAGATAGGTTGCTAGAGCTTATTAACAGCCATAATCAATTTATCCGAGATAAAGAACAAAGATTTTTGCATCAATGATCAATTCTGTGAACTAAAATATGGTAATAACTTTGGTTAGGAATCCTTAGACATTAAATTAACTCTAAAACTGTGTTTGGTTGTTTTAGACATAATTAGCTTTCTTTGAATTTCACAAACACCCCCCAACAGCCCACAACCAAACACCCCCTCCCCCTCTCTCAAACAACCACAATCCCCCTCTCTCTTCCTTTTTTCCTTCTCTTCTTCATCTGATTTTTAAATAGGGGTAGATTTCACCGATCTCTGTGAATCGATCCTGCTCACTACTATATACAAGTTATATAAATTTTGAGAGTAGAATAATATATTTGTTGGATTCGACACCCACCACCTCTCTCTGTCAGCTCCTAATAATCCTTCCTCATCTACTAATCCCATGTCTCTCTATCCTTTGCCCGCTCTTTATAGCTGATAATGTATCCACAATTGTTACCATCAAGCTTGATTCCGATAAGTATCAGTTATGATCCTCTCTAATGACATAGTTTCTCATATCTTTGGATATATATATATATATATATATATAAATATGTGAAAGCTAGGCAGTACAATCATTGCACCCGCTCATAAAATCTTTCTCCCCACCAATGCTCAGCCAATAACCAATCCCGATTATACCCACTGGCTCAGAATAAATCACATGGCTCATGCCTCTCTCCTGCCATAATCTCCACTAACATCTTTATGGAGATTTATGACATTCTTGCTACTTATGATACTTGAAATTCACTCAAACAGCGATTTCTTAACAATTCCATGGCTCATGAAATGGAATTAAAACAACAGCTCTTGACCCTTAGCTGGCACAACACCTCCATTTATGATGATTTTCACTAGCCCAAATCTACCACTGATCAATTCACATCAATTAATAAACCTCCTAGTTCTACAGATCTCATTACTCATGCTTTTCATTGACTTCCTAATGCGAGATTCATATAGCTCTAATAACAAATTGATGCGCTTCTTCTTGTTCAAATATTAAACCAATGCGTACTTAATGGGGTTACTAATTTAATATGAAAACTGATTTTTTAGGTTTTAGATTTATTAAGGTAAATATAAAATTAGCATATAGATATAATTAATATTCAGTAGATACCACGAATATTATTTAAGAAAAAAATAACTTGATAGTGTTTCAAATTATAATTCGATAGACACCATGAAATTATAAAACTATCGCAGTTGTTAAAACAACCACAAGATTCAATCAACAGATTCACCACAATCTAAGCAATAGATTGATAAGAACAAAGAATAAAGAACAAAATGCTCAATATTAAAAAACAAGACTTTACAAGTCTCTCAAAGCAATAATGCTAAAAAAATTAATTATTAACGACAAGACTCAACTTATATATAAATACATATGACAATTTCAACAAGACCTAATATATTTGAAAACTGACCAATTCATAAGATACCAAATAAAAATATAGAAAACTTGACAAATAAGACTTATTCCTAAAATATCTAGAACCAAAATAAGAAATTAACATATTTAAAATATGACTCCATCCTAAATATCTAGAACAAAATAATAGAAAAGTAACACGTCAATAGCAGATTGGATTAATTTGGTAGGTTGGGCAATAAATATCTTCACTCTTTTTTGCCCAGTTTGATTTATCAGTTCCACGAGAATATGATGCCCTTATCACGACGTTCGCTCGCTCTCCAGTTTCCCTCATATTTGAGAAGGTTTGTGCCAATTTGTTAAGTTAGGAACAATGGCTCAAACACCATGATCATGATGATGTTGTTATCTCTACTCCTACGCTCACACTACCAACACCACCTTCACCTCCTCTAGGAGTTGAGGTCATGGTCACACCCACTCCAGACTAAAGGGGTGTAGTCACTCTTCTCCAATAGCTCACAGTTCCTCTTCTCACCCACTATCAGGCGCAAGTCTACATTCAAGCATCCTCTACCTAATGATGCCCAAGCATAAACTATCGTTCCAGCTCAACTCCTCCATTCACGTCAGATTTGCAAAGAACCAGGCCATTCCGCCCTTCAATGTTATCACAGGTTTAGTGAGTCGAATGTGCCCTAGTCATTTGCCACCCCATCTCTTGATGAATCACATGATGTTATTTAGTCACTCAACTTTGGTGCCACACACCACATGACGCCCGATGCAAGTATACTCACTAACTTAGAAACGTATGTTGGGTCTGATAAGGTTTTTGTAGACAATGGTGCATCACTTCTCATATTACACACAGCTAGTCTTACTATTCACACACGGGGTCATCATCTTTGTCTTAACAATGTTTTGCATGTTCCTAACCTCACACACAATCTTTTGTCCATCATTGTTAAGATTAAGACCGTACTGTCACCTTTAACAACTCTGTTTTCTATGTCAAGAATTACTATTCACACACAGGCTCATAATCTTTGTCTTAACAATGTTTTGCATGTTCCTAACCTCACACACAATCTTTTGTCCATCATCAATTGTTAAGATTAAAACCTTATTGTCACCTTTAACAACTCTATTTTCTATGTCAAAGATTCCTAGACAGATCAAGTTCTTCTTCAACATCCAACTAAATAGCCTTTTTAACTAATTACTCTACACCTTGTCCAGTCTCCTCAATCTCTCCTTGCTACAGCTATCTCCAGAGAAATATGACACTCACCTCTATCATCCACATACCGAAGTTCTTAACTAGTTAGTTCAGTGTTCATTCAATCAAGTCCTCTACACCTATTATTCCTTATCATTCTTGTTGCATGGGCAAGTCCATTCGACTTTTGTTTCAGCAATCATCTCACAGAGCATAAGAACCCCCAGATTTAATTCATTCCAATGTATGATAGTCGCCAATTAGATTAATCTAGGATTTCACTATAATGTACTCTTTATTGACTATTGTACTAGATTTTATAGACTTTTCCTATGCGTAATAAAAATAACATTTGCCTCATTTTATAGACAATCATCTCTTTAATCGTATTAAGATTTTTCATAAAGATGGTAGTGGTGAATCTAGCTCCTACTAACTTTTTAGAAGATCACAGCATACAACTCCAACTATCTTGTCTGTATGCCTCTCAATAAAATGGAGTTGTTGAGTGCAAGCATAGTCATATCTATGATTTGGCTCACACTATCCCATCCATGCCAACCACCTACCCTCTTTTTGGTTAGATGATGCTTTTACTGATGTCTACACCATCAATCGACAACTGTCTACCATCAACAAATCTCAATCACAAATTACCCTATGAACACCAGATTCAATCGAACTATCAATTCCTTCACACATTTGGCATCCTTTGCTTCACCAATCTCTCTCATTGAGCCATAAATAAACTCTGGCATCGTTCCATTCCCTATCACATTAAGGCTGCCGCTGCCTTGATCCTTCCTTTGGGCCAAGTATACATAAGTCGTCCTGTTGTCTTTGATAAGACTAATTTCCCTTACACTAAACTTCTTAGATCATCTAACTCTACCGATGAGTCACACTCTCCCTCTCTTACCTTTACCTTTATCTTCACTATACCTATCTATACGCTTTCAACCACCGAAATTCCTGACCATACGCCACCACCCTCCACATCCCCCTCAACCACTCCTTCACCTGCTACATTAACCTTCGAGCCTACCCCTATCTCCTCCACACCTCCTAACCCCCTTCTACTACTCGCCCAACAACCATACATGTTTATCATTGTTCTTGACCTTCTGCACCACAAGGACCAATCCACCCATCTTCCTCCCACATCCCCTTTACCTTACCACCCATCATGTGCATGCCCATTCCAAGTTTGAAATCACCAAACCTCGCACTATCCTTAATCTCCACATACATACCTTAGCTACAAAACCCCCGTCACTATACTCCTGCCCTTCGTGACCCCATATAGGCAGCAACAATGAGAGAAGAATTTAACTCCTTAAAAACAATACTTGGACTCCTATTCCTCCACGATCCCACCAAAATATTATAGGCAACACTTGAAAGTTTCGCCTTAAATACAATGTTAAAGAACAGGTTTAGCGTTACAAAGCGAGTCTTGTTGCCTAAGGATTTACCTAACCTAAGGGTATTGACTACTTTAAGATCTTTACCCCTATTATCAAATGCACTACCATTCACTTCATCTTATCCGATGTTGTCTCTTCTCACCAGGATTTTCATCAACTAGATGTTAAGAATACCATTTTTTCCATGGTCATCACACTAAAACAATATTCATGAAACAACTTCCTAGTTTTGCTCATCCCCACTATACTCATTGTGTGTGTCAATTATAACAAATTCTTCTACAGCCTGAAGCAAGCTCCTTGACATGGTTGCATCACTTCAGCATTCTTTTGTTACGCCTAGGGTTTCATCAGGATAAGGCTGACACATCAATATTCATTCTCACCAAAGGTCCTAACATACTAATCCTCCTTAATGTGGATGACACTATCCTTTCTAGCAACAGTGCACAACTCCTCAACAATTACATTTCTATCCACACACAAATTTGCCATGAAAGACCTTAGTCCCCTGCACTTCTTCCTTGGCATTCAAATTACTCGTACAACTAAAGGTACACACTTATGTCAATCTTAATTTATCTCTATTCTTTTCAAGAGTCATCACACGCATCTATCTAAACCAACTAAAACTCTTTTATCCCCTAGGAGTCATCCCAGTGCCCTTGGTTCTCCGTTATTGCCACACGCCACTACCTACCATGAGATCATGGGTGCACTACAATATCTTACAATTACCTACCAAGACATCAACTTTACAATAAATTAATTAAGTTAAAACATGCAGAATCCCACCACTAACCAAAAGCAAGTAGCAACACATGTACTTCACTATCTTCGGGACATCTATACTGGACTTCCAATCACTCGCACATGCTTGTACTACTCTAACTACCCTTTTGCTAATGATGATCAGGCTGGATGCCCGTACACTCATCGATGGACTATAAGTTATGCAATCTATTTGGGTCGCAACCTCATTTCCTAGCGATTTAAGAAGCAACCAATAGTCTCACATGGCTCTACTAAGGTAAAATGTTGTGCTCTTAACTTTACGATTGCTAAGTCTACTTAGATTTGCCACCTTGCTTGCAAAATTATAGTCCCCATCCAACGTCCCACTATTCTTTGTTTTGATGATCTTAGTATAGTTTATTTACCAGCTAATCTAGTTTATCATGATCACACCAACTATGTTGATATTGATTACCACTTTGCTCTGGAAATGGTTGCAGCTGGTCAGGTTCCCATTTGTTACATACCTATACGTTTTTAGCATGCCGACATCCTTACTAAGAACCTCTCTACATCTACTTTTCTTGATCCTTCTTCCAATCTCACATCAATTCACGTATCATGAAACTAAAAGGTGCATTACTCTATATATCTAAGATTTCTATATAGGGTCATTTGTATAGCCTAGTTTATCTTATGCATATATATCATCTCTATATTACACAATGTAATAGAAACACATCATCAACAAACTCAATATTTACCAAAATAGTTCATAGAGGATAGTCTTCATTAAGTGTAATTGCTAGTTTCAACTGCTAGAATTATAAGACTTTGTCTATTCAAAAGCTAAGTTGAGTACCTGTATGAATCCTGCTGGCTACTTTTCTGTTTCTGATTATTCCATAATCGCATTATTACCATGAAAATACCATGCACGGTTAGATTCTTTCCTTCACCAATGTTTCTTTAAGTTTGTGGCCATCCCAAGCAGCTACCAATGTATCTTTATGAACAAGTCTTTGCTTCCCCTTCATAATCTGTAAATCCAAAGATTCCTGAGGCCGACACCTTGATACCTTAATAGCATTTAGTGGATATCTGCCATCATTCTGAGCAATTCACCCCATTCAGAACTCATCTTGCAGACAAGCATTTAGTGAAACAAATATATAGGCAACTATATAAAATGAGAGAGCCTTTTAATGGTAGAACCAAAAACAAATAAAGGATGAGAAGCAAATATTTAAACTAACATGCAGCATCGATGCACATTGCCCCGGTTTTGGAAAGAAAAGTTATATTTCAAGATAGTGTGGATCTTTCCAAGAGTGAGGAGCACAAGAAAACAATTGTAACACCAAAATTTTAGGTAAAAGTAGCCAAAAGTGCGTTACAAGCTCAGACATTTAAAGCAGCACGATACTACATAGATCAGCAGGTTAAGGGGAAAAAATGCAATAGAAAAAAAATCCGAAAATCAGAAATTGAAGAAAAAAAAATACCAAGAATACCATAATTGAGATCTTGTCTTGGATTTTTTTCGACAATTTCTGATTTTCAGAATTTTTCAAAATTGTTTTTTTCCCCCCTTTTCCCACAGATCAGCATAAATTGAAGCCAGACATTCTTAAAGTTAATGCCTCAAGTGTGCAGAAATTCCAACAAACAAGGAAAATATATTCAGGTTTGCACAATCTAACATTATATACTTTGTTTATGACTTACATCAGGAATAGCAAAACCACCTTCTCGTGCATCACATAAGTCTAGTGATAACTGTCGAAGCATTGGCAACTGCATGAAGAAACAAGTAAATATTACTACAAACACTTTCTTATTCATCCCAGTTTGATCCATTTAGTAAGTCACTATTTCAAATACCTTGGCACAAGCATCAAGAATAAAGCTTTTTTGCATACCACGACCCTGTAAAATAAGCCAACACTTTCAATTATTTCTCTTCAAAGCAAAAAAATATAGCATGCTCAAGAATCAAAAGACATTATTATGGCTCCTAGATGGATTATCTTATCTGCATTGAAATCCTGGAGTCTTGATAAGATGCTTTTAAACCAGGACAAGTCTAACCTAACCATTATTTGATAGTTTCAACACCAAGAAGCAACCATCATCAAATCAAAACTTTGGAACTACCCTCAAATAAACAAAACTAAGATGAAGGTATCTGCTGTGTGATTAGAATTCTCTTTATCAGGCTCAAACAAGAATGACATGCTTACTGAGAAATCAAAAAACATTTCAAATATCTAAACATAAATTAAAGATTCAAATTAGATTCTGATTGTATCTCCAAGTCAAAGCATCTTATAGACAACCAACAAAAACCTTTTTCACGCACGATGACTTTGCAAATCAGAATTCTTTTTTCTTTCTTAGAGAGTATGGGATACTCTGTTGTAAAAACTGAAACATAATTAAAAAAGGGTGGGGAAGCTATAATAACTAGTAACAAGTAAAGTTAAATGACAACAAAAAGATATGCAAATAGGCAGAAAGCAAATGAATAAATATAGATAGCGCACATTATGACGTAAGAAGAGAACTTCAAGAGCTATGCATTCGAATAGATGAGAAACTCCTTGAGCTGTTACTTGTCCACATTCCTTCAATAAAACAAAGTAAGATGGGTAAAATACTTGGTAAGTTGTCCCTGAAAGGTGAAGTAAATAAATCTGACATACTGCAGTTCAAGTAAAGAGCAACAAGTTTTGCATGAGAAAGATTAACCATGCCAGCACCCAGCATCATCCATTAGACTAGTTCCAAATCATAAAGCTTTAAGTATAATGACGTTCAAGCCTCATTCCCACTAGGCAGAGTTGGCTACACAGATCGTACACTATCATCTGCTTTGTCACAAACCAGATCCTTTTTACATGTCACATTATTGTACATTGTTCCTTCTGAGTCTTTTTCACTCTATCACACCCCTATTTTATGTGAGTTGTCCCAAAATTAAGAAGCTTAGATCCCCCTAAACATCTAAGAAGAATAAAAGCATAATGGACCTCCTTCACCAAAGGACATAGCACAAGTGCTCATGGTGGGATTTTTACTTCAAAATACAAGTTCAACAAAACAAACATATCAAAGCTTTCTAGGTTTCTTTCCCCTTTATACTGACTATAACTTTCCAAAACATGCCTTCTAAAGAAAACTGTTGCACTACATGGCGATATGAACCAATATGCTTAGCAAACAAGAAGATAAAAATAGCAGATATTGAACTTGATGCTGTTCATGAAGGTTTAAAAGACGATGTTGCAAATGTCATTTCAAAAACAGAATTAGAGGTGGATTTCTTGGTGGTTTGTAGATATAATAGAGCTAAGCATGTAGCATAAGTGAATGATTACATCCTTATTTGAAAATTCTGGATTTAATTGCAGAAATAGATGTGTTTGTCGATGGGATATCCAAGTGAATAGAATTGCAGATTAATCAGCCAACTATGCTCCTTGAGGAATGCAAAGGTTGACTTTGATGATGAAGCAGTCCCAGAATTTTATTCACAATGACTTTTATCACCTGATAATAGGTTCCATTGTCTCCATTTCATATTAAATTTAGCCATCAGGGAGGTTTGCTCTAATGCCCCCTCCTTTTCTATTTTTTACTCATTAAACGATGCTGGCAAGAGTGGAATGTTATGGCAGGTCAACACAATGTCAAGTTGTTTGTGTTCTTCACTGACCTAAAATACCTTCCAGCATCAAAAGCTATTGGAGTTTGCTACGTTTTTGCAAATGAAAATGTCATAAAAGTCAGTAATAGCAGCAACCACTCATAGAAAATGCATCATAATATCCATTTACTACTCAGAACTGTTGCATCCTGAAGTATGCACATGCTCCTTTCGTTTGAAATTTGTCTTTTGGTGGTAATTGACTATATAAATCATGCTAATAATATATATACAAGTTAGTCTTTTTACGAACACTTCATTAAATATTGTCCCTGTTTACATATACTAACATGGCTCTTGTCTTGTTTCTAGCAGTCTTGATCTCTATCACCTGTTTTATTGGAATGCTATTCTGTCTCTTCCAACCTTACTCAGATTCACCTTAATCTCTTCATTTCCTTAGTCCAGATAGTTATTCGACAAAAGCCTAAGTTGCTGCTTTGTAAGAGGAAATAACACAAAATACTGGAGACCAAATTAACAAATTCAATTCTTCCACCAAATATTTTCTAATATTTCCAACTGCATCTTATGTAGCTAACAAAAAGGGATAGGATTCAATTGTTACCAAGGAAAAGAACTTAAAAAAGAAATGGAAGAGCTATATGCATTTTTAATGAGAGAAATCAAAAAATGAAAGTCAAAGGTGTACCTCCAAGTGAAGGGTAGCCAAACCTGGCCATCCATGTGAAATGACCTTCTGTGTATCTGTACAAAGTGCCCCAATAAGGAGAGTTAGAAACACATTGATGATAAGAATTAACTCGGTGCTCTTTGCTACTCCATCTAAAAAAACTGGTGCTCTTTTTGGCGCAACCAGCCATTGGAGATGAGATCTAAAGCTGAGTATATTAGGAATTATAAACCAATTGTGAACCTCGAATCTCAAATATGCTGATGGAAGTAATTTTGTTGCAGCCTCACATGTACACAATCATTTTCAGGTTTCTTTTGCATGATTGAAGTCAGTAAACTTTCACAGATCAACCTAGCTGCAACTGTCTCCCAATGAAACATTTCTCCTTTCCTCAACTTCAACCAGCCAATTCAAAGCCTATCGTTAAGGTACCTTTTTTTCCCATAACTCACCATCTAGACTATTTCTTGCAGATCCACACCATTTACTGTTTTTGATAAATTATTAGTTCTAATAGCTATACTGTTAGAAGAGTACAGATGTAAAGCTCATCTAGTTGCTCCTTAAGATTCCATTTTACAGCTAAACACCTTGCCAGGCTTACAGCCACCATCAAATATAGATCTTTCAATTGCCCTGGGTCAGGGTAATTGATAGTGCAACACTTGACACTTTTTCTAATTATATATCTTATTCCTCCTCCAAATTTATTTGCCTTCTTGCCTTCAGTTTCTCCCCCTCAGACTCTGTAAAGGCAGGCTACAAAGGAGCAGGTTTCTGCACTTTGTCCTAATAAACTTAACATTTAATCACTTTTGGCTGTCCACAATAGAATGTTAATAACAAAAAGAGTACACTTTTGTATTTTATTGATTACAACCAAAATTGCTCTCCAATGTCCAAGATAATTCTCATCACATGCTTCACTATAGTGGGAATTTTAAGTGGCTTTTGCATTACTTAGATATTAAAAATGCATTTTTCATGGGACTCTAGATGAGAAAGCGTGTAAAGCTACCCCTTAGATTCATAGCTGGTAAGACACGAAGTAGTCTTAAAGCTGAAGAAGTCGTATTAGCATCCGAAGCAGCCTCCTCAGAATTGGATTAAAAATTTAGTTTTTCTCTTCTCTAATTTAGCATGGGAAGAGTACGTCGCGTAACGATATCTTCTAAATGACATCAAACTTCAGAAGGAAATTCTCATGATTTAAGGGCCTCTTACACCAGCAATTTCAGACCAAGCATCTAAAATCTCAAAGATATTTTCTAGGCTTGGATGTAGCCTCCCGGAGTAAGAGGCATTCATATTTTATAAAGGAAATATGTTTAATACATTCCTAAATCTCAATGCGAACGTCACCAGGAGACAGCCTTAAAGAGTGCTACAGTATATTAACGCTGCATTAGATAAGAAACTCATGCCTCATGATCAAGGGCACTAACAAACGATACAACATAATGGTGTTACCTGAACAAATTCTTGTATCAAAAATCTAGAAGATTGGAGATCTTTTTAAGCATCCAATTTGCCCACATAGCCAAAGACATATATTTTGGATGGGGATATCATGAGTTTGTATTCCTCTCTCTCCATGTAAAAGGTCACAGGCAGATAGCATTCACAGAAATAGTTAGATAGGAAAGCTTTCCTAATAATCAATCCACATAAAATTATTGTGAATTATTAGTGGAGTCTGCTTTTCTAAAAGGGATAGAACTAATATTTGGTGGTCAAGTTTAGTGCTAGGCAATAATAGATATGTATGAAAGTAGTAACATCTGAGCTCTTCTAGATCAAACAATAAATGAGTGACTTAGGCAATCAAAATGAGACTTTGAAGTTGGGCAAGCACATTGCCTCTAATCTTGCTTCAGCGCATAGAAACCGCTATTTTGATCTGAGTACTGCCACATCCTTTCTCATTCTGAAGCAATGGATGTTACGTTTATTAACAAGCTTTTAAGAAGTCAAGAGTTGTTTTGTTATGACAAGAAAAAAAGAGCTTTATGATACTTCCCCTCAATATCATTAGGGACAAAACTAATGATTTGACCTTTTTAAATATTTGGGAGGTATGTATTCTGTCACAGAAAAAATAAACCTAAAAGAAGTAAAATTTAAATATAAGGTGCATGTCTGCTTATCACTTGTTAACATGCTAATACCTACAATAACAAATACACATAAGGAAAATTAACAAATTATTCCTACCATATGGATTTCGTTGGCTATATATATGAAAAAGAAAAAGAAAAGACTGACCTGAATTGAGAAACATACAACCCAACAAGCAGAGCTCAACCAAATGTGGACAATTTTCAGTGAGAACACACAAGTTTTGATTAGTCAACCAAGGGGTTACTCTTTGAAGCCTTAGCTTTCTCAGACAAGGCATGGTGAGCTTAAAACTTTCCATTGACAGTTCCCCATAGCAATAGCAGAAAGACAATTCTTGCAAATGTTTCAGTGACGCCATGAGCTCAAACACAACCTCATCTGATATAACCTAATAAGAGAAATTCACAATCATTCTTTTAGTTGAATTTAGATTTCAAGGAGGCCCCAAAACTTCACCAAAACAAATTGAAAGTACAGGCCTTGGCCAGCATTGATGGCTACAGAGCAATATGTAAGCCAACGTTTGCTAGATGTCTAGACATAAAATGCAAAGTAGAGAAATTGGAAAAATATCTACCACTTCATCAATTCAGAAGCAAATTACTGTACCCCTGAGAAGATGGTAGTCATCTGGATAATGAGGGCTTCTTGTGTTTGAAATCCAAAACATTTTCTCGGTAAGCAGAGCTAGAAAAATCTTCTATCAGCATGAATAAAGTTTAACCAAGTAAGCGCAAAAAGCATGCCTATATAGCCCCATAAACTGAGGTCATGTAGCACAAAGTGAGAGGTGACAATAAGAGAACTCTTAGACTTCTGGTTTCGTCTCAATGATTGAAAATGAAAATGCTAACACCATCCAATTAAATATCTGATCAAAACATAAATTTTCCATAAAGAAACAGATAAAAAAGTAGGGGGTGGGGGCGGACTTTTAATTGGCTAAAAGAGCCCAAAATAATCACATGCAAAAGCAAACTAATATCATACACATTTTGCTTCAATGATTACAGAAAACCTAAGCAAAAACTATGCCCAGAAGGCTTTAAAGATTGACAAGTAGTACCTGAAAATAAAGAATAAGAGACTCCAGCATAGGGCAGGCGCTTGGCAATAGGCCTAGAGAATTTTTTCCAACCGATCCTCCTAAACCCACTGTTAATGATTTCAAGCATGTAACAGCAGGTTTTAGAGCTTCAAAATTTATGTCAGAAAAGCCCCAGCCAAAGGAGATTTCTTCCAATGTGCACGTCTTTCGCAAGAAAAGATATAGTTCTCCCCAAGAATACACTGAAGAAGCTTCTCTTTTTTCACCGTTGCTTTCTGGTTGCAACATATCTCGACAGCCCCTTGCTTTAAGGATCTTTAGACCGGGATTTTTAAGAATTACACGAGCTAAACAAGCTGAAGATATCTGCACATGTACAACTAGTATGTTCATATCCAACCCCACAGGAAATTCATTATTACCAAATAAAAAGAAATTCGATTTATTATTGTTTTGCGTCGGACATATCTAGGATCTTTTAACTACTATGTTTTTTATGTATCAGAGATTTCTTCTGTCTTGTCAAATTTGGGTTGTCATACATGATAAATTTTGTTGGTAAACTATGGTAGATAATGTTAGGTAGTGTTTTTCTTTTATTATGAATATGTGTCTCATTCTTGTACTCAAGAAAATAAGATTTAAGAATTTTTTATCAAACTTTCATTGTATTTGAGCTTAAAAGCTAGATTCCATTCCTCTCCTCAAAATGTCACAAATTTTTATTACTCTGGCCAAACTACATCAGAGAAACCTGTAACTCCAAATGATTCCCATTTAACTCAGATCACAAGCATCACGTTGAATGGTGGAGATTTCTTCCGCTGTTCCCAATTAGTTTGAATGTATATCTGTGGCAGAGGAAGGCTATCTAATAGGAGAGAAACAAGCTACAGATGGACAAGATCCCACTTTTGCATTGCAGGTTGCTGGATGCTGAAATCCTACGGTGATGTTGGTGAACTCCATGGAAGAAGAAATCTGCTCCAGTTATCTAGGTTATGGAATAAATGAGATGACACTGAAACTAGGATTATTTCAGGAAGAGGATGACATTGTCACTAAATATTTCAACTTACTAATGACATTTTGGCAATACCTAGATCTCTTCGGTGACTATGAATGAAAGTCAAGTGAGGATGACCAGCATTACTGAACATTGATTCAAAATAGCCAGATATACAAGTTTATAGATGGCCTCAATTTGGAGCACGATGAGGTCAAAGGAAAGTCAAAGGCTGAAAGCCACTAACATCTTTGGTCGCTTAGAAGAGGAAAGGTATAAGAGGGATTTCTTTGGAGGAAGAGGTATAAGTTCTCTTCTAGCTGTAGAAGCAGATAATTTTATCAGTCAACCTGTCATTCCATCTAACTCCCTAATGTCCTCACTTCCTTTAATGGACTCATTGCCCTTGGATCCTCTTATGCCTGGCATTGACATTGAACCTTCATCATCTCGTATTCAAGCAGACTGATCTAGTAACTTAAATGAGGGTTTGGATCCTACTGACTCTTCGGCTTCTTTGTTGCCAGAAACTCAGTTTACTCCTTCTTCGGTTCCTTCTCTGGACCAGGACGATCGCAATTGGACAGTTGTTAAGAAGGAAAAAGTAAAGAAGAAACACAAACATAACTCTGGTTTTAAACACCAGAAGAGTCCCTAATTTTTCAGGTTTTTTAACATCTTCTGCAAAAATTTTAATGATTGCATGCTGGAATATCCAGGGTTTGAATGAAACCTTCAAAGCCAAGAAGATTCAGGACATTTGTTTGGAAAATAATCTAAGTCTTGTGGGTTTGTTGGAAAACTAAAATCAGAGTTGTGAATTCTCATAATGTTTGGAAAAATCTCTTCCTGTCATGGTCTGTTGAGGCTCATCTCTCCGCTCGTGTTTTGAGTTTTCTGGAATCCCACTATATGGCATGTCTCCGTTTTGTCTTCAAAAGACAAATACATTACTCTTGTCATTTGATCAAACAAATTATTAGATTTTATGTCTCCTTTTTATATGGTTTCAATCAAGTTAGTGCAAAGGAATGCACTTTTGGCGAGACTTGCTCTCTTTATCTTCTTTGATGAGTGGACCATGGCTAGTAATGGACGATTTTAATGAATGTAAAAGACTAAATGATAAGAAAGGTGGGGATGTTTATACTTTGGGATAAAAGCACTAATAAAGAGCTGGGCTCAAGGATTGATTCATTATGACTACTGAGATTGGTATCACAGCTCTCTTATTTAAAAGTTTGAACTTTGTATTATGTTTAATATATAATAACCCCTCACTTGTAGGCCAAAACTTTGACCAACGTTTATCATATAGACAACTTCATTTAATAGAGTTGAAATGAGTACGTTAGGATTTGAACTCATAAATGTACAAGACTAAATGATTAAAAAGGCAAGAATGTTGTTTATACTTTAGGATAGAAGCACTGATAAAGAGCTGGGCTCGAAGATGGCTTTCCAATTTAGATTCATTATGACTATTGACATTGGTATCACAACAATTTTATCTAAAAGTTTGAACTTTGTATTATATTTAATATATAATACTCCCCCTCATTTAATTTAAGGTTAAATTACAAAGAAAAGTGTTAACGTTTGAGAGTAAATTCATTTAATGTATCAACATTTCTAATGGTTAAAAAAAGGAATCAACATTTGAAGATTAATTTATTTAAGGTATTAATGTTTCAAATGGTTAAAAAGAGGTATCAACGTTTTGCAAAATGAGTCAAATAAAATATTAATATTTGATCATTAACGAGAACTAAGGAAACTTAGGCCCATTTGTTTTGAGGAAAACTATTTGTCAATGAAAAACGTTTTTCCGTAAGAAAGTTTTCGTAAAAAGTAACATATTTTTAAATGTTTGACTAATTTTATGAAAATAATTTTCTACTGTTTATATAATTTTGAGGTAACTCATATATTTTAATTATAAAAAATAAATAATACATATATCATAATAAGAAATAAAAATTAATAATAAATATTTTTGGATAATAAATGATTAGTAGATAACTTCATTAAAACAAACAGGACCTTAATTAAAAATTAAACGTTGATATCTTAAATGAACTTTACAAAATATTGATATCTCATTTAATTCAATTTGAAAACGTTGATTTCTTTTTTTAACCACTTAAAACGTCGATATCTTAAATAAACTTATCCCAAACATTAATACCTTCTAACATAATTTACCCTTTAATTTAATAGAGTTCAAATGAGTATGTTGAGATTTGAATTCATGACCTATTAGTATCATAACCCTCTAATCTAAAAACTTCAAACTTCATAAATATGGTATGAACTATTATAATTATTGTATAACAATGACAATAGAGCTGCAAAAGCAATCACTCACAATCTAGTCTTGCATGATAGAACTAAGCATGTGGAGAAAGATAAACATTTTATCAAGGAAAGTGTTGAAAGGGGAATAATCGACATATATTATATTTGCACATCTTAGTAAATATCTGAAAATCTAGATAGAAATTGCAGAAGACCCAATTGAATATTTAGCAAGCAAGCTGTCCATGAAAATCTGCATGCCAGCTTGAGGGGGAATATTGGAAACATCTCACATCAATTTTGAGTTTGTTAAGTATTGAATATGTACTTTTATCTTGTTAACCCTAGATTGTTGTACAAAAATATTGTTGGTAAACTGTGGTTGGCAATGTAAGATGGCGTTAGGTGATGCCATTTTCTTTCCTTATAAAAAGCTATGTCCTTACACTCAATAGACCAAGATGTTAGAAATTGATCCAAGTTTCAGTTTGTTACGGGCCTCGTAATAGACTAGTCATGGGTGATATTTGCATGAAGAGGGAGTTGATGACTCATTAGAGAGAACCCCAATCTCATAAACTAAATTATGCTACTCGCACTGATTTGTACTATTCATTCTCCCAAATAAAACCTCAACATATTGCATTTTTTCAGTTACATTCATAAAAATAGAAGGAAAGGTACAAAATTGGCAAGATGAAAATTGTAACTAGTCCAGCAAAAGGAGCAAGAACAAGATGGCTAACAGGCCCCTTTATCAATAATGAAGTTATCTCCTCCAATCCCTGTATAATTAGGAATTTCCTCGACATGGTTAGTGAGAATAAGCCTCTTTTGTTTATTTCCAAACTTTTTCATCTCAACAAAGATCCACCACACCCCATCATCTAGTAAAAGAAAAAGTCCAAAAAATGACTAACCATATTATCAGTAACATCCAGCATTTCCAAGGAGGAAGTAGAAAGGCTACTAAGCACATGATCATCAAGGTGTGTATTCCTTAAACAGAGACTCTTAAGATACGGCATGTTAGACACGAGCTGAAGCAAGAACGTTTTATCAACACCTGAAGAATGGCATGAAACTAGAGAGTCAAATACCATGTAAACTCCGATGTCTTGGACTAGTAAATAGGAAATCTTGGAACTCCAAGCTGAATTTCAAATTAAGAAATAAGAGGAAATGAGAAGTGAATGTGACAGTCTCAAAACTCTAACCATCTAAGCATAACAAAACAACAATGATAACAAGAATCTTGAGGTATCCTGTTACTGTGAGCAGATACATGAATACCTCATTGCTTAAAGTGAGGAGTTTCAAGGGGCTGTATGTCCACTTTTAAAGAACTTAACTTGTATCAAGGAAGACTCACCTTTGCAATCCCCCATATGTAGCATTTGAAGTTTTGCAGCGGAGCACTCAAAGTTATCAGCTCTAGAACTTGCAGAAGTAATATCATCTAAATTAGGAACCCCACATAGTAGAGCTCTAACAGAATCGTTTCCAAAACTTGTATTACAAGCGACAATGGAGTTTAGGTTCAAACATTTATGCATGACAATTGACATGCCTTTATCTGTTATGGAGCGGCATCCTTTGAGATTTAGATGTTGTAGGTAAATACAACTTGCTGAAATCAACTGTAAATCCAAATCTGAAGTAATTGGCAAGAGGATGGTTAGTTTGAGGACATTAACAAAAAAACAAAAGTACTAGGATACAGAACCAACAATATTCAATATGTTCTTTCATTTCTTTACTATAATAATCACATCTCCACTCCAAAAGGCACCTAGTGCATTTCATTAGCGAAAATTATTGACTGCTAGCATCAACATGAAGCCACTTCATATGTTTGCCATATGTTGAGCTTAAAACATACTTCTGATGACCAAACCAAAGGAAGAGTTACAGATTTTTCATAACAACAGTGAGTTATATAGATTCATCAATTACCCAACCTTCCGATGACTATTAGCATGCCCAACACTCTTAAAAAACAAAGTCAGATAAACTGTATTTATCAAAAAATCAATAAATCCTACAACAAACTGTGAAAAAGTACAACATACCATAAACATCAACGCGTCCCTCTAATGAGAGTCTCCTCAAGTTTGACAGCCAAACTCCTGAATGATACAAAGGCTTGCGATTCAAATAGCAATCCGTAACAGCATAGTAATCTTTCAACCTCATTGGGTGTGCATGCTTGTGATAAGGAGTTGAAGCTTTAACTGACAATTGCGCAATTGGGATGACATCAAGAGTCAAATCAAGTTCAATGAGATTGGGACATTTCTTCAGCACTTCATACATCATAGCAGTCTTAAAATTTAAAAGATGAGTGGCCTTCAGTGTCCTTAAATGATGAAAAGATATGCTAAAGCACTTGATGGCACCTCTAATATATAATTTGTGGCATTTAGAGATGTCAACCTCTTGGATTGCTTTAAAATGCAAAAGTCGCGATTCGATCTCCCTCAGTGTCTCTTCATCTTTGATTACATCATCAAGATAAAGCACAAACTTGTCGACATTTTCTCTCATCGAGCAATCCAAATAAAAGGACGAAGGAAGTAATGACAACAGAAGAACAGCTGTTGTTATTAGTGGAGAACCAGAAAGATTCATGATCTGTAATTGGAGAAAAGCAGTATCAAGTGAAATAATAAAAGGAAACCAAAGGCAGCATAGTCAGCAATGCGTAGTCAAGAGCAAGCAGATATTACCAGAGCAGTTAGATCAGGATACTGTCCGTCAGTAAATAAAATTCATCAATGTGTCCATATCTTAAGATCTTAGTCAATCAATCATTAACCTTTTTTCTTTTCCAGGGTAAATCAACAAATTTAATCATATGAAGAGGACATGTTACAATCACTCAAGGTTGGAGCTGCAACCAAATTTATTCTCTGTGTAGACATAATTGAATCTTTCATGTGATGCAAGGCGTTTCTTTAAACCCACAACATTCAAACAACATCAACTGGAATTTTTTTTCTTTAATTTAAAAAAAAAAAAAGAAAGAAAGAAATAGAGAGAGAGCAATATATTAATAAGTACTTTCATGGGGGAAGTGAATTCATCTTGCCAGTCTAGCATTATAGAAGAAGATCTTTTCATATGTTATTTCCCCATACATGTGCATTTCGTGACTCGACAGTCGTTTTCCCCGACAATAATCTCAAGTTTCAACTTGACTAGCTAGAATTTGCTTCTTATTGAATCTTTGAGAATTGCAGTGTAGGGTATCTTAGATAAAAGCTCAGAATTGACGGTAACTAGAATAATTTATGAGCTAAGACGAAGCCAATTTACTAAAGTCCTTCACCTCCGATAAGGTGGAAAAACATTATTGTGGATGCACTAGGTTTTTGCACAAATGTGGAATTTGTTTCTTTCTAGAGCCAAACTTAAATAAAGCCTTTTAATCGTCCAGAAAGCTTTATAGTACCAAATCCTCCTGTTAATATGTGAACTTACAAGGAACTAACCAACAATAAAGACACTTTATCAAGTGTCAAGGTCAAAGAGAGACAAAATGAAATCACTGCACCTACCATATACTAATTAATTGAAAATGTCAAATGATTTCAACCAAACAACATTAGCCATTTTGCAGAGAAATTAATCAATCTTCAAACTAGCCTCAATTAATACATACTTAAAACAGTTTTACAAAGAATCCTCACACACACACACAATATCTCTTCAGTATACCTCCTGAAATTAATGGAATTGCAAAATGCAGTAGAAAAATATTTTATACCTCAGAATCATCTGACAATCGGACCCTGAGTTGATGCAATTCAGCTGTCTCAGAGAGATTAATGAAGTCCATTTGTTGGTTTGAGCAACAAATTGATTGAACTGATTGCCTCACACACTTAAATAAGCTGCAAGTTTTTCCTAACAAAGATTGCTGTTAGCAGCTCATGTGAAACGTAAGAGGAAAATACTCGACAGAGAAGCATCCTCATGTCAGTCATACCTGCAATATACCAAAATGGCAAAAGCCTGATGCGTATCTGCCCAACATGAATGGATATATCAGACTCTTGATGCTTGTAAACGAAGCTACTTTAAAGGCCATCAAAATATGAAAATCATAATAGACGACAAAAATATCAGTTATTTTGTGAAAAAGAAAAGGATTAAACAACTATATCTATGTCCATCCCTTTTTGAAAATATGCAGGTCAATTGTCATGTTTAAAGATGATAATGCTTCAGCAACTGTTAACTGCCTAGTGATTGAAATGAAAAAGCAAACAAGATATCTAAGAATATTACAATGACAAAAAGGGAAAAGAAATCCACTAAATGAGAATCTTTTCACATCATATGACGTGGAAAACTCCATGGTAGATCAAAACTAAAAGAATACGCACAAAAGATTTGGAGATACAAGTAAAAGGAGCAATATGAATTAGTGTGTGTTCTCAATCATTTGGTACATCTTAAGCTCTTTCCCTTTCACCTAGTTCGATAATCTCAGAGGCAATCACCCATGAAATCACAGATATGTGTGTGTGTGTGTGTGCGCACGCGTGAGAGAGAGACTGTGTGTATTTATATATTATTAAAAAAAAAAAAAAAAAATTATATCCACTAAAACCTAACTGTGGTATAACCAATTTTAGGATGTGAAGGATCATTGTTTACAACAATAACACTCAAGCCTTACTATACCAAAAGGCTAGTGATAAGATTCATTGTGTTAAAAGATGCAATGGCTATCACACACCACATGTATCAACATTTAACGTGTAAATACCGATAAAATTTTGACACACATGAAAAAGGAAAGAGTGGTTTCCAAAAAAATTACCACCCATGTTTTGTACATGTTATATATGTCAAAATTTTATTAGTATTTAAACCCCAAGCATACATAAAACATGGCATGTAAATTGAATCTCTTCTTGCTCATTGCATATCACTTGTGAAATGACTAGCTGAGACAATCCAAATGCAAGGCCTGGTTGTCAATGTGTATAAACATCAGTTCAACATTTTGATTTAGCCAAGGGGACTCAACCTGTGGGCCACTAAAGGTTTAAATTGAGCATAGTGTTAATAAGTCAGACATATCTGACACACAGTCTTAGTGTTTCTCTATCTTTGATGATGTCTTGTATTGAATGGGCCATTGGGCCTGTTTAGCTTCAGGGCCCTTTTAGCACCATCAGGAACAACATCAACAAGGAAATAAAAAAAGCTATATTAGGAAAGAAAAAAGGATAATCACCCAAAAATCATGTCATTGTAAATGCACAGAGAAAAGAGTCATGTGAGCAGCATGCTTTTGCCATCCATCACATGCTAGTTTCCACAACCACCATATAAATAACCCTACCAGCGACGGCCCTCCACCATACATCCTCCTAAACACATACCCACAAACACAACTGTACACACTTTCACACCCATTTACAGATTCGTACACACTCTTCTATGTCCATGCATTCCCATTCTCAATTCATATATCCATACACAACTCCATATACACCACCCCACACACTTATACCCACTCTTTGATATTCGGTCATTACTTTGTTGATTTCATTGTAAATATCATACTAGCAGCAATAATACTCTCTCTCTCCTTGTCCAATCTAGCTTGTGCTCTGATTTGTTTAACCTGAATAGCAGGTAGAGTTTATCACTAGCCATGTGAATATCCCACTACAACTTGGAGTCACTTCTTTTTATAGTCTGTTACTTGCAAAATATAATTGAATGAGTTACCAAAAAACCATAAAATATAATTATCTGTAGCGATCATACTCTCTCTCCTTATCGAACTTTGCTTGTTTTCTGTTTCGTTCTATTTGAATAACCAGTAGAGTTTATCACTAGCCATGTGAATCTCCCACTACCGATAGAGTTCATTTCTGTTTATAGTCATTAGGAATCATGCAATGTATCAAATATAATCTTACAAGTTACCAAAAAACTATAAAATATAATTGTCTGTAAGGCCACTGGAAAACGATTGACATTTCAACCTTGGACTTCAAGCTTCGTGAGAATAAAAGAGTAAACTGGATTTAGAACAAGCAAGATGAAAAGACCTAAATGGCAATAGCATGAAGATTAATATTGAAAATAACATAAGTGCCATATGAAAAAACCTGTTTCAAAACATCGGCATAATGATCACGTGCTCCTTCACTTGAAGCCATCCCTTTTGATTTCTCATCAATCCAAACCAAAATTGCTTCAGCAAGCTGCATCTCACTGGTCAGAATCGAAAAACATCAAAACAGTAAAACAATAGTACGATGATAGATGATGCAGATAATTGTTACTGACTAACCTGTCAACAAGCAAACAAGGGTGTTTCAAGCAAGACATCAACAGATCATAAGGAAAATTCTTCAAACAATTACTAGACAAAGCACGCCTCTGCAAAAGAAAGGTATACAATAAAACTCAGTCTCCAAATTATGTAGCAATACCTCTCACTGGATTTTATGAAGCCATTGACATTTTGTTTCAGCATACGATCGTAATCGTAACAGGAATTTTAAAGTAGGAACAAATACTTTGCATTTCATCACACATAATCACACCAGCCTCATTAAATAAGCAGAATGTTTATGAGAATGATTGAAACAAGCATTTTACTAATCCAGGCCTAAGAAAGAAGCCAATATGTCTAATTAAAAGTTTGCAGTTTTTCCCTCCAGAGTTCTTCTCTGCAGTGGAGGCAGGTCCTAGACTTTCAAGCAATAAACATTTTCAGATATGCTTTATCAACCCTTGACAATAACATTGTTAATGGGAAAGTTCAAAAAGGACTAATACCATTAATTAAAAGATGAGAAAATTTAATAGATGAACAATCATACCAATGTTAAAAGTCAAATTTATCTAGCACAATTGAGCAAAGGCATTCAGGATATTTCAGCCAAGTGAATATCAAGCAAAAATAAGATCAGAATGGTATAATGTAACCAAGGTAAGATTTAGCAGATTCACTCAAATGAAACGTACAAATTCTCCGGCAAGGTATCTCACAGACAACTCTGATAAAAATTGAATCACTGCACAGAAGATCCAAATCCATAAGTAAAATGTACCGCCACATAGAAACATACTGATTTTGCACTGACCATCTTGCTACGGTATTTGAAAAAGGAAATCCTCACCATGCTCTGAACCAAAGTTCCAAAAATCAACAAAATCATCCAGCGCCATGTGCTTTGATGACTCTTTTGAAGAAGTGATATCCAAAAACCATACATGACACTCTAACAAAAGCCTTTTCACACCAAAATAAAGCGCAGCCTGAGATAAAATAAAATTATTTTAGTAAAGGGAGTAGGGCAATCCAAAAGATTAAAGAACTCCATAGTTATTTCCACATGTGGCCTCCCACTTCAACCTATTTCTAACCACATGCATGTTATATTTTTGGACTCAAATGAGACCAAAAACCTCATGCTAAACACACACAAACACAGAAGGGTACTAAGGTCATGATCATGGCAATTACAAAATAAGAGTACTATCCAATAAATAAATAAAAATGAAGAATGATGAGCAACACTTCAGCTAGAGTCCGATAACTAGTTTCAAATCTTCCTCTCTAACCATAAGATAAGAACAATTCTTCGACACTGCAGGAGTTGAATGGAAGATCATCACTTGTTGGGGCTGTCTCTTTCAAAATTTTCACAACTTCAATGGCAAAAGAGCACTTTAGGAATAAATTGTCATGTGATTCATACTCTCTAATGCAAAGAAAACAACAATTTTGAGATGTAACTCCACGTAACACCAACTTGTCCAAAGTAACAAGCTTTTGGTGAGCAACTAACCAAAGGAAAAAGAAATGCATTGGTGCTATTGTTTTGGACCAGACAAGATTGAACCATAGCACCCTTACATTCTGACTACGAATGAAGTTATAAGCCACCTTGATTGAGAGTTTTTTTGGAAGGATCATTCTTCCACACAAGCTTATTATCATTATTTGTAGTAGGAGAAAATGCACCTGCCAAGTCCGACTTATACGATCCCATACATCCCCTAATGGCCAATCAGATCCATCATTGCCAATAATGGAACACAATCGAGCTTCTTTAGGTAAGTCAGCGGAAGCCCTTTCTCCTAACCAATCAACTAAAGAATCCCTCGGATGAATCATACCATAAAGAGATATTGTTGCCATTTCCTGTCTCCCATTTGAAAAGACTACATGAAAGTGGTCTGAATTGAAGGATTTTTCTCCACAACCAAGAAGCCATTGATAGCGTCTTCATGATTCAAAAGTTCTTAACTTTTCTAAGATCATATTGAACCCAAAATGGCCAAAAAGAGTCGCATGTGTCCAAGCATTAGAATCAGATGTGCTTGAGCCGCTCTACTTTACTCCAAGACACCAAATCAATAATGTCAAGGCCCCCTTCTTGCTTAGGTTAGCAAATAAACTCCACCTTGGCCTTAGCTTTACTCTAATCATCTCCATTCCATAGAAAATGATCCATCTTCTTTGTTGATCTTAAGAATATTTTTGGGGAGGATGAAAAGTGATGATCAATACACTTGTATGAAAAATAGCACACACTTCCCCAGCTGGATCTACGCCGCATAAGACAAAGATTTGCTCATCCAATGGTCAATTCACTTACCAAACCTTTCAATTAAGAAGTGGCACATAGATTTATTTGGCTTCAAAGAAGAGAGGGACACTCCTATGTATTTCACTCAAAGTTCACAAGGTTGGAAACACGTGATCCTAAGGATTTCTTCCTTGATTTCTTGAGTGATGCCACTGACAAAAATATACATAGGCTGGCTTCTAAACCTAAAAAACCATAAAATTCCTATAGGCTGGCTTCTTTAATCGATATGAATTTCATATCTTTTTTTGAAAAAATTATCACATCTTTTGCAAAACAAAGGTTGTAGAGTTCTTCTCAACGACATCTCCAATGGAAACCAAAATCATCCTTTTTACCAACTTCCCTCATTATATTAAAAAAAGCCTCCATCACCAACACAAAAAGATAAAGAGAGATAGGATCCCATTGACATAGGCCACAGGAGGGGAGCTAGGAAAAATACCAGAGTTCTCCATTCAAATTTACTAAAAATTTGGCTATTGAGACACATTGCATTATCCACTTTATAAACGGGTAAATTACACAGACAATTCATAACGTTTGAGGGTAAGTTCATTTTAGATCACAACATTTTGAAATATTCAAAAGATGTCATAACGTTTTGAGAAGTGTCTTACGAGATTTAACTAAGTATTTATCCTAATGATATATGCCAATGGAGCCTTAAAAGAAGAGTTTATTAGATTTTAATTAAATATTTCTCTTATTAATACGTGCCAATGAGACCTCAATTGATCAACTTCTCTAAAGATTGTGACCTAAAATAAACTTAGCTCTAAACATTATGATCTAAAATGAACTTACTCATTCAACGTTACGATCTCTTTTGAACTTTTCGAAACGCTGTGACATAAAATGAACTTACTCCCAAACGTTGTGATCTTTTAGTGTAATTTACCCCTTTTATAAATTATGGAGGGAATTCATTGTTTGCATGGTTTATTCAAGGAAGCACCACCTTACATTGTTGTAGGCTTCCATAATGTCAACTTTGATGGCACACCTAGCCCCAAGGTTATTTCTATCAGTAACCAAACAATAACTCCTGTACAACAAAAATGTTGTCTATGATCCTACAGCCTTTAATAAATACTGCTTGAACTTTTCCAACAAGATAAGGGAGTGTTAGTTTCAATCTCTTAGCAAGAGTTTTAGATATGCACTATCGATAGTATTGCAACATGAAATCGGTCTAAAATCCAAGGGTTAAGATGGGTTATCCTTCTTTGGACCCAGCGAGATGGCCATGGAGTTGATAGATTTCAACAAACTACCAACCACGAAAAATCTTTCTTACATGTATGTTAGTACTAACACGTATGAGGATTGAACATTATTATTACACAAACTTCCTTACATGTTAGTCATGATATCAAGTTCCCTCAGAAATAGCACCTTTTATGGGATGATCATAGCGCAGTCTTGAATAATGACGTATGTCAAATAGAGTATGCAATCATGTAAAAGAGAAACAGGACAACTGGTGGAAGGACATCAATCTGTTATCATGGCTGCTTGCAGTCATGTTATAACAATGCTGAGGTCCTTCATACCCATAAACTAACATATGCATATTACCACCCATCTTGTGTAGCCACTGTCCTGGTACAGCAATGCTAAAAGGGAGGCTGTGACTTTTCTTAGTAATAAAAACTACAAGGATATCGAAAAACTTCTTCTTGCACCAAAATCTTCAACTAAAGGCCTCCTGCACTATCAACTATTTCACCTACATACGATATGGAAAAAGAAAAAGAAAGCTGCCAATGCTTCAAACTAATACATCTCTCCCACTTAAGTATATACATTCAATTATATATTTCCCACAAGTAAGTTATTAGAATAAAATAAAAATCATAGAGACGTGGAATATATACTTCAACGAGAGCAAGAAGATTTCCACGTGAGGTATCCAATGGTATGTGATGTACACACTTCATAACAGATATGAAAGATTCCCGATCCCACTGGATTGATATAAATTCCAAATTCGGATCACTGCAAAAGTTCCACAATAGTTTAATATGATGTCCACTCAATAGAAACATTGGCAATTCCAAAAATATTAAAACACTCTGCCAATATTCTTCCATAAATTGCCTTTCAAGGGCATCAGAAATTCACAACTAGTATGAAATATTGGCTTCAAATATCCAACTAAACTCCATTCATATGCAAAATCTGCAGAGTAAAGGTTGTATATTCCAAGAAGCTTGCTTCCAACTTAGAAAATCTTACGTCTGGTTCTTTTCTTGATTATCCAAAAATTGACAACTTATTATGATGTGTGACTGCTAAAGAAACAAGACGTTTACAAGAAACCATTGATTTAATCTTCATCTTCTATAACAGTCAAAACAAATTTTTAACAAGCAATTATCAGTTCCTACACGTGAAATATATGTGTGTGTGTATTTCTAAAGTAAGGATTGGAAAATTATAATGAGAATCAAAAGCAGCAGGAGTTACTAGAATGCACAATGCTAAGTGCAAGCAGCCAGCATGGGTGAATAATGTATGAAATGAAAATAGCTAAGATTGAGAAAATAAAGGAAAGATGATTAATAAATCGTTTTGAATTTGAACGGAAATCTGTATTCATTGATAATAACAACTCACTACTACTATGAAAAAAACATTTATAGTTATTATACGCCACGTGTCATGTTCATATAATGTGTAAATACCGACAAAATTTTAACATGTGTTCTTTCTACTACGATGCATGTCGAATTCTTATTAGTAGTTTTTACACACTGCATGTCTTGCAACACTGATTAATCCAATTCCTTCCAGTCAAATACAGTTTCATGATAAAACTTTAATTAAGTAGCCTAATGCAGAAGCCAAGAACGAGTCTTTGTCGTCAGGATACTGAATACTGACCTGAATTTTCCACTAAAGAGACACTCAAAGAACCGAGATTCTTCCACAAGCCTGCACGAAGAAACCACGAAGAAATTCAGTGCTTCGATCATAAAAGTAGGAAGAAGCAGAAATGGATTGAAATGGGTTTAAACGCTTTCCTTCTTCGATCGGCTTTGATTTTGAGGGTTTGGTGATGGAGAATGACAGGGATATCCCAGTTAGATATGTCGTCTGTGGAAATGAGGATTTCATCGTCATCGGGAATAGAGTGGTCGTCTTCGATGGGATCATAACAGACGAGAGTTACGAAACTGGGGTCAGAGATTGAACTCGACGCCATGGCTGGAAGAGTGGTTAGGGAATCAGTTTGTAAGCTTGCTACTTGCTCACGTCTCCCTGAAAATGATAAAATGGATACAACCGGACGGGTCTCTAGTAGCATCCGACTAGCTAATTAAACTTAGGATCCGTTCCCTCTTAGCTTAATAGCTATTCATTACTTTCTTATTTAACATAAAGTTGATATTACAATATTTAATTACTATTAAAAAAATAATGAATAAAAATTTATGTTTATAACTTATAAATTACCATTTAATTATTTGTTTTTCAATTTTTTCATAAATATCTTAAAATAACACCTACATAATTATCCTCTCTGTAATAAATAAAAGAGACATTATTGATATTTTACCTTTTACTACAATAATTATTTGTTTTACTTTTTACACCAAGTAAAAATTCTAATAATCATTACAACTCTATTACATTCCATGTGAATTGAAATTTCATTTCTTCCTTATTTCATTCAGTGAAGTGAACGGACCATTAGTGATTTAAAAATGGGTTTGGAAAAAAATTTTGTGGGCTTAGGATCAAGTCTTAGGTCATGGTTAAACCTGATAGAAAATCCGATCTGATAAAATATACTAGAATATAAAATTAAATAATTATAAAAAATTTAATTCAACAAAAGGATAAATCCTCAGAAACTAAATCTATTTAGATATAATTTTAGTATAAGGCAATTGTATAGATTACTCATTAAGATGATATTTTTATAATTTGATTAGATGTTTGAACAATTCTTATATGCATATTTTCTAAGTTGATGATTTAGATTTTTTTATGCACACTACAAATGTTATCTCGCACAATTTCCCCTCCTTTTTACTAATTGAAATAAGTAAATATATTAAATGAGTGGTTTCTAAGGTTCTATCAGCTTGAGATAAATCATTTGAAAAAAATAATAACTTGCAAAAATTACCTTTAAAAGAATATATAAAAACCCTATGGGTGGGTTTGGGTATGACAATGAAAACCCCATAAGTTTTCAGAATTCCAGTCAAGTTTTAAAGTCCCTATAGGGAAGTGGGTAGCCGCCTTAATTGCATCCCTAATGAAAATGGATTAATAGTAAGGATTGAAGTATGTTTTGACTAAGCTATGTAGGTAAAGGTGTGTTATCCAAGCCAAAAAAAAAAAAAAAAAGCGATCACTTAAGAGGTGAAACAGAAGAAACTTATCAACAACAATAAATTTGAAAACACCGGTCAATCTTAAGGTTATTGTTTATGTACTTATCTCATCTATTGATGCGACGAGGTCAACATTTTGTGCCAAACTTGTCTCTTGGCACAACTAAAATTGCAATCCTTGCTATTTTTTTGTTGATTTCCTTAATACAACATAATCACCTATCAAATTAATTTCTTTGGACAATCATCTATCAAATACAAAGAAAAATACCCTTAAACCCTATTTTTACACCAATCTCTAGCAAACACCAACAGTTCTACCAAAATATCTATCAACCAACCATACACAAAGAACTAAAACTTAAAAAACACGACATAAGAGATAAATTCACCATGTTCATGTCTCCACATAAAAGAAAAATATAAGATAGATATTATTAATATATGAAAAGAATAAGTGCAAAAAATTCTATTATTGCCTCTATCTTTCCCTCCTCCGTTAAATGAACTTTTGCAATTATTCATCATGCCATGGCTATGAGCATGGTTGCTACTAAAGACATTCCGTAGATAAATCCACTTGTGTAATCTATGTGTCATCCCAATCACCATCTAGTAGGTTATGCTAATAAAATGGAATAAGGTCTAAATCCACATGAGTAAGGACCGCATCCATATCGTTAGGCAGTACCAACTGCCTTTTAAATGGGGTTAGAGAATGTAAACCATTTTAAAAGATCTCTTAAGCATAGGGGTGTCTAGGGGATCAACATATGATGACGATGAAAGGCCAAGCTCTCCTATTTAAACTAATATAGGTGATGGCTCATCCCTAATATCTCTAACTACATCACCCATACTTAGCCTTACCTTTTCCCTCGCCTTAGTCTATGAAGTCTACATCTACTGGCTTACACTGGCTAAGGGGTTACAAAATAAAAAGAAATCCCACATTATTTAGAAGTTAGACTTTTGTAAATCCCTAGATTTTTTTATACTTGTAGATCGAATCTCGAATCTCGAATCGAAACCCTAAAAATTAATCTAAGTTAAAACCAAACTCTAGAATCCCTAAATGGGATCAAATAAAAACTCAATAACCCTAAGATATCAAAGAAATTAGGCAAAACATGAAACCCTAAGGATAAATAGTTTAATGAGAATGTGTCATCACCAAATGATTACATACTACAACCAAATCCATCGGTTCAACCTTAAACCTTAGAAACCTTAGAATCGATCCAAACCAATCACGAGTCCAGGAAACCCTAGAGAATGTCAAATAAGTCGGATAACCCTAAAAGTCTAATGAATAACATGGGAATAAAAAATCCTAAATATCGAACCCTAAGAAAGTAAATACCTTTAAAAATAAAATGGAAATCCGAAAATCGTTTAACTCAAAAACCCTACGCTAAACGATTCATCTATTTGACCTCTAACACTCAAATCAAGACAACATATTCAAGTAATATTCAAAAATAAAATAATAAGAAATAATTTCCTATAATTAAAAACCCCTAGAATATTGTGGTAATCTTATAGATAAAGCCTTGGAGTCGATAACAGAATTAGAACCCTAAAGTCAAACCAAGTCAATCTTGAACTATATGAACCTAAGACTCGATTAAACAGCTTCTAAAACCCTAAAATATTGAATAAATTAGGAAAATAGTATGAGCTTTAAATATGAACCAAACAAATAATATATGCCCTAAAATGATCAAATTCGGCGAAACTTCAATCATTTCGAACCTTTATGTGATCAGTTTATATATCTAACCTCCGATACACAAAACGAGGTGAAATATCCTAACAAACAATCTAGACTAGAAGTATATAATGATACACTCATAAAATATCATATACAATTTTATCGGATCATAAAAAGTCAGATATAGCTTTTATACGCATATTTTTTATCTCTATGGGTACTTATTAGTCACTTCACCTTACTTTTTACCATTCACTCTACTCTACTTTTTATTACACCTATTCTAATATTTTTACATACCTATCTTTTACATTTTCTTTTTCCATAAAACTTTTACTACATTTTTTTCTTAACTTCCCTTATATTTGATCACACTTTTCTTCTTAAATTAATTTTTTATTTCCCTTCTCCACTCTTTCTTTTATGGTAGGCCACTTCCCCTCCCTTTCTCTCATATTTTATTTTCTTTTTCATTTGTTTTCACATCTTTAATTTCCCTCCACTTTTCTCTATAAATGTCACCTCCCTCCTCCACTTCTTTCACATTTTTCTTACAACATAACAAAACTCTATCAAATTTTCTCCTCAACATTTCTCTCAAACACTTTCCCTTTCACTATCACATATACATTTATCTATCTTAGGTAAATTTTTCTAAACACTCTCTCTATATTATATTTATGTAGCATGTACGTATATGTCTTCATTTGTTTTCCATAAAATCCCCATGATGCATGATGCTAAAGAATCATGTTACACAATATCATGTTTATGATTATGCACATGTTATATTCATATTGTTCATATGTTGTAACTAGTCTTACTTCTCTATACGTTATGTATGTCTATGAGTATATATATTTTTAGATCCTATTGCTTACTAACTTAACTTTATTTATTTCATGCATTTAATTTTATTTCAAGTTCAACATTTTCATAAGATTAGTTCATTTCTAGTCTTGGACTTATCAATATTCAAGTCCGAAGGAGATTGGAATAATTCAAGTCTCAGGGAACCTTGACAATAGCCTAAGACTCCCATACTTTTCACATTTATATATCTTGATTTTATTTATGAGATTGAAAAATTTTAAGTCTCGAGAAGCCTTGATAAAATCTAAGACTTCAATTTTTCATTTATTTACACCTGTTTTATTTTATTACATGTGCTGACTGGATTATTTCAAGTCCCGAAAAGTTTTGATAACAAGCTAAGACTTCCATGCTTTTGGAACTTTGTATTCTTGTTTATTTATTTATAAATTTTCTATGTTCTTGATATAACTCCATGCTCTTAATTTTTTTCATTACTATTTTTCTAAGTTCATGCACATATATGGTCATAGGTGACATCGTTATTATGCCAAAATGGTTTTTTCCAAAAGTATGAATGTTAATAATTCTTTGTTATGTAAAATATTTTCTAAAAATCTTCTTTCTAGTACATGCGAAATCTTTTCATTAGGAATAAAGAATTAGAAAGAGACATTCAATTATATATATGTGTATATATTTTTTTTTAAATGCCAAGACTTAAAGGAATTTCTTAAAATTTACCGCTTGAAACATTTTCTTCACAGACAAGTAAAATCCATGTTTTGTAAAATAAATGGTTAAATGAAGTTTTTTAAATAAATATGAGATCTTCAATGTTTCAAAATAAATATTAAACCATAATTTTTACTTAAGTTTTGTGTTTACAAAAATTTAAGAAAGGATATTTTATTACAAGTCCAAAAGTTATTTTAAAACTCAACTTTCCTACTTTCCATGAAGATTGTTTTAATAAAATTTCTATGTTTTAGCAACATCACTATGATCATGCATATAATATGAGCTATTATTACTACTATATGATTTCCAAAGATAGAAATATTTTATACTTACCTTAGATAGTCCAAATGAAGTAAAATTGTAAAAATTAAAAACGATCAAAGTTCGAAATGGTCTAAATGCATTTTGTACCGCACCATTCTGAGACCTTAATGACCTTAAATGTTAAAAATAACCTTAGAAATGGATATATCATTCCAAGTAGATAGAAAATGACTACTAATATGCGAAACTCCGACTTAAAATGATCAAGTTATGGCTATTTTAAGTTATACCTTTCATAACAGGGAAAATGACGTGAATAGAATAAATAGAATTAGAAATACTATACAAAATACCCATTCAAGATTTTTTTTTTTTTAGGTGATGATGAGTCTGACGTGGACTACTTCAATTGAAGGTTTTTTAATAATGGCTAAGTGAGTTTTTCCCCTTAAATCCGTTACCTTATTTGTACTTATAAAGTGGTTGCACTAGCATATTAAGGAAAGATAAAAGAAAATGGATATATATCGAGGTTATCAAGGGTTAAGCATGTGTTTCTTTGCTTGTGTGATTAAGTGGATACTAAGCATATTGCAAACCTATAACGTTTGTTTGAGTATGTTTATTCACTTATATGTTTGATTGCTATGTGTGTTGAAATTGTTTGATCACCCTTAATGAACCTTAATATGGATTGGTGATTAACAAAAGAAGTGGTCATGTATAGCATTTATCGAGTCACATTCGGAAGGTTGCTACTTGCTACTCCTATGCGTAGAGCTAGATAGGCTATAATCGTGGTGGGACACGGGCCTTGTTCCTTCCAAAGGAATCCACATCACTTGCAGAATGCCACTTTAGGTTTGGAGTCGTGCCAATCAAACGCTATAGGTGAGTGCTTAGGGACTAGCAGTAGAAGATCATCAGGATCGTCATCAACAATTCCTTAACCCTTGACATGGAGGGCGTAAATCCATTATGTGTATAGGTTCCGGATAACTATACATATACGTGATTTTTATGTGATTGTTGCATAATCATAGCATATGCTTGATGAACAAACTTGTTTGTTTATGATTGTCGGTGCAAAGGATGGGAAAATATCTCACTATGCACATTGTAAGCTTATACCCTCATAAGCTTTTGTTGAAATAGGTATGCTTGTGACTCCATTTGAGGATCAGGACATTAAAGAAATCATTAGTGGACTTTGAGCTTTTATGGAAAAAATGAAAGCATAGGATGAATTTACATTCTTGAAAATTTCTTTATGAATAATATATGATATGCTAATATTTTGGGAGATTACTAGAAAATACATATATATAGGTTTGAAAATATTAGCGATGGTATGTCCTTAAGAATTATAATTGACCTTATTTATGATTAACAATTTATATTTCTCTTGCCTTGTTATTTAAATTGTTATCAACATAAATTACGTTATTCTAATGCATTCTCTTATTGTTTTGTACACCTTGTGCATGATATGGAAGCCTTCGCGTGACTAAAGAATTCATTCCTAGGCTTTCATATCGTGTGTGATGGACTGTCATATTTAGGATACCCCTTGGAGCGTAACAGTGAGGCATTTACCCATATCATTAGGTGGTACGGATCGTCTTTTTAGTGAAGCTAGAGAATGTGAACCACTGTAGAAAAGCTTTCAAGCATAAGGGGGTATAAGGGATCAACATATGATGACAAGGAAGGACTAGACTCTCTTATCAAAACAAGTTTTGGTGATAGCTCGCCCCTAATATCTCTTGCTATTCGCCATCGCATCATCTTAGGCTATGAAGCCTGCGTCTACCTACCTGCACAAGCTGAGGTGATGGGGCTTCTTTATATAATTTAAAAACATGTTTATTAGAAAGTTACAAAAGAAAAGAAAATCTCACATTATTTAGATTTTTTTTTTTTTTTTTTTAGTCCTTTATATAAGGTAAATACTCCAAAATCACTCATACTTTAATGACTCTAGCATTTTATAAGTTCACTTACTTGTAACCATAATTAGCCACAAACAAATCTGCTTATAATCTTTAATGGTTTAGTAGACATATACCATACCAATATTGCAAGGATTATAAATTATCACTAAAAGATATTCCATATTAAACAGTAAGCACCTACTATTCTTTATACCAACTACTCTATTTTCATTAACCATGAGCACTTAATGATGCAACGGTTTACACATTCGTCACTTGTACCTAGAAAATAAAAGAGTAAGTCGAAGCCCGTTACAATATATCACAGTCACACACACATGATTTGACAAGCATATATTCCAATGGAGATATAATACTAATGCAATAACCAATGTCTTATTATCTTTGATTTAAGCCAAGTGAACAACATAGGGATTACTAGGGATCTTGCCACACATAAATATAGTAATACACACACACACACACATATATATGATACTAGGTAATCTTTAATAGCCATGAGTCTAAAACTGAATATTGAGTACTCTCTAATATTTCTGAAACTGAAACACCTTTAGCCGGATCATTTCCATCTTCAACTCCACTTGAGATACTATCACACGTGATTGTCGGAATGTCGAGATAGTGGCATAAGTACTTTTAACCTATTACTAATAGTCACGCACAAGCAATAAACACATTATTAAAGCGGGGTAATTAATTGGTCCATTTAAGTTTCCACCTTAAGCAAGCATGAGCAACAAATAAGATATATACATACTTGAAATTTGTTCCATTATGAAGACCAATATCCATCACTTGAATTATACACAAACAAGTCACTTAGAATCTTATATACATCTAACTCCACTCTTGCTACATTCCTATTATACCCATCCCCACTTTATTATTATTTAGGTTCCTAAGATCTCAAAGTTCACTTTAATCTTAAAGGAAAGAGTTAAACAGATTCCACATGCTTTTAAGCAAGAAAAATATTATTTTTAGGGTGTTATAATATGCATAAAACCAGTGCACAAGTGAGTATAGAGTTGGGTATCACTTAGGCGGAGGAATTATGTCATAAAAAGGTCCATAGGGAGCTACACGAGCAAAACATAGGGGATACACTGCCTTGTGTTCTTTTTCAAGCACAACTTTTAAATCACTGAGAAGAACACACGATTAGGAACATGGGATCATATACCTGTCGTGTTCTTTCCAAGTTCTTTTTTCATTAAAAACATAGAGAGAGACACAACCTAATACACAAGCTCATGTATCGGACGCGTATTTGTTGAAAACATTATTTTTATCATAGAGAGGTACATAACCTAGTACACGGAGCCTTCTATTGGCCATGTACTTGTAGAAAATGTCTCTTTTCACCAATTTTCTCTCATTTCCATTCCAAAACTTCTTTCTATCCCTTTCATTGCTGTCGAGGCCGAATTTTACTCCTTTTCTCCTAAAGGTCCCGATCCATATCAAACCCGACCCATTTGATACAAACCACTCGACAAGGAACCAGTAAGGTTTTCATAAAAAGGCCCGGTTTTCGGAAAAATATTTTGATTGGAGTCGCCACCGGCTAAAGCCAGAAAAAGGTGAACCAAAAACCAAATGGGTGGTTTGGTTTCTAGTTCGACTACTGGTCTGTGGGAAAACCAAAAATTGATGAGTCCGGGGGCTGCTACTTTAAAACCTAAACGGTTATCTAGGCTTGGATGGGCTTTAGAAATCTTGAATTATATGGGCCAAAGAGGTAATTTTGGATTTTTTTAATTTTCCAATTTTTTTTGTTTGTTTATAAAAGGGAATCTACATGTTTACAACAATATATACATTTTTTATGTTTTAAAAAAGATCCTAAAGTTTTTTATTTTTGTGACCGCCCCGCAGGTGCCTACGTATCCGCTAGCCGGAATTAGGTCCCCGTAGTTCGTTTTGATTTTATAAAATTTTAAATTTGTTTGTATTTTTTAATTTTGAAAACCCGCCAAGTTTAAGTATTTAGTCAATTTTTATTTTGGAAATTCCTAAAGAGATATAATTTTTGTGTTTTTGTTTTTGAAAATTCCTAAAAGATACTAATTTTGGAAAAAACCTGTTTATTGTTTTTGTTAATTTAGAAAATAACTAGACGATATAATTATATAAAGGCTAGGAAAACATTTTTTTCTTTCTTATAATATTATGTTAAATATATATATATAGAAATTTTTTTTTGTGAATTTTTCTCATTTTTTTTTCTGTTTTTATATAAATAAAAAAATTTATAGGGTAACTAAAACATGCTCAAGATATTACACCAAACATTTCGCGAATTCTAATAACTAATCCTTCAACTAAACAATCGCGATTTATAATTATAATACATGATATGACAATAACAATACTAATAACAAATGATAATAATAATATTATTAATAATAAATAAAACTAACAAACCTATTTTTTTTATAATTTTTTTTATTGAAAATTATACTCTAAAATTTTATTTATTTACACCATCATTAGGAATATGTCACACAGATATAATCATACTCATACACACAAACACACATATTTTTGTCTTTAGAATCTTATTTATTTATTGATTGTATTTATATACTAAAACTCTTTTTTTTTTTACCTAAATATGATATTACATATTAATACTAATAAAATTGGAGCATGCATCTCAACTATCTATACATACATATATTTTTTATTATTATTTTCTTCTTTTTTTGTTCGTTTTTTCTTTTTTATTTCTTATCATTTTCTAGTTTTTTTATGCATTACATTAATATATCTTATAGAAAAACAATAACAACGACATCAGCAACAATAGCAACAACGACGACGACGGCGACAACGACGACGAAGATGACGACAATAACAATAACAATAACGATGACGATGACGACGACAACAATGATAATAATAATAACTAATCAAAAAAAATTTGGAACCTTGTCAAATGATCTGGTCAGCTTCGTTGGAGGCTGAGACGTGCAATGGTGGTAGTGGTTGAAGCGGCTGGTCACGATTTGGGTTTGGTGTATGATGGAGATAGAGGCGTTGAGAGAGAGAGAGAACAAGAGAGGTTAGAGAAAGAGAGTTGCGAGAGAGATCTTTTTTTTTTAATCTACTTTCTATGTTTCGATCTCTCTATGTTGAAGAGGAGGAGTTGGTTGTCATTTTATAGGAGCATGGAGGAAGATGGAGGGGTGCACGACCATTAATGGCCGTTACAAGCAAGTGAAAAGATCGGAGGTTACGGAACTTGGAGGGTTGGGGGAGTTACGAATCCCTTCATTATTGATCTTAAATACACATTTAAACGATTTAAATTCTGGAAAAATTCACACTTTTAATGACATAACGGATGGAAATTGAAAGGGTACGCATGAGTGGTAATGCACACTCCCAAAAAAAATTCCATTGTATTGCTTGCATGGATCAAACTCCGGTCCCCTCCCTTGCACTCCTCAGCCTTAACCAACTAAGCTATGCTTGGCTTTTTATTCATTTTCTCATCTAAAATTCATTTAAATCATTTAAACCAGGCTAAACGCATTTTCAATAAAAATAGGCCAAATTTGATACAGGTCCAAGATTCAAATTAATTTTCAAAATAGCTCAGTGCACTAATATGAAATATTTTTTTATATTTTTTTCATTTTTTAATTTTTTTTATTTTAATTCTAAAGGGCTTATTTACTAAAAGATGGGGTTTTTTTATAAGTTTCTTTTCTCTTTATTTTTTTAATTTTTATAGTATTTTTTTTAATTTGGTAATTTTTTTGTTGATTTTTAATTTAGCTAATCTTTTTTTATTTTTTGATAATTTTCAATTTTTATTGTATTTTCTATCCTTTTTTTATGACTTTTATGATTATTTGAATTTTTTTCATTTTTTTTGTATTTTTATTTTTAAAAGGGGGCAAAAATGGGGTGTCGACAGCTGCCCCTCTTTATGGTGGAGTTTGAACAAAACTCCACTATAAAGACAAAAAAGACACCATTTTTGCCCAAGATCTAAACCTGGCGGATTAAACTACAAAACTTCACCCTAACAAGCAGGGGTTTTGGGAATGGCCAACTTTGATCGCCAAAGTTTTTTTTTTTTTTTTTAAACGGTCACCTTCATAAACAAGGGTTTTAGGTCACCTTGGTAAACAAGGATTTTAATGTCACATTGATAAACAAGGGTTTTTGGATCACCTTGATAAACAAGGGTTTTGGGTCACCTTGATAAACAAGGGTTTTAGGTCACCTTGATAAGCAAGGATTTTGAGATCACCTTGATAAACAAGGGTTTTGGAGTCACCTTGATAAACAAGGATTTTTGGTCACCTTGATAGACAAGGGTTTTGGGTCACCTTGATAAACAAGGATTTTAGGTCACCTTAATAAATAAGGGTTTTTGGGTCACCTTGATAAACAAGGATTTTGGGGTCACCTTGATAAACAAGGATTTTGGGTCACCTTGATAAACAAGGGTTTTTTGGTCGCCTTGATAGACAAGGGTTTTTAGTCACCTTGATAGACAAGGGTTTTGGGTCACCTTGATAAACAAGGATTTTGGATCACCTTGATAAACAAGGGTTTTGGGTCACCTTGATAGACAAGGGTTTTGGGTCACCTTGATAAACAGGGTTTTGGGTCACCTTGATAGACAAGGGTTTTGGGTCACCTTGATAAACAAGGGTTTTGTCACCTTGATAAACAAGGTTTTGGGTCACCTTGATAAACAAGGGTTTTTGGGTCACCTTGATAAACAAGGATTTTGGGGTCATCTTGATAAACAAGGGTTTTTTGGTCACCTTGATAAATAAGGATTTTGGGGTCACCTTGATAAACAAGGTTTTTTTGGCGTCACCTTGATAAACAAGGGTTTTTTGGTCACCTTGATAAACAAGGGTTTTTTTTTTTTTTGTCACCTTGATAAACAAGGGTTTTTGAAACTTTGCACTCTGAAGGGAGAAGAAAACTTTTTAGAATACTGAGGTTCCTAAAACTAAGAAATACCAGGGTTCGAAATGTGATGGGAATATCGAAGCTCCTACAACTTAGGGTAACTAAGGTTCCAATAGCTAGGGCTTTTCAAAATCAATGCAAGATGACAAAAAGTGCTCATTCTTGAAAACATTTCTTAAAGATTACTGAAGTGCCTGCAAATCACTTTTTTTTTTATTTCTTCTTTTTTTTGAAAATTCTCTTTTTACATGAATATAATGTTTCTGAAAAATTGGATTGCTAATAAGCGGGAAATTGTATTGACCCTTGAAAAACTTTGATCACATGGTGGACTTGCTCAACAGTCATTTGCTCTGGTCATGATAGGTTTAAAATTGGTTTTTATCAGGGGGTGATCATGGCATAAAATGTCTTTTCAGGGTGACTCTCATTGAAGGGGTGTATTTGGGACTTGTCCCACTCTAGCATTAAAGTTTTGGGTATGTGAAGCTCCTTAGTCGAAGGGAAATAATGTCCCATGATTTATCAATGATTCTGGAATTTGCTTAAGGTATCTAACCTTTCATCTCAAATCAGTATAGAACTGGGTTTACCATCTGAGTAGAAAATTGTAAACATCATCAATCGCTTATTGTAAGGGACTTCAACATTCGGTGACACATCTCATGTAGAAAATGGGGTGACTGGATTGTATTGGGGCTTTCCATGTTTCTCATGTGCTCATTCTATTTCTTTTAATTCAGGGTGTTATCATGAACTTAGGGGCCCATTCTTTTGACTCTTAAGATGTTTGTTCCTAGAGAAAGATCTTTTAATGAAATTGTCCAGTCTAAGAGGACTTCCTCACACTCTCATGTGGCTTATTTTCACTCAAGACTTCAATTCCTTAAATTATGGTCCAACTTGGAAGTGATACATTCTAAGTCAATCTGATAGGTTTTTTAGGACTGAAATGTAGGCTTTTGGTCAATGGTTTAGCAAATGAAGGATATTCATGTGAAGGAAAAATTTTAAAATGGATTCAATTCAATCATCATCCCGGGTCTACAAGTCAAGAACCTTTAGGAAGAACTAAGCTGTATTTGCCCCAGTTTCGTGGGTGAATGTTGTTTAGGATAAATTTAGTTCCTTCGATCAGAAGATTCTACTTGGGAGGAATGTGTATGAGTATGTGGTTCTTTTGAATTCTGAAGCTTTGAGCCATGTGTAAAAAGCATTGGCATTGTGGGCATTGAATTTGATAGGCCTAAAGTTTGAAGAATATTTTGCAATCTGTAAAGGGCTTTGATGACTTAGAAATTTTTAGTTTAAGGGGCTATGATAGTGTATGGGCTAGCCTTTTTTTTTTTCTTTTTTTTTTTCTATTTCTCCCTTTTCCTTTTCCTTTTTTTTTTTTTTTGATTGACTAGCTTTTTGAAAAGAATCACTTTTGAATTTCTTTATTTTGCCCCAAAATAAATTGAAGCCCAGAATGATCAGGTGTGTTCAAATATGTGTACGATAAAAGACTCTTCTTCATTTCAAAAGGAACATGACATATCGGTCACAATCATTACCCATGAATTGGTGCAACTAAGGCAAATACAACTCATTTTATCCTTTTTCTCCAATTTGATTGATTACCCTAACCTCCATTTTGCCCCAGTGTGGGGTGGCTCTTGACAGGGTTTAATTTGAAAAGTTTCTCCTTAATTGGCTCAAATGGGTTGGCAAGGGATATAAGTATTTGGGACAAAAGAATTGAATGTCTATCGTCATTTTGACTGATGTATCAAATGCAAGGCAAACCTCCTCTAAGGAACAAGTCGATTTCCTCACTTGATTATCGCTCAGCTCTCTTGTGTCTAAGGTAAGTGTTTGGTGTAATGTTTGCCTCTTATCATTCTGAACAATTCTAGTTAAAAGATTACTTTCCCATTTGTAGAGATTTTTGAAACTTCTAAGAGTCATTGGTCTTTTGAGTGCTAGTGCTATAGCCCCTATCTTGGCTAGCGGATTCAAATATTCAAGATGCCCCTAAATGGGCCAACTCTTGTCCTCATCTGAAAACATGCCCCTATTTAAAGCTTTGCCCCAATTTATGGCAGACTAATTAATGATTTCCTTCTTTAATTGCCCCAGCCATGGCTAATTTGTAAACAACAAATCCTTTCAGGATGAATTAGGTACTAGTATGATCTGATCTTGGTTGGACCCTCATTTCCTTTGAGCATTTTTTACATGTGGGAGGAGTGGGCCGAGGAGCACATTTTAAAAGAGTAGAGATGTGGGCTTTTGGACTTCTTTTAGTGGATGAGGTGTTTGGATTAGCTTCTTGGCTCAAGTGAATGACTATCAACCATTGGATTAAATCCGTCCATCTAAAGTAATTTTAGGGTCTGGAAATATTCCCACTTGTTAGCAACCTTTATTAAAAAAAAAATTTTGATTTTTTTCTTTTTTTTTTTTTTTGGTGGAAGACTCTTTTTCTTTGGAAATCTTGTTTAAAAAGGAGGAAAGAATTGGAAATTGCCCCAAAAATTAAAAAGATAAAAATTTCATCATTTTTTTTAAAGATATTATTTACAAAAGGATGGGGTTTTAGAGAATTGCTCCAGAAAAACCTTCTTCTTTTTTTTTATTTGATTTAAAAAAAAAAAACTTTCAAAAGGTGATATGATTAATGTGAGCGCCTAAAGTTAGACTTCTACTGACAAGAGGTGGGTAAATCATATTTACAAGGGCAGACTGGACTCTATACTGATATTGATTAGAATTTGCTATTTTTCAGTGTTTCCTATTTGATGTACAAATAAACTCTATTGACTTTTATTAACAAAGGGCATACTTTCTATAACTATGACAAGTTCTACTTAACAAGGGATTTTTTTTTTTTCAAATGAGTAGCATATGTTGGGTTTTTTTATTTTTATTTTTTTTAATTTTTTTTTAAGAGTGACTACAAAGGTGTGATAAACTTTATATATAAAGTAGTGGATTTTAACTAGATTGTCTAAACAGGTTTTATCTACAAAGGTCATGATTTCTACCAAAATTCTATATAGGTATGAATTTACAAGGATATTAGTCCTAAGAAGGGGTACTGAATTCTATTTAAAAAACTTTAGACATGAGCCTCTTTTTTCTTTTTTTTCTTTTTTTTGTGAAGTTTATTGTTTTATGAATTGATAAGTATGTAAATATGGACTGGTTAGCTTATTTGGCATAAAAACTAAATAGGTGGATATTTACAAGGTGGTCTTAAAAAGGTATTGAATTCTTTAACATAAGTTGTAGGCTTAAGACTTTTTTTGGTATTTATTATTTTTATTTTTTTTGTAAGAAGCATAAGCAAGTTTTTTTTTTTTAACCACATGATTTATTTTAAGGGGTTTATTCACATACTTAATGGAAAAATATTTACAAAAATGCCCCATGGATAAGTTCCGACTTTTCATCCTTTTTTTATGCTTTTTTTATTTTTATTTGTAATATTTTATATTATTTATAAAATATAAATCATTTGTTTATTTTTACATAAAATTTTATCTTAAGAGATTTATTTGCAAGTTTTATTGAGAAATATTTACAAAAAAAAAAAAAGTATAGGCAAACATAGTTTTATTGTTTTATCCTATTCATTTTATTATTTTCTAAATTCAACAAATTTAAAACTATTTAAAAATTACAATTTATTCATTAGTTTAAAAAGAATTGATTTTAATAATAATTATTATTTTTTTGTGAAGGATACTATGAAAACAACAAGCACACATAAGCATACAAAATATTTACAACAATCAGAAATTATGGTAGATTCTAGGGGCACCCCGTTCTATAATCTCACTGCCCCTAGTAGGAACAGGTCATTAATTATGTCAAAACAGGGCTGGAGGAGCCTAATCACCATCGGGTAGTGATAAAATCACATTAACCCATAGGCTACACAATGGCCCTCCTACTTAGTTTCTAATGGGCCCAGGTCTGGCCCATTCTAAATACATATAAATTAAAAAAAATCACAATATATGCACCACAAAATATATACACAACACACATACATTGCAAAATATTTAAAAAAAAACATACCTTAAGATCCATTAGCTATTTTATATATCGACTCCTGCAAAACAAAAGACTTGAAGGCAAATATTTATAGTGATATGTACAAAGGCCCATGCTTCCAAAATTTCAAAATTTCTTAAGCCCATTAAGCCTAGATGAGCCTACTGAATTTGATGTCCCCAGTGGAGTCGCCAAGCTGTCGAGGCCGAATTTTACTCCTTTTCTCCTAAAGGTCCCGATCCATATCAAACCCGACCCATTTGATACAGACCACTCGACAAGGAACCAGTAAGTTTCATAAAAAGGCCCGGTTTTCGGAAAAATATTTTGATTGGAGTCGCCACAGGCTAAAGCCGGAAAAAGGTGAACCAAAAACCAAATAGGTGGTTTGGTTTCTAGTTCGACTACTGGTCTGTGGGAAAACCAAAAATTGATGAGTCCGGGGGCTGCTACTTTAAAACCTAAACGGTTATCTAGGCTTGGATGGGCTTTAGAAATCTTGAATTATATGGGCCAAAGAGGTAATTTTGGAATTTTTAATTTTCCAATTTTTTTTGTTTGTTTATAAAAGGGAATCTACATGTTTACAACAATATATACATTTTTTTTTTTTAAAAAGATCCTAAAAGTTTTTTATTTTTGTGACCGCCCCGCAGGTGCCTACATATCCGCTAGCCGGAATCAAGTCCCCGTAGTTCGTTTTGATTTTATAAAATTTTAAATTTGTTTGTATTTTTTAATTTTGAAAACCCGCCAAGTTTAAGTATTTAGTCAATTTTTATTTTGGAAATTCCTAAAGAGATATAATTTTTGTGTTTTTGTTTTTGAAAATTCCTAAAAGATACTAATTTTGGAAAAAACATGTTTATTGTTTTTGTTAATTTAGAAAATAACTAGACGATATAATTATATAAAGGCTAGGAAAACATTTTTTTCTTTCTTATAATATTATGTTAAATATATATATATAGAAATTTTTTTTGTGAATTTTTCTCTTTTTTTTGTTTTTATATAAATAAAAAAATTTATAGGGTAACTAAAACATGCTCAAGATATTACACCAAACATTTCGCGAATTCTAACAACTAATCCTTCAACTAAACAATCGCGATTTATAATTATAATACATGATATGACAATAACAATACTAATAACAAATGATAATAATATTATTATTAATAATAAATAAAACTAACAAACCTATTTTTTTTATAATTTTTTTATTGAAAATTATACTCTAAAATTTTATTTATTTACATCATCATTAGAAATATGTCACACAGATATAATCATACTCATACAACACACACACACACACACACACACATATTTTTGTCTTTAGAATCTAATTTATTTACTGATTGCATTTATATACTAAAACTCTTTTTTTTTTACCTAAATATGATATTACATATTAATACTAATAAAATTGGAGCATGCATCTCAACTATCTATACATACATATATTTTTATTTTTTTTCTTCTTTTTTTGTTCGTTATTTCTTTTTTATTTCTTATTATTTTCTAGTTTTTTTTATGCATTACATTAATATATCTTATAGAAAAACAATAACAATGACATCAGCAACAATAGCAACGACGACGACGCCGGCGACAACGACGACGAAGATGACGACAACAACAATAACGATGACGACGATGACGACAACAATGATAATAATAATAACTAATCAAAAAAAATTTGGAACCTTGTCAAATGATCTGGTCAGTTTCGTTGGAGGCTGAGACGTGCAATGGTGATGGTGGTTGAAGTGGCTGGTCGCGATCTGGGTTTGGTGTATGATGGAGATAGAGGCGTTGAGAGAGAGAGAGAACAAGAGAGGTTAGAGAAAGAGAGTTGCGAGAGAGATCTTTTTTTTTTTTAATCTACTTTCTATGTTTCGATCTCTCTGTGTTGAAGAGGAGGAGTTGGTTGTCATTTTATAGGAGCATGGAGGAAGATGGAGGGGTGCACGGCCATTAATGGCCGTTACAAGCAAGTGAAAAGATCGGAGGTTACGGACTTGGAGGGTTGGGAGAGTTACGAATCCTTTCATTATTGATCTTAAATACACATTTAAACGATTTAAATTCTGGAATAATTCACACTTTTAATGACATAACGAATGGAAATTGAAAGGGTACGCATGAGTGGTAATGCACGCTCCCAAAAAAAACTCCATTGTATTGCTTGCATGGATCAAACTCCGGTCCCCTCCCTTGCACTCTTCAGCCTTAACCAACTAAGCTATGCTTGGCTTTTTATTCATTTTCTCACCTAAAATTCATTTAAATCATTTAAACCAGGCTAAACGCATTTTCAATAAAAATAGGCCAAATTTGATACAGGTCCAAGATCCAAATTAATTTTCAAAATAGCTCAGTGCACTAATATGAAATATTTTTTATATTTTTTTCATTTTTTAATTTTTTTTATTTTAATTCTAAAGGGCTTATTTACTAAAAGATGGGTTTTTTTTATAAGTTTCTTTTTCTTTTTTTTTTTAATTTTTATAGTATTTTTTTAATTTGGTAATTTTTTTGTTGATTTTTAATTTAGCTAATCTTTTTTTATTTTTTGATAATTTTCAATTTTTATTGTATTTTCTATCCTTTTTTATGTTTTTTATGATTATTTGATTTTTTTTTTCATTTTTTTTGTATTTTTATTTTTAAAAGGGGGCAAAAATGGAGTGTCAACAATTGCCATCCATAACCATCCTACTCTAAGAATTTAACTAGCAAATGCAAATTTAACCAAAGGTAACACAAAAAAGTTTGAATTAAAAGTTAAACCGTATTACTTTCTTATAAATTCTCTCAGTACTTCTTTCTTTTTGTTATTAATTTCTTACTTCCATAGTCTATCTCCATGATTATCTTCCCAGTATGGAATTCTTCCTGTAAAAGGCAGTCATCAACACTAAGTCTCCAAGAATTCATTATATGATTGTTTTACCTTGTTGAAAACGGTGAGAAAGGAAGGAGAATTTTACTCACTATAGGAAAAACTTCAGAACCTTTAAGAATGGTGAGAGTCAAACAAAGATGAAGAAGAAAACTCTACAGAAGTTTGAGGGGGAAAAGGGAGGGTGTTTTATGTGTATGTGAAAAAGAGAAGAAGATAGTTACATCAAAAGTTAAATATGTTTCCAACCAACATAACTCTTGAAAAGATATGACTATTAGACATATAAGCTCCTATTCAAAATATTTATCCTTATTTTTCCCTTCTTTTATTTATTTTTATTTTATATCATTTTAGGTTATTTCATATTTTATGAGTTATAATTTTTTAAATAGTTAAATTCTAAACTAAATTATTTAGAATATTAAATATAGTAAATCATAATGTAATAAAAAATTATAGGCAAAATAGTTCTAATTTGATATAACAATATAAATCATTTATTTATTACATCACATCATCTTAAATGAAGTCGACATTGGTGACAATGTATAAATTAATCACATCTTTGGTAATTCATTACAAGAGATAGTAAAAGAATAAACATTAAGAGGAAGTTAATACAATGTTACATCATATTAAAGAGAATAATTGAAATAACCTAAAAATATTAAATTATAATAAAGAGCATAATGGGAAGTTAGCAATAAAATGGAGGATAGATTCGTAATTCCACTTTTAAATTTAAAAGATAAGTTGGTTAAAACTATTAAGAGATAACCATTCTAATCTTCCTACCCTATTTTTAAAGCAATATATAAGCATATCTTCCTTCTCCAAATGAACGAAACAATTTTTGAAGGATGGTCGTGATAAGTAAATTTTAATTTCCCTTTCTCGACATCTTTAATGAGATTGGTAATTAAGGTAGAATTTCCCTAGAACTTTGTACTAAAGTAAATCTCTCACGAGTTTGAGAAGAAAGAACTTTGAAGAATATCTCTATAAAGTAGGAATTTGGAATTGGGAGAACGAAATATTAGAGAAAAATAAAAAAATGATGATTTTTGACTCTTCATTCAACTTTCATTATATTAATCATGGTGAAAGGTTCGTTTGATGATCCAATTATGGTGTTGGAGTGAGCATATTAAATGTATAAAAAGGGATTTTAAAACCTTTAGGAATGTATATAAAACCTTGAAGAAGGGCTAGGTTTGAAATTAATAAAGTTTCAATGTTTGTAACGAAAAAAATGTTGGAACTTTATGACAATTCACAAAGATACCATGCATCTAAGTTTGTTGATGGTCCATTCTTGAACATGGGCCTATTTGAGCCGAGCCCTCTTTTTCACTAAGTCAGGTCGATGAACTTAGCCTCAAGCCCTCTAACCATCTACTATCATATCACTTCAATATAGATTTAAATACAATGCTCGGTCAGCCTTGATATGCTCATCATTCTACACCAGTGGCTCAGTTGGGATCGCTCCACATATGATGAGTTTGTGGCTCTTCCCCACAATCACTACTAAGCCCACCACAAGTATAACTGCTAAACCAACTAAGCACTTGATCACTCATCCACTCGCCCACTATAAGTACAACCACTAGGTCAATTCTCTATAAAATACTCACAGCCTTCTCCAGATTCAGGTAATGTCGCACAAAATCACTCTCATTTGCTTGATCTATGGGCTTATCATGGCTATCACTAATTTAAGCATCAAAATGGTCACACCAAGCCCATGCCCAATACACCACTAACATGTCTTTTGTTTTGTTGACCCCATCATCAACCTTGATCCAAGCTAATCTCAACTAAGTCTAGCCTCTATCGGATTTGAGCAAGCAACATTCTGCGTTGTCTATGGGAAGATTTGATCCTAAGTGGGAGAATTCCCTAGTTTTATTCCTTAACAACCAGAAAATCCGATAACAAAAACCTCAAAAAGACAAAACTCCCCTTTTCACCATCCAACCTTATACTAAAAACAAGAAACCGTCTTAGGCTGATAGTCTTAAAGTTGACTTGAATTCCACTTCGAGGTCACTCAACCCCATGAGGCACGAGGGCTCTTAAGGGGGGCCTAGCATTCTGTCGACCTCTAATAGCTCCCCATAACAGAATCACCTTAAACACTTGGAAGGCATGCTCCACTAAGTAGTGGAACAAAATATCGAGATTATTAAGCGCAATACGAAAGTTAAAAGGCAGCTCAAGGAGCTAGAATTAGGAACATGGGATTCCCGGCTGTAACCATACAGTGAGGAAACTCCACCGCACCAAACAAACACATGCCATCTTTTCAAAGAAGCCAATACTCCCACCAATATGGCAGGATCATAGTTGTAAGTCCCAAAATCCCTTAATTGCATCAGAAGCATAAAAAACTCAAGCTAAGAACCCTTACTGGTGGAATTCCTAGTGTGTCATGATAAGCGATTTGAGGATATGACTCCTAAAGAATTAGAGAAAAAGATCAAGAGAATGTCAGAGATCAAGGAAAGCAAAAACAGTACCCCCACACCCAAAACAACCTTAATGGCTATTAATTCTCCCTTAACACAATCAATCATTGATGAGTCATGGCTACCAATAATGAAGCTACCCACATTCAAGCTTTACGACTAATACAACTGACCTTGAAGAGCACCTCAAAAGATACAAAGATCAAATGCTGGTATTCGGATTCAACGATGTCATTTGCTTCAAAGTGTTCCTTGGAACACTAGAAACGCCCGTCGATAGTTGGTTTCACCAAATAGCTAATGGTTCCATAACATCCTTCTAAAGTTTCATGACTGCATTCAAGACTCACCTTATTATGAGTAGATCTCCAAAGAAGGCATGTCCTCCTTGTTTTTGGTGAACCGAAAAAAAAAAAAAAAGAGTCCATGAATGACTACATTGCTTAGTTCGACCAAGTTGTCACAAAAGTAGAAATTTTTAACCTCAGCCTTACAATCCGTGCAGCCATCCATGAAGTCCGAAGAAACGAAAGTCTCTTCCACTCTCTTGCCAAAAATAAGCCTAGGACTCTGGAAGAATTCCAAGAATGAGTTGGCAAATATATACAGCTCGAAGACCTAATCGGTGCCCCAAATGAGATGGAAAAACCACAAAAGGAACACTTACAGGGCTAAAAAATCCAAGGGGCCAGCCAAAGATAGGATAGCCCCTTAGAGAGATGGTTAGGAAGGGATACCAACGGAAAAGGCCCCAAAGGAAACACAGACACTTTGAATCTGGCTTTCTCCCCATTAACAAAACCTCGAAAGATATATTGTTAGATATTAAGAATTTTGGCATCCTACCTAATGTGCCTATTATACTACATGCAATGATCTCAAATAAGGGCTTGATCATATCTGATAAAAATGATACCTTTTTGGATTTTTGTAATTGGATGCAAGGAAATAAAAGTATATGGATGGCACTATTATTGGATATTACGCACTAATAATAATCCAAACTACAACCTAATTAATTTGATATTACGCACAAACTAACTTGGATGGGTTGTTCGCTATAATCTAGAGATTGCTTAGAACGCGTTGTTCGCCATGATCACAAGGATCGATAAGAACTGGATCTCGCTACTGTTTAGGAGTCGAATTAGGTGGGTCGCATTCGAGAATTTGGTAGGTGGGTTACGCGAATTCAAGCTTCTTGAATGTTATTAATGGACTCCGAGTTTAATAAACGTTGGGACAGATGAAAACATGTTTAAATGTGTGCTTTTATAAGCTGGACAATAGATGAAATTCGAAATTTGGAAATTGGCTTCTCGCAAAAACAAGCTTTTATCGTGAACTTTGGATCCAAAATTGAACACTAAATCAAATGTTTTAGGATCAGTTTTTTATCCAAATCCGTACTATCCTATGTCTTCTTCAAATCCCCTCTATCAATTTGGTGAAAATGGGACAAAATTGAGATTGAAACAACGCCATCACATAGAAAAAACTGGTGTTATTGTGGGGAAGATGACATGCGTGCTTCACATGTGCGCCATATGCATGATCACACGTGGTGCGTGTATTCCACGTACTAAATTGAAAAAAAAATTTGCGATTTTGCATAAACTCGAACCTGAATGCATGCGTGTATGTTGTGTTGCTTATCCAACAAGCTGTTAAGCTATACCTCGATCATATGGTCAATCAAAGAATATTTGAGTGACCTAGACTAAGGCCAAAATGTGATTTTTTAATTAATTATTTATTTTTTCTGAATCATATTTTTGTATATATATATTTTATTTGTATTTTTAAATCATATTTTGCATTCATACTCTATTTATCATTTTTTTATTCTTTTTCTTTTTATATTTAATTATTATTACATATATTACAGTTATTATTATTGTTGTTTTAGGGACAAAAATAGGGTGTCTATAGCTGCTCCTCTTTGTGGCAAAGTTTAGGTAAAACATTGCCACAAAGACAAAGCGATACCCAATTTTTTCCTTAAATAATACTTACTTGGTATTTGAAGCTTCTGGTCTATTGAGGAAACTTGATTGGGATAGCGATGGTCTTGCGATCTTGAACCTTAAAGAGGTGGTAACAACTTTTGGTGAAGTTACTGTATCATGAAAGGTTAGCCTCCCTTTATATCTATACTAAACTGCTAGGGTTGTCTCGATATGTGTCCAAAGAAATGGAGGATGACTTTTTCTTAGGTTTTCACTCTATGTCGTGGGTTCCTCTTCAGTCTTAAAAACTCGAATGGGCTTTGGGTTAGTGGGCTTTGGTTTTAAAGACTCGAATGGATTTCAATCTTTTTCTTTTTAAAGACTTTAATAGACTTCTGTCTTTTTCCTAAAGACTGGGAGGGACTTTGGTCTTTTTCCTTCCTAAAGACTCAAATGGACTTCGGTCTTTTCCTTTCTAAAGACTTGGATGGACTTCGGTCTTTTTCATTCCTAAAGAGTCGAATGGACTTCAGTCTTTTTTCTTCTTAAATACTAAGATGGACTCTGATCTTTTTCTTCCTAAAGACTCGGATGGACTCTAGTCTTTTTATTTCCTAAAGACTCAGATAGACGTAGGTTTTTTTTCTTCCTAAAGACTTGGATGGACTTTAGTTTTTTTTCCTTCCTAAAGACTCGGATGGACTTTGGTCTTTTTATTTTTTAAAGAGTGCGAATAAAGTCTTGAAAAAAAATTTCATTTTTTTCTTTCTGTCTTTTTTTTTTTTTTGGTAAAAGAGAGTCTTGAATTTTTTTAAAATAGAAAATTCCTTTTAAAATAATTTGCTAACAAGTAAAGGAGTTCATTGACTCTAAAATTGCAAATAAGCAACAGCTCTCCCTTATTGTTTATCCATTCACTTCTTTCTTTGAATATCATTCTCTAGGGGCCTTTTCTAATTTTGAGGGGCATAACCTCTAATTTTTAGGACATTCGACTTTTTAATTATGAAGCATATGAATTCTTATCCTTTTCATCATTTCCTTATTCTCGAATCAGATATTTTTATGCTTGATGTATTCAGTCAAAGAGGACTTTCTTACACTCTCTTTCGCTTGTTTTCACACATGGGTCAGATTCCAAAAATTACAGTCCGATTTGTAAATGATATGTCTTGGTTAATTCGCCATGTCTTTCTTAGGTTGTAACTTAGACTTTTGATCATTGGCTTACAATAGAAGGGATATCATGTGCAGGCGGTTTAGCAAATTTTATATTTATATCTCTTTGAGTTTTACAACTCAAGAATGTTTCTAAGATAACTAAATTAGGCTTGCCCTAGTTTCAAAAGTAACTTTTATTAAGGATAATTTATTTCTAATGAAAGAGTCTCCACAAGGTGGTGGTGAGTGGGGTCGTAATTTTTGGAAATGGGCTTCAAGCTGTAAGTGTATTTAAGTTTTGAAGTATGCCCATCCCCTTTATTTTTGGGCTCAAAGACTTTGGTCTAGCTTTTATTTCCTTCTCTTTATTTTCTTCTTCCACCTTTTCTTTTTCCTTTCCCTATTTTTTTTCAACCTTTCTTTTCTGCAACTCCTTTTTATTTTTATTACTTTCCTTCTTTTTTTTAGCTTCAAAATGTTTGGCTTATGTGAAAGTTGAGGCTCTCTTTTCATTTAAAAAAAGATTTAAATTATCGTTAATAAAATTTCACTTTTGAATTGATGTGACTGTGGCAAGCATAAATTAGCTATTCCATGTCTCCTAATTAATGACCCTTAACTCCTATATGCCCCATTGTGGGGTAGTTCTTGATAGAATTTAACTTTTAGAAATCATTTCTTTAAAAGGCCCAATGGGGTTAACAAGGGGTAAGTGTATTTAGGTTGCTAAAATGAATGTTTGGTATCATTTTGACCTACGTACCAAGTCTAAAAAGAGCCTCTTTTAAGGAATGAGCCTTATAAGTCCCCTTAATGTCCCTCCACTCTCAAGTGTTTAAGGGTTAGTATTTAGTATTTGGTTGCCTCTTTTCATCCTAAAATTTTCAAGCAATAAAATATCCGTAGGTAAATATTCCTTTTATATAGAATTGCCCCTTGAGTACTCAAGTATTTCAAATCATCTTATGAAGGATAGTGAAAGACATACTTTCAACTAAAAGACAAAGGATTTATTTATTCATTTTCATTACAAAGGTAAGCACCATCATCAATCGTCTTTCTTTGTCTTTACTGATCCCTTACAAAATACCTGCCCCTATTGATATTGGCTAATAAGTTGAACTACTGCAAATGATATGCCATCATCTGGTGGTAATAGTAAACTCCCAATACTTGAAGAGGACTTGCTTGAAATCCTTGTAGGAGTTGGGACAGAGTTGCTGCTATTAGCTGGCTTAATAGATTCCAGAAGCTCATGTTGGGTGAGTTCAGCATCAATCAAATCTTGGACTTTGTTCCTTAATCTCCAACAACGTTCTATCGAATGGCCTCTGTTTGACCCATATGGTATTCGCATTAAGATTAGGATCATATTTTTTTGGCCTGTACCCTTCTCTTGGGACTTCACATGTTATCACTTTTCGATCTCTCAACTAGTTAAAAATTTGGACCATTGGAATCCTAAATTGTATAAAATGTCTTCGCAGTGTTAAGTGAGCTTATTTGTTTAAGCCTAGTGCTTTTGAAGTCGTAGGTTTCATCCCTTGTCTCATCTCATCTGGCCCGTTCTCAATTTTACAACTCGATGACTCTTCTTGAGTCTCATGAGCTGGTACTTTGCAAGCAATAAGGTTCAAATATTGGAGTTTGTCTAACGCATACTTCATAACCCACTATAGGGTTTCAATCCTTCCTGCCATTGCTGTAAGTATTTGCTCTAAATTCTCATGTGCCCCTTCCTTTTGGATGCCTTGAATTTGATCCTTCTTCTGTAAATAACTTCTTTGATTTGATGTATCATCAACGTCTTGTGTAGGAAACATGTTGATGCTGTTGAAGTTAGGTGTAGGACCATCCATGAACTGCAAACAAACTACTTTTGAGTCAATCAAATCTTGAATTTTGTTCTTTAACTCCCAACAATCATCAATAACATACCCTTGTTGACCCATGTGGTATTCACATTGTGCATCGGGGTCATATTTTTGTAGCTCATACGCAGGTACTAGTTCTTCAGGTGTAAGGAGTGGTCCTCTTTCAGTTGAGAGGGATAGGGATCTGAGTGACTCTTCTCCTAGATGTCTGTGTATCCTTGCTATAGTTTCCTTTGTGTATTGTGTTGACTGTGACTTCTTTCATTGTAGGTTCTCCATCAGGCTCTTTGTAAATTTGAAGTTTGCTAAAAACAAAGGCATTTTCAATTTTGCCCCATGCCTATACTATTTCAAAGGAATTTTCTATGGCATATCCAACAAGATAAGAGAAGAAGGGCTCTTCCAGGGTATTTATGAAGGTCAATACTGGATCCTTCTCTAGAATAGATATGGCAACCATAATTGTTATTGCCCTCCATCATTAAGCATATTCATTAAAAGTCTCGTCTGTCTTCATTTTCATGGATGGGGCAATCTCAATGTTGAGCTGGTATTGGTTGTAAAATGCCCTTGCCAATTTGTCCCAGGTATCAATTTCATTGATGTCTAGTTGGGCATACCAAGCCAATGCTGGTCCAGTGAGGTTGTCCTAGAAAGTCTGAATCATTAGTTGCTCATACTACATGTATTAGCTCATCTCCCTCACATAGAGCCTAATCTACAGTTTGGGGCACCCTGTGCCGTTATACTTCTCAAAATCCGATATTTTAAACTTTTTAGGAAAAGTGACATCTTGAACCACAGGCAGGCTTGTGATCCCAACTTGATTAAAAACGTCAACTTTCTCAAATGCTTTTAATTTTACAGTAAATTGAAGGATAAGCCTTTTTTTCCTATTTCCTTGCTTTGAGCTGCTAACTCCTTCTTTAGTTTATTAGGGTAAGGCTAAAATGTTTGAGACACACATTGTGTTTCTTCTTGTTCAATGGGCTGATCATCGGCTCCCTTTTAAATTTCGGAATGTCCTTCATATGGTTGTTGGAGGGTTTTCAATAATTCAATGCTTTGAGTGAGCATTTGCATTTGTTCGACCATCTCGAGCGCTATTTGCTTAAGAGATTAGATTCTCTACTCAACAGCTGAATCGAAGCTAACGTTGTTGTTTATGTTGTCAGCCATTTTAAATGGATATGTTTAAGATATTAGCTGAGCCTGCTTAGAGATAATTTCAAAGTCTTGTGAAAATCCATTCTTGTTAGCAAATCATCTGTTTTCTTTTTTTTTTCTTTAATTTTTTTTGGCTTTATTTCACAAATTGACACTTTATTTCAAAAGAAATTTCTTGTGTTTTCTCTAAGAAAGATTTACAAACGGAGAATGATGGATTTGAGACTAAGGGAAAGGAATACCTATAACAAAGGTGGTTTTAATTGAACAGGACCTATAATTATCTAGAAGAGGAATTAATCTAATGGATGATTGGATTATATACAATCTAAGGAAATTTTTTATTGTTTTTTTTCCTTAAAAAAGACAAACAAATGCTACATTACAAACTAACCTAGGCAAAGAAATATTTACATCTTTTAAGAACAAAGAAAAATAAAATGGCTCATTAGAATCAACATGAACTTGTCCTTTGTTTTTATTTAACAATAATTGAATACATTAAAATATTATTTTTCATTTCTTTTTTTTTTTTTTAACAAACACAAGATGTCAAGTTTATTTTGGCTGAAAAGGCTTTTGGGGGAGAGGAAAAGATCCCATAGTCAGCTGATGTAGCATTTCTACCATTTCATTTGTCAGGATCTTCGTTTGATCTAGATGGTTCGATAAATTTTGTTATCTTCTAATAGAATCCAGATTTTCTTTTTAGCCGTACGAGCCTTTTCCTCCCAAAAGTGGGCCTTTTCCTCCAAAGCGAAGGTGCGGATCGGAGATCCCTAAGATGTGAACAAGTTTCATCACTTCTTGCGGATCACTTGACATCTTCCTGACAAGTTCACAATTAATTATTATGAGTCATTTCTTTTCCTTTTTTTAAATTATAAGACCAATGATAATTATACAGGTTTTTTTTTCTTTTTTGTTTATTTTGAAATTTTTTTTACAAAGATGTATACTAATTCACAAGAGTAAATACATGATATGCACAAGATATATATGTTACATATGCAAGTTACACGGATGCAGATATGGGGGCTAGCAACTAATTAGTAACAGGGTAGTTTAGAAAATTTTTCATTTGAGTTACAACTTTTTTTGAAGAAAATTTAGGTGGATATATTTACATAGGAGGATTTCGGAAAACTTTTTTTTCTTAAAAAAATGCAACTCATTTTAAGGTATGCCCCACTATTGCCAACCCATGCTTATGAATGCAATTGGGTGGGTTTTAAAGGTTCCCCAGTTTAGTGTATCACAAATATATACTAAACCGGAGTAGGAGGTCGTTTTGTGAATTAGAGGGTAGAAAAGCCATAGTCCCCAGATCCTACTAGTGACCGCCCTGCCTAGGGTTCTAAGATCGCTTGGTTTTTACTGTATTTAGCACACATTTTTCATAAATTCCCCCCAAAGATAACACTTGCCCCCTATTAAGGTTATTTACAAAATTTCCTTTCTATCTACATCACTTAAAGGAAAAGATTAATACAACTATTTACAAATTAACAATTATAAATAATATACAAGAATGAATATAGAAAGAATAAACTTTAAATTTAAGAATTTCAAGTGGCTAGCCCTTTTAAAAAATAGGCCTCCCCAGTGGAGTTGCCAAGATATGGAGTCTAGATTTTTCGTTTCTTGGTTTTATCTCTTTTAATCTAATTTGTACGAAATCTTAACCCATTTGATAGAGACCTTGACTGGGAATTAAAAGGAATTTAATTTTTTTAAACTTTTTTGGAGTCACTACTCGACTATAGTTAGGAAAAATTATAAGTTAAGATCAATGAGTTGGTTAACCTCAACTTAGCTACTAGTCTACAAACAAATTGATTTAGAACCAAATTTTACAAATAAGAAATTTTAGATTCAAGGGCTAACTTATTAAAACTATATAGTTACCACTTAAAATTCATGACTTAAATTTTATCCATTTAATGCTAAACAATAAATTAAATCCCATAAATTTCTAAATTTACATTTTTGTTTGCAAATTGATAATAAGATCATTTAATATTTATAATTAACTAACTAATTCAAAATTCATAAAAAAAAAGGAACAAAAAATATTTTTTTGATTTTATGTCATTTCGGAGGTGTTTACGTACCTGCTAATCAGGATCAGATGTTACGTAGTTCTTTTTTAGAAGACTTTAGTGTGTTGGTATTTTTTTTAACTATTTTCCATTTAAGTTCTTTAATTCTTCAATTTTCATAAAATGTTTTGTGTATGATCTTACAGGCTATCATATTGAATTTTTATTCTAGAAAAATAAAATTTTCTATACGTTAAAAAAATATTTTTTCCTGTATTTATATATATATACTTTAGATTTTATTATTTTGACAAAATTATATTTTATATATTTATTTTTTTTTGTTTTCTTTTCTTTTTTTCATTTTTTCTTTAACATTTGAATAAATAAAAAGAAGAAAAAAAAATCAAACTTACCTGGTTAAAGGCGTGTAGGGGTCAAATGGAGAAGGTTCGATCAGATTTCTGGTTGGAGTTTTAGTCGGATTTGGATCTTGGACTCGATCTATTACAAGCGGCCGACGGAAGCTATTGATGGTGCTTCCATGGTTTTAAGGGGTCGTGATCATGTCAGACAAGTCACATGGAGGATGGGGAAGACTCTGGTGGTGGTGGTTTGTTTCGAATGTGGCTGGAAGTGGATGGTTCGAGCTCCCAAAAATGGTAGCAGTTGATGGTGGTTGTTGGAAGCTTTTGAGAAGCTTTGTACAAAGGAGAAAGCTACTAACTAAAGCTTTCACCACTCTTGAGTCCAACTGTAGCTTCGTTTTACTCTGATTTGGCCTCTAGTAAGAGCAATCAGAAAATAAAATAAAAAAAAACAAACCCTAGATTTCGCAAATCAATTCAAAGCTTATTGGAGTCTTTTTGGATGAAATGGACTGTTGTTGATTTTTTCAGATGGTTGTGGATGAACTGAACAGGAAACTTGACCCTTATTCATACTATTTAGGGGTTGAATTGGGTGGGTTGCATTAGAGAATTTAGTAGGTGGGTTGCGCGAATTTGAGCTTTTTGAATGTTTTTAACGAACTTCGAGCTTAATAGACGTTAGGGGAGACGAAAACATGTTTGAATGTGTGCTTCTTGAAGCTGGATGGTAGATGAAATTTGAAAATTAGATTCTCGCGAAAACAAGTTCTTTTTGTGAACTTTGGATCCAAAATTAAACACAAAATCAAACATTTTAGGACCAATTGTTTTCTAAGTTTGTAGTATCCCATGACTTCTTCAAATCCCCTCTATGAATTTGGTGAAAATCGGAGCTGAGATGAGTCAAAATTGAGCTTGAACGGCACCATCGTGAGGAAAAAGACTAGTGTTCTTGTGGGGAAGATGATGCTTATGCTTCACACATGTGCCATACGCGGCGCATGTATCTTACGCACCAAATTGCAAAAAGAAAATTTTGCGATCTCGTGCGGATTCGAACTTTGGATGCATCCGTGAATATTGCGTTGCTTATCCAATAGGCTGTTGGCCTATGCCTCAGTCATATGGTCACTCAACCAAGGCAAAAATGTGATTTTTTTTAAAAAAAAAATTATTATTTTTTAATCATATTTTTGTACATATATTTTTTTTAATTTTTATTTTTGAATCATATTTTATATTTTTTACACATACTCTATTTATCATTTTTTATTATTTTTTCTTTTTATATTTAGTTGTTATACATGTATTACTATTATTATTTCAGGGCAAAAATGGGGTATCTGTAATGAGCAAATACATTATTTTTTTATTGCTTGACAATTTTTTTGCAATTTTTTTTAATACCCTAATTCTTCTCAGGATAATCAAATTTATACTTGTGTGGACAATTGCTTCATAAATAAGTTTTGTAGTTTAGCTTCTCATTTGGCTAGAATGAATCTAATGATCCTCTCTAATTTTGCCTTCGCAATAGAATACTTGGATCGGTCTGCATCCTTTTGTGCAATTTGTTTCCATTCTACAATCTCTCAAAATTTAAAGTTAAAAGATATATGAGTAATTATTGGGTTATTGACAATCATGTTGAACTTCCCTGCACATTTGATATGTCTCTCTGTAACCAAAGTTGAGAGGATGGCCCATTCCCTTAAAAGTTGTTCAATACTGAACTCAATAACACTAATGCTTAGAACCTTAATTGCATTGGATTGAATAATCTCATATACTAAAAACCAATGTGATAGAATATGTGAGGCAACAGAAACTTGAAAATGCAATTTCAGTCAGGAATCTAGCATATACTCAAACTGCACTTTTCTTCCAGTTCAATCAAACAACACCATAACCTATAGCCCACGCAAATAAAAAAAAAAACTCACATCTTGAAAAATAAAAAAAAATGCACACAACAAACTAAAAGAAATTTATTTCACATCACATATTAAATAAGACAAATACAACTAAATCATTAATCTTATAGAGCACTTATACACCTCGGGATGACAACACACTTGAAAAGCAACACTAACCATTTATAGGTCCCAACTGGCAACCATATAATTCAAGTTATGCCATCAGGATTTCTTTTAGTTTATTGTGTGTATATTTCTATTTTATTTTTCTAGATTTGATTTTTTTTTTTTTTGGCTATGGGTTATGGTGATGTTTGGGATTGAACTGGAAGAAAAGTGCAGTTTGAGATTTATAAATAAGTCAAATTGACAACTAGAATGATATTTTCAATTTCCTGTTTTCCTCACATATCCCATCATATTGGTTTTAACCACCATGAGAATATTCAATTTATTGCAATTGAAGTTCTAAGTGTTAATGTTGCCAAGGTCACTTTTGAATAGCTTCTACAAGAATGGGCTCATATCTCAACTTTAGCTATAGAGAGCTTACCGAATGTGTGGGGAAGTTCAATATGATTATTTTAAACCAAATAATTACTCATATTTCTTTTAGCTTTGAATTTTCAAAGGCTGTAGAATTGAAATAAATTACCCAAAAGGAGGTGGAGATTATCCAAGTATTGTATTATGAAGGTAGAACTAGATCGCTACATTCATGCAAGCCTAAGAGAAGCTATGGCTGTAAAACTTATTAATGAAGTAACTACCCATGCAATTATTGGTCTAATTGTGCTAAGAAGAATTGGGGTATTACGGGAAATTATAGAAAAATTGTCAAGGAATTCAAATATATCGTATTTGCTTATCGATAACAAACAATACTAGTTAATCTCCACTCAGGTTTATGGACAACAATAATTGGATCATTTGGCTACTAGATGCCAATTATTTTATTTCTTTAATAAGAAAAGTCATGTGCCGTCTACGTAATAATATTCTTCTTTGGTTAGCTATGCATAAAATGCAAAAGACAGAGCTAGAACATAGATGAGAAAACAAGAAAATGGTGCTAAACACTAATGCCGAATTTTTATCAAAACTCTTACTTTATATAATATATATCATCATTAAATGACTGAAATTTATAGATATTAAGACTTTATATCGAAAAGTTCTCATGACATCTTTCTTCTTTAGACAACGGTGCACATATGTAGAAGAAAGAGATAGAAAATAGAGGACAAAAGCGAGAAAATGGAGAAAAGCATTCATCAAGGCCAAATCTTCATCATTTCTCTTATTCTTAGTTTTGATATGAAACTTATCATCCTAAAATAGAAATTCGTAATTATCCATGAGTTTTGATATGAAACTTATATCAAATGATGCAAAAGAGAGAAAAAATTTGTACCAAAAAAAGAAAAAAAGAGCATATAGAAATATCTTAGATTTTCATATAGCAAATCAAACATATAAAAACATTGGTATTATCTACTCTCCTTTCTCATTCTAACCTCTTTCTTTTGCTAAACTTCATGGCAAAAAAAGCACCGAAGCACCATTAGTAGTTAATTGTTACAACTTAAATATACAAACAGAATAGTATAGTTGTAATAGATACAAATGGAATAGTAGTTGAGAATAACATATTTAACAATCCATGTAACTAGATTTGTAGAATGTATAAATATTGGAAAATAATGAAGAGAAAAGGAACCTAATTACATCCTAATTTGAGTTTCTAAGAGAGTAGCTCTCTCAAAACAACCAGCTTATGTCAATACTTTCCTAATCATCATACTTGCAAATCATCCATAAGATAATATCATTAGTGATAGAGAAGCAGAGAATAGATATGAAGAAGAAAAGAGAGTTAGGATTAGAGATTTAACTTGAGAAGAGAGGCAAAGAGTATTTTAGAGGAAGCTAAGGTTGGATAATATTAGCTATTAGACAAGGTTGGCTTGGGCTTAAGTGGTCAATAAGGCTTTAACATTTGATACTCTCGTTCTTGGACTCCATTGCAACAAAGCTTCATTCTTGAATTTCATGGATTTTGCAATGTACAACACTAAAGAGGCAGATAATTGGCATTTCATTAAATCTACAATGACTGCTATTCAAGATGGGTTGAGACAATTGAATGCAAGATTGGATAGAATTGAAGCGAATCATAATCTTATAAGCAATAATTATAATAATAAACATGATCAAGATTCATCATCTTCAAGATATATTCGAGAAAATAACTTTGATATAACTAGAGATATTATTTTGATTGAAGATGATTCAATGTTGGAGATCTGTGAGCAACATAAACATGTCTGGGAAAGGATGTTACTATCTAGTTTAGGTGAGGATGCACCAATTAATGGGGTAACCACTACATCACAGACTAATGGTAAAATTCAACATCATTTTGCAAAAACTCGGCACATAAGTTTGGAGGAGAATATTGAGATGAATAGAAATAATAACATAGATGTTTTAGGAGAGAAGCAAACACAATAGTTTGAAACATTTGCAATTTAGGGCTAAATTTTGATTTGGTTTAGATAGATTCCTCTTATCAATTTTTTATTACTACGATCAATTTTCATAAATTGGGCAACCATCATCAACTGATTACTACCAACAATTTTCAAGCATTGGGCAGCCATCAATTTTTCATAATAATCCTATCATCATCACCGACTTCATATAAAGGATTTTGGAAAATTATTTTTATACAGATTCTAGGATGGGATGGCACATGGGCATTGAATTCACCAATTTTCCTATAATGGGCACATGTGTTTTCTCCAAAACTCCAGGAATAAGAGGCAACAATTGTATTTGGGTTTTAAGGAGTCATCTTACATTCAATATAAAATTTGTATTGAAGCTGTGATATACACAATTATAGAGTAGCACATATCAAATATCAAATATTGATAAAAGCAAAACAACAAGCAACAACAAAGTTTTAGCTTAGCCTGTTTCAAATATTTCAGAACACCATTATCATAGCCCTAATACACAAAACACACCACAAGGATTCAATTTTATCAGAATCATATGGACAATCTGTGACCATCATTACATCTCATTATAAGAACATGAATCTACCAACGAACAAGATTTAACAGGATGTTGAAGATTTTGACCATGAGGACAAGGTCATTTTCATGGAGGGGAGAAAATGTTACAACTTAGACGTACAAACAACATAGTACAACTATAATAGATACAAGCATAATAATAGTTGAGAATAACAAATTTAACAATCCATGTAACTAGATTTGTAGAATGTATAAATACTGGAAAATAATGAAGAGAAAGGGAACCCGATTACATCCTAATTTGAGATCAATCTATGATTGAGTTTCTACAAGAGTAGCTCTCTCGAAACAACCAACTCATATCATTTAATTCCTAATCATCATACCTACAAATCATTCACAATATAATATAATTAATGATAGAGAGGCGGAGAATAGATATGAAGAAGGAAAAGAGAGTTATGGTTAGAGATTTAGCTTAAGAAAAGAGGCGAAGGGTATTCTAGTGGAAGCTAGGGTTATCTGGACAATATTAGCTATTAGACAAGGTGGGCTTAGGCTTAACTAGTCAATAAGGCCTTAATATCAACTCATTTGGCTGAAAAGAAATAAAAAAGAAATCTCATATTTAGTTATGTTGCTATCATTTAGCTTACTAGTAGCAGAGCTTTTAGAAACTGGATTCGAATATCAAATTATTAATGTAAATTAGCTACCAAATACCCAAAATCCCCAAAACTTAAAAAAAAAAAAAAAAGGTTTCAAAAGCTGAAAAATCCCAAAAGACCAAAGATCTCTGAACCCTAAAAAGAAAAAAAAAAAGCTCAAATCCTTGAAACCCACCCAAAAAAATGTAAATAAAACCATGTGGATCTTGTTCAAAAATGAAAATTTCAAAAAAAAAAAAAAAGCACTTTGTTTTGCAAAAGACGTTGTCTTGACCCTTATGCTGAATTATTCGTATTATGACATGGAATGCAAATGAAAACGCTTATATTTAACCTTTTACGTGGAGTTACGGATGAAATAGTGTGTGAAGGGACACATTGTGCTTTCCCACTTCTTGATACACTAATTATCCTTGATATAAGGATAACACACCAGACTAAAAAGAGTTTAAAGTAATGCTTTGTAACAACTTTGTGTTGCTTATATAATTAAATTTTAATGAAATTTTTGAATGATGTTAAAAAGGCTTTCAAAGACAACAGTTTCCAACTAATGATTCATAAGTATTCCTACAATATATTTCATTCAACAATATGGTGACAAATATATTACAATGCTTGTAGCCATATTATAGCATGAAATATATCATAGCAATATTTTTAAATTGTTACTAAAAAAACATTGTATTTTAAAAACCTTTTTACCAACATTAAAAAAATGCATTACAATTAACTATTATAAACAACACATCTTTAAATTGTTACAAAGTGTAGCCTTAGACTCTTTTTTTATAATTGTCTTTTTACAACATATATTCAATGAGATAAATACAACTAAATCGTTAATCTTATGGAGTATTTATGTACCTCAAGATAACAGCACTTGAGGAAAGCAATACTGACCATCGCAGGTCCTTGTTAGCAGCCACAAAATTTAGATTATGTCATCTTCTCATCCTATGCCATTTAATTTGCAAAGATATTGTATAATTATTGCAAAAACGAAAATACTTCCATTAAGTTTATCAGAAACTCAATAACTTCCAATCTAAAGATGTATGTTGTTTTCATATTGTTTGTAGAACCTCTAAGCAAATCCCCGTGAAAATTTTTAAACACTTGCTCATGAGTTGAACAGGAAACATTGGACGAGTTTATTGCCAATACGATGATATTCCCTTGTCTTTTATAAATTTATGACCTTCTTGACACTTTGAAAATAGATATATTATCAGAAAAATAGTAATGCATATTTTAAAGTATTTGTTAACAATTAAAAGAATAAAAGTTATATCATTTTATATTTTGAATTTTGCATCCCACTTAGCTAATAAGAATGGATATTTGTCTTTCATTGTTTTACATAAAGCTGTATGAGGTTAAAGAGAATGACAATTCATAATGAATTGCTATTACTATAACTAATAAATAGCAATTTATGTCTTCATTCATATGAATTGCTATTGAATAATTTATTTTTTATTTTTATTATAAATACTCCCATCTTAAAAATATCACATATGTAGTTTTCATTTTTTTAATAAAAATAAGAGTTAATATTTCTTTGTAATAAAAATAAAAGATATTAAAGATATTTTACTTTTACTCTAATAATTATTTATTTTATTTTTTATATTAAGTGAACAATGTAATAATAATTCTATTATATTTTGATTAAATTAAAATTTAATTCCCTTTTAGTTCTTATAATGAAGTTAACAAGTAATTGATTCAAAATTTAAATAGTAAAAATTGTTCTTCTACCTTTTTGATTCACTAAAGATTCTGCTTAGGGGGGGCAAAACATGGAAAAAAAGAATAATTAATATACCTAAGACACTGCTCGACCAATGATGGATCATAAAATATACCCAGTGCGATTAAGGACAAGTCAAAGCGTTAAATGGATTTCAGACGTCATCAATGACCCGTTAGGAAATTGTAATATTATTGGATTATTTGATTTTCATTTATATATAATTTATATTTATATTTTATTTGTTATTTATCTATTTAGTTTATATATAAATAAAACTATTTATTTTTTATTTATATCTATTTCTTAACAATAATTAAAACTAATAAAATTAAAATGTCAAAAATAAAACAAACAGTTGACATCGGATCCTCCTCCACCATAGAAGTGTCTGGTTTTCTAATGGATTCTCGAGACGAGAGGAGACGATACGACGGCGAGGTTACTTGGAAGAGTTTCGAGTCTAATTCGTACCCATTTTTGGGGAATATGCATTCCTACCGTTTGTCGCCGTTCCATATGACTCGATATTAGAGTCGTAGTTCGCTTTCGCTCATGGCAACCATTGGCTTTTGAATGGAAACAAAGATTGCCACGTTACGTCTAGATGGTCTTAATTTTACCAACACCCGGAGAATAAAAATGTTAGATGTGTTGAGCAAGAAATAGATCATATATAGATAAACTAATAGATGATAAACAACTAATTTTATTAATAAAAAGATTAAACAGGTCGGATATAGATGAAAAACGGCTAACAAACAAATACGGATATAACTATTTGGCTAGCTCTTTTTCAACAGAAACAGATAAATTTTTTTAAATTTTTTATAATAAATTATTCATCAAGAAATAGATATAGATAAAAAAAAAATTGGTAGTTCTTATAAAAAAATCAAATAGATAAAATATAGATGAAGATTGAACATATTTACTGAATTGGGATTTGCACAAGTTCATCAGATTTCGAACATGCTAGAAGGAACAAGTCTAAAATGTGGATGTTAGAAGCTGACAGTAAGTGTTTTGTCAGGAGAAATATGAGGAAGGAGTATTTTAATGGGCCGTTCAGTAAGCAAGACCATGTTTAATGGGCCAATTAGCTTTAAATAAATTTTGGGCTTGAGTTATTTCTAGCTATAGCTTTCTTTAACATTACAGAATTAGCAATCCGTTGTAACTAACTAATGAGCTGGCTACTTTTGGCACATGCAGCAGTATCATTAGAATATTCTAGCTATCTTTTTCTGTTATAAATACATTCTCATATTGTTTGTAGAACCTCTAAGAAATTTCCCGTGAAAATTTTTAAACACTTGCTCATGAATTGAGCATGAAAAATTGGACGAGTTTATTGCCTTGTCTTTTATAAATTTATGACCTTCTTGACACTTTGAAAATAGATATATTATCAGAAAAATAGTAATGCATATTTTAAAGTATTTGTTAACAATTAAAAGAATAAAAGTTATATCATTTTCTATTTTGAATTTTGCATCCCACTTAGCTAATAAGAATGGATATTTTTCTTTCATTGTTTTATATAAAGCTGCTATGAGGTTGAAGAGAATAACAATTCATAATGAATTGCTACTACAAAAACTAATGAATAGCAATTTATGTCCTCGTTCATATGAATTGCTATTGAATAGTTTATTTTTTATTTTTATTATAAATACTTCCATCTTAAAAATATCACATATGTAGTTTTCTTTTTTTTTAATAAAAATATGAGTTAATATTTCTTTGTAATAAAAATAAAAGATATTAAAGATATTTTACTTTTACTCTAATAATTATTTATTTTATTTTTTATATCAAGTAAACAATGTAATAATAATTCTATTTTATTTTGATTAAATTAAAATCTAATTTCCTTTTAGTTCTTATAATGAAGTGAACAACAGTTGATTCAAAATTTAAATAGTAAAAATTGTTCTTTCACCTTTTTGATTCACTAAAGATTCTGCTTAAGGGGGGAAAAACAGGTAAAAAAGAAGAATAATTAATATACCTAAGACACTGCTCGGCCAATGATGGATCATAAAATATACCCAGCGCGATTAAGGACAAGTCAAAGCGTTAAATGGATTTCAGACGGTGACGTCATCAATGACCCGCTAGGAAATCTACGATAATATTATTGGACTATTTGGTTTTCATTTAACTTTAACTTGTATTTATATTTAATTTGTTATTTATCTACTTAGTTTATATATAACTAAAATAATTTATTTTTTATTTATATTTGTTTCTTAATAATAATTAAAAATAATAAAAATAGAACAAACAGATGACGTCGGATCCTTCCCCACCATAGAAGTTTCTGGTTTTCTAGTGAATCCTGGAGACGAGAGGAGACGATACGACACCGAGGTTACTTGGAAGAGTTTCGAGTCTAATTCGTACCCTTTTTTGGGGAACATGCATTCCCACCGTTTGTCGCCGTTCCATATGGCTCGATATTAGAGTCGTAGTTCGCTTTCGCTTATGGCAACCATTGGCTTTTGATTGGAAACAAAGATTGCCACGTTACGTCTAGATGGTCTTAATTTTATCAACATCCGAACAATAAAAATGTTAGATGTGTTGAGCAAGAAATAGATCAAACAAAGATTAGATATAGATAGATTAATAGATGACAAATAAATAATTTTATTAATAAAAAGATTAAACAGATTGGATATAAATGAAAAACGGCTGATAAATAGGTATAGATACAACTATTTGGCTAGCTTTTTTTCAACAGAAACAGACAATTTTTTTAATTTTTTTCTAATAAAATTTTTATTAATAAATATATATAGATAAAAAAAAGTTAGCAGTTCTCATAAATAGATCAAATATAAATAAAATATAGATGAAAATCGAATATATTTATACATATTATTTCGATAAAGATATATATACGAATGAAAAATAAACCATTCAAATAGATCCTCAAATATAGATAAAAAACAGACCACCTAGATTGTGAATTCTATTCGCATAGCTTGCAAGTGGATCAAAATAGTTATATTTTTATTGGAGCACCATGACAAAATGTGGGGAAAAGTAATAAAAAAATGTATTTTAAAAATGTTAAAATTGCAAGATTTTAAAAAATAATCCCACAAATAGGATGCTTAAAATTATGTCATGAAAATATGATATTTTTAAAAGTTTACATTTACATTTCTTTTTTACAAATATATATATATATTTTATTTCTTATCTCAATGAAATGCTAGATGCTAAGAAATTTGAGTTAAAAGGAATTTCAATTAATAAAGCGGTTCTTTAACTTTGTTGGTCCCAAATAATAATCAAGAAGGGGGGTTGAATTGATTATTAACAAAAATTTTTGCCTTTAAAAATTAATCCCCTTCGGTTTTAAAAATGAGCACCAAATATGCAATTAAACAAATATGAACATAAATTGCAGAAATTTAAAAGATAGAGTATAGAAAATCAGGCAACGATTTATAGTGGTTCCACCTTATGCGTCAGTCCACTCTTCCAGCTCCGAGCCGGGGATCCCGATATCCTTCAGGTTTGTTCCACTATATCCAATAGAATCAATTACAAGCTTGTACAAATCTCTTTGCTCGATTCTCACGCTATACACTAGCTTCAATCGATCTATAGAGTCTAAACTAGTAATTGAACTAACTCACTTGAAGCCAACAACAAGTTGCTTCGTTTGTAAAAGAATAAAATGTAACGATTGCAATAACATAAAATTTGCTACAATTCTGTGTATGGGGAAAAAAATAAAGGAAGTGTGCTTTTCAACTCTAAGTTTTCTCGGTCAAAGAATGAAGTCAAGCAGCTCTTGGTTTTTGTTTTTCTTGAACAATGAAAAGTTATATACTTCTTTCTTCTTTCATCTCTGTTCGTATATATTTCTGTCCTTCTAACATTCAGAATTTTTGTTCTTGAGATAAGATTGATATCCCAAATATCCCGGGTAGAAATCTATAACCTCTTATCTTTAATTTAATTTTCAAACTCTGCTGATATCTCCAGGAGAAAATCTCGTTATTCTTGTTTACTTATGTTGCAGATTTGAATTTGAATCCTTGATGCGTTGAAGTAAGATAAGATCTGCTTGAATTTCGTGATTTAAAATAATCAATTTGTTTTCTGTTTGAGAGCTTCTGATAACGTTGATCTTATTGGAGATAGATCTAGAAAATTGTTGCTGATATCACGGTCTTCAACGTGATCTTCGTGTGTCATCTTCTTGAAGATAACGTGGTTCTTGTTTTGATTTTCTTAATAATATCTAATTCGAATTTATTTTTATCTTGAGAAAAATTAGAAAACATAACTTCTCTGTCTTGAAATCAATCCATAGATAATAAATAATAACTTCTGTTTTTATATCCAGAAAACTTTTCGATGAAGATTACCAATCCAAAAATTGTTTAAATCCCCTAGGATATGATCCAACTTTAGTAGAACGAATAAATATATTACCCAAATATACTTATTATCTCGAAACTAGGTCTTCAAATAATTGAAATCCCTTACTAGAAATATTTTGGTTCTTGTTTGGACAGAACACGTAAACCTAGAAATGTTGTTTTGAGTTTCTCCCAAAGGTTCTGTGAAAGGTTCTGTGCTGCTGGAAATGTGTTATACTTTAATTATCCTTCTAGAAAACATTATGTGTTCCTTTTTCTTTTCTAAACAACATCCGAAACCATCATATCTTGTAACAACTCTTGTCTTACTTATCTAACAACTTGTTTAGATCCAAGATTTAATATCATTCAACCTTATATATTTGTTCAACAAATTCACCAATATTCTATATAAGGTTCTATATATAATTTTGCACACTAATAGAGTAGTTAGTTCTTTGACCATTTTGTCATCATCAAAACTTTAGATATATAGAGAATCAACAAACTTTGAAGAGTTGCTTGCTTAGAAACTCAAAAAATAATTCCTTACTTTTATAAAAGAAGCTGGTCTGAAAAATATATATTAGGTAAATTGAGTAATCGATGCTGAAATTTGATTCACAGTAAATTGATCTATATGGCAAAAAAATAAAATGATTTATATGTTCTGCATTTTATCCTGGAGTATTAACACATGAACCGGAATTTTATTTCAAAAGTGTGTATAAAATCAAAAAAGGAAATTAATATTTTTCATTTTTAAAAATTAACAAAACTATTTAGGACGAAAATAATTTTAATTTTAGATAAATTGAACTTATCTTTTGAACAGATAATATCATAAGTAGTTGACCTTGTCTGTTGAAGAGATGGGCTAGAAATTTTTTTGAACCTCATCTGTTGAACAAACGAGTTTGTGGACCACACTAGAAAAACCCAAGGTTCAAGTATACGAGTATTCAAACTCAAAAAAGGACCTTCCTTTCTAGTTTTTTTCTCAAATTTCTTCAAATGGGTATTTTAGAAAACTAGTTTAGATCACTCATCTCTAATAGAAAACCCCGAACATATGATCAAGTAACCTCCTTTATCTTTCTTCCCCGGTTTTCCTCTATTTCTTTCAAAATATTTTGATGCTAAATTTGATTCCTTTTTGGTTTTTTATGTTCCAGGATAAGAATGGAAAAAGGGTACGAAGAGATGGAGGTTATGGAGGAGTTCCTCTAAAAGATTCTTGATGACATTCAAGGGTTTGTAAGGAAGCCAAATGGCCACATCAGAACCCTCATATTATTCTCCTTATATGCTTGATGCTTTCTTTGATGCTGCAATGGCTACTCTTGTTCAGGCTTCTTTGAACTACTTTATTGTTTTTATTTATTTATGTTTTGTTTGTGGACTAACTCATCTGTTGGACAGACAAGATTAGAAAAATACTAATCTCGTTTCTTCAACAGACGATGTCAATTACTAATGATCTCGTTTGTTCAAGAGATGAGTTCAACTTGCTTAAATTTATGATTATTTTCATCCCAGTGGTATTTTTATAATTTTTTAAAATAAGAATATTAATTTCCTTTTCTCTGTAAAATCAATAACTTTAGGTGCCTTCTATTTATTAAAAATTAATTTTCACACATACACATCACTTCGCTATCTCATTTTGAAAGTTAATTCTTAATGTTGTCAACATTCTTTAATCAAATACTTGAAAATCTTACTTTTGGACTATAAATATAATTGTTTTGTTTGAATTGTCGGAGTTTTATTCATGTCATATTTGTATCTCATATGCATCTATAACTTATCTATATTATATTTGTGTCATATCTGTATCGTACTTTTTTTGTCTGTTTATGAGTAAAACTATCATTTTTTCATCGATATCTATTTCATGACAAACATCTGTTTTAAAAAAATAAAAATATTATCTTTTATATTTATACTATAAAGTATGTGAAGAATGGCGTATTAGGATGTAACACTAGAAGTAAGTTTTTGGATTTGTTTGTTTTATCATATTCTGGTCACTTTGGCATTATATTATTTTTTTTTATTTTCAAACAGATATTTGTCAAGAAATAGATATCGATGAAAAAATTGATAGTTTTGCTCATAAACTGACCAAATATATACGATATAAATAAGTTACAAATGCAAATCATATACAAACATGATAGAGATAAAAATCTAACAGTCCAAACAATATTCTCATCAAAAACTACCATCAAATCACCATCATTATCTCTAATTATAATATCTGTGCATGATAATATAAGAGTGTAGTCGTCAAAATATAACATCCTATATCATACTAGTATATACTAACAATACATAATATAACAATTTATGTTTAGTACCTCTATTCAGTATCATATAAATATTGAATAATATAAACATGATACAGGAGAATTGTATTTTATAAATTTTTTTTATAATAAAGTTCTTATAACTAAATACTAAATATAATATGATCAATTGGATTATGGGACTTTAGGAATGTAACAAATAAATAGGTTTGGATTTTCTAAAGCACGTAAGCCATACAAGTTTTCCTGACATTCATGCTACGTATAGATTGGAATATACAATAGCTAGAATAGAAACGATATAAAACGGTAGAAATAAAAATAGGGTTCATAGAGGTGGATCTTTCGAGAATTGGAAAAGGGCTCTCTACCATGCCTATCCAACGAGGAAGCTTAAGCTACCAAGAAAGTGAAAAATAAGGAAATAGAAAAAAAGGGATAATGGGCAAGGCATATCTTTTAAAGATAAACTTATGCAATTTGCGAAAGGGAGTATGGATTTACAGGAGGAGTTTAGGGAGATAGAGCTTAATGATGATGATGTCTTTGCTATTGTTGGACTGTAGATAGCGAAGATTCATTTCTCTAACCGTGTGAGAGGCTTTTAGTCAAATATATGGAGAAAACTGTGGTGGTATGCTTGTTGGGCAAGAATATTGGTTATAGGACACTCTACAATGGGACTATGAATCTATGGAAGCCCCAAGAAGATGTTAAAGTCATTGATCTGGAAAATGGGTATTACCTAATGTGTCTAGCTACGTTGGATGATTATTCTATAGCGGTCCTAAGTGGTCCCTGGACTGTCATGAGACATTATCTAACTGTGCAGCCATGGAGTCCTAATTTTGATACAAAAGAGGAGAATATTTCATCTATAGCTACATAGGTAAGATTTCCAAGAATGCCAATTCATTACTACAAGACTAATGTTCTTAGGGCCATTGCCAGTTCTATTGGAAAATTCATTAAGATTGATTATAATACAATTGCTAAGCAGTGAGGAAAATTTGCTAAAATGGCTATTGAGCTTGACTTATGTAAATCGTTAGCATCTAAAATTCTTGCGGATCAAAATGTTCAATATCAGGATCTGCCTTTCATTTGTTATCATTATGGACGATATGGTGACATAAGTTATTCTTGTGCCTATAAGGATGCTTCTATTAGTGGTCAGAATGTGATTGAGAATTCTTAAGATGATAATTCCGGTGATCAACGTAAGCCAAGGTAGGACAGGAAGAAGAAAATTTTAGGCCATTGATTCATGCTTAGAAAGGGGGAAGGAAGGGCTATGGAAAGGGAAGTGATTCTCAGAGTATCTTTGGTAAGGAATTGTTAAATGGTAATTCCATACCTGGTTTAATGTTCTGGTGGATTTGGAGGAGGAAAATCGAGAGGTAATTTTGGAAAATCAAAACTAGAATATGGTAATTGAAAACACTATTGATGCTCAGGTTGTTGATCCAATCCATTTATAGAGATGGAAGAAGTCAACCTATCAAGGGAAGTTTTGAAAAAGCTAGAGCTCATCATTCATTTGAAGAAAATAACAGGCTCATTAGACTAGAGAAATCCCAAGATAAGGAGAATCAATCCCTTAATGTGATTCATACTAGTGAAAAGCCTAATTCTTCTCATAAACACATCTAAGACAAAGCTTTGAAGTCGATTGGACTTTGGTCCTCCAAAGTAGTTAATTCTAATTTGTTGGATAGTTCTATGCATGTTATGGTTGTGATACAGAGTCTACTATCCTCTATGAGGATGTAGTTTCTCTTTCCCAAATTTCAGGAGATTTCCCAAAGAAATGTATTCTTTGAAGATCTGGAAACATGGGTAAGCCTCCGGATAAGAACAAAGCGGTGCAAATGAAGAACAAATTGAAATTTAAAAATGTGGGCTCTTCAACAGTTAGATGAAAAGGCATAAACAAATTTAAAGGGTTAGAGGATCATCTTCATCTAGATGTCGATGTTGATGTTGAATCCTATAATTTGGAGAATATTCATGAGGTTAAAGTTGCCATTAATGTTTAGCCGGCTAATGGTATACATTTATCTTCTTTCCTCTTTTTTGGTTAACCAGATAAGTTTTATCCTTGTTTGGAACTACAAAGGGGCAATTAAAAGGGATTTTTGAGTGTCTTAAAATCCTTTGATCATTTACACTATATTAGAGTTATCGCTTTGGTAGAGGCTCAGATTAGTGGTGATCAAGCGGGAAAGGCAATTCAAAAGTTAGGATTTCAAGCTTCGCACCATATTGAAGCAGATGGCTTTGCAGGTGGCATTCGATTACTTTGGTACAAGGAGGTTAGGGTACAAGTGACAGAGAATAATTGGCACTTCATGCATTTAAGGGCATGTATCCTTAATTTTCATGCGTTTACTTTTACCATTATTTATGGTAGTCCTTCTCTTGTTGTTAGAAGAATTCTTTAGCAGAAGCTTACTGAATTATCAAAGAACTCTCTTAGCTCGTTTTTAACAACAAAGGATTTTAACGCAATTGTAAAGAATGAGGGGAAATTGAGTTTTGCTAATCAAAGGTATTCAATTTGTAAAAGGTTTGGTTCTTGGATTATGATTGTGAAATGTTGGATTTAGGCTTCATTGATTAGCGGTTAACTTAGGCTAGAGGGTCTTGTTTTGAAAGGTTAGATAGAGCCATAGTTAGAAATGGATGACATGACTATTTTAGTAATATTTCAATGAATCACTGGCCAAGGATTAAATCTGACCATTCTCCTCTGCTCATTAAAGTTCAAAGTTAGAATTTTATTCCAATACAACCTAAGTAATTCAAGTATGTGATAGCTTGGACTGCATTCTAATTGGAATGATTTTATTTCTAATGTATGGAATTCTGGTACAGCTTTTAATGAAATGCTTGGAAAACTTGTTGTGAAGTCAAATAAATGGAATAAGTAGGTCTTTGGAAATATTTGTCATAGAAAAAGAAGGATTCTAGCTAGATTGAATGGTGTTTAAGAGGCTTTAAATAAACACCCCACAAATAACCTTTGTCATATTGAATGTAGTCTAATGGTAATTATGACTCAAGAGGAGATGCTTTGGTGACATCATACTAACCAAAATTGGGTGGTTTTTGGTGATAGAAATTCAGGTTTCTTTCATAAAATTGCTTATTCTAAAAAGAAGCATAAGAAGATTGAGAAGTTGAGGCTGGAAGATGGGAGATGGTGTTCAGATCGCATTATTCTTAAAGAGGAGGCAGCTAATTTCTTCAAGAATGTGTATATTGGCGAGGTTTTAAATGGGAATAATTATTAGCTTCAAGGTAGCTTTCCTCAATTATCTTAAGAACAATTGGCTGAGTTAAATAAGCCAGTCTCAAGCACATAAATTAGAAAAGCAGTCTTCAAGATGGGACCTTTTAAATCCCCCGAATTTGATGAGTTTAATCCCCACTCTTTTCAAAAGAATTGGAATATTGTGGGTGATTTTGTAATCACCTAAATTTATATAATAAAAAATAATAATCATTAAGAAAATAATGTAAAATTTTTAAGAAGTTTTAATCAAAGTCATGATGAGCACCCTTTAATTTTTTGCGAACTAAGAATATTAAAATATAAATAAATTAATAACTGTTTAAAAGAAATCCTTTCATAACTTCTCAATAAAATTCTATAAATATAAAAAGGATAAAATTAAAAATATACATAAATGAACTAAAATAAGATGTAACAATTGAAGTTATAAAATATAACATTTCGGATAATTGAAAGAAATCTATAATAAATACATAAATAAGTATAAAGGGATGATGCTAAATCTAAATACTTAAATCTTAAGATGTTTTATAAAAATAAAAATATTACAATAAACACTAAATCAACATAATAAGAAAGAACAAAACAATATAAACATATAATACATGTAATAAACAAATCATAAATATAAAAATAATTACAAAATGATATCAAGTTCCAACACACTTTAAACAACAAAACAACAAAAAATATCAAATAGACCTGATGATGAATATAGAAATATAATATATAAACTCAATAAATAATAGATTATTAAATAATTCAAAATTATAATGGAATTGAACAATATCAAGTTTTAATCTAAATTAATTGGAATAAGACAATGAAAACATGAGTAAACGAATAAGATCTCAAAACGATTAAAAGCTTTTGAATTATAAAATTCTAAAACTAGTATAATATCAACTACCAATGGATGATTAATCTTAAAGTTTATTTAGAATATAATTTAATGATTCAACTTAGATAGTTTACTTGAAATAAGTAACTTGAATTATTGATTACAAATGGATAGACTAATGTAAACAAATTAGTAAATAATTAAATTGAAATTAAGATTTCAAATGCTCCTTTCTAATCTTTTGTCTATTTCAATTATTCATTTCATGCACCAAATTTCTCAAATCTTTTTAGTTATCAAATTAGAACTCGATTTCCTTCAAATTATATATTTACTTTATTTATTTTCTAACAAATCAAATTTCACTGTTATCTCTACCAATTTTAATTTCAAAACTCATTTCTTTTTAGTCTATAAATGATCTAAATTTCTTATGTTCAAATACTTAGATTTACATAATACTCAAATATTACCCCTTTAATCTAAATTCCATGTTTTCAATCCTCATAAATTTTAAGTATCTATTTACAAACATCAGTTTCTAAGCTCAAACTCAACTAAATATCAATTTTTACAAAAAATTAAATTTCTAAACTAGATTCTCAATTCAAGTTATTAATTTTACTTATATAATATATATATTCTAAAATTTCCTTCTAATTATTTTTAGTACTTAAGATAATAATCTGAAAAGCTTAAATCAAAACCCTTAATACTAAATAACTTTAATTACTTTTGTCTTTATCCTATTTATACCATTTTATTTCCTTTGGTTGCCACTTTGCTTTTCTTCTTTCCCATTTTTTTTCTACGGTTCCATTTCCTTCTCCTCTTCCTCTCTTCTTTTTCTCCCAAACCCACTACAAATTACAAATTTAGAAAGATCAAAAGAGAAACAAAAGATGAAAATCAAGTTGGGAGTTAGAGATCATGTAAGAAATGGTTTCAAAAGCTAAGGAAAAGTAGTAATGTTAGAGTTTTTTATGTTAAAGCTTTTCAAAACCAAGTAAGTATGTTTTTTATTTTGTTAAAATTGTTATATATATATATGTGTGTGTGTGTGTTCATGATGGATTGATGTTATAAATGAGTTGGGTTTGTGATAAAAATTGTGAACAAGAAAGATAAAAGCATGAAAATTAAAACCTAAGTAGAAATTACATATGTGAAGTTGGGGATTGATGAAGTAGTTGGGTTGGGAAGTGAGGTTTGAATTTGAGAAGTGGAAATGCATGGAAAGAACCATACATGGCGTTTGAGAAAGTATTGTAATGTGTGGGTTGTTCTGGGTTCAAATGGGATGCCATATAGGGTGTGTGGATGCTCATATCACTTGCTAGTCACAGGTTTCCTAGTGTGCACGAGCCATGCTCATGCCCGTATAGGTCTGTATGGCCTTCAGCACGGCCGTGCAGCGGGTGAGGAACCCTAATTCCATCCAAATTTTAAAAAATTAATTAATTAATTAAATGGATTAAAGGAATAATGAATAATGGATATAATATATTAGTAGTGTATAGTTAAAAATGGAATAAGTGAATTGATAGTTTAGTATTTGATTTGAGTTAACATGATTTTCAAGTATGAAATGAATTTAGTTAACCAATCTAAGTCCTATTTGATTTATTGAATCTAAATAGATTAAAATGAACTAGATTAATTAAGAATCTAATAACTACATGGTAAAGATTTAATAAGGATGTCGTAGCTAGATTAAATAATTCTTTTTAATCAACTTAGCTAAAAATGAATTAACATACACTTAAGTTGACATGAATCTTAGATATAAAATGAAATAGTTATATATCTAAGCTCCACTTGACCTAGTGAATCTCATTAAACTAAAATGAAATAAATAAATGATGAATAATAGGCATGATAGATAGTGCTTATATAATTAGGAATGGGATAAATAAAAGAATAGGTTTAGTAACTATTTTAGTTTAACATAGACTTGGGTTTATAAAATGAACTTAGCAATCTTAAAATCAACATTGCTTAATAAACGTTGATGTTTGATATATGTGTTAAAATGAGTTACATAATTTAGATTTATTAAGTTTAACCAGCTTAGTTAAATAAAATACAATTACATGTGTTATGTTAATTCTATGTGCTTGTTATAACTTGAATGTGAATTGTTGTTTGATATATGTGTATAATATTAAGTATAAGAAGGAAGTATAAAGGTATGTGTGTGTTTTGTAAGATTAAGTTGATGAATGATTAGTAAATGCTTGTTATTTCCTTTTATAATATGAACAAAATAATCTTTGGATCTCTTTAGAAGATTTCATTGGTGGGCTAGGATGACAGGTAGGTAACATTAACCTCACTACCTTGGTTGTTTGTGTAATATAGTAGCATTCATAGTAATTAAACTTAATTGACCATGTATGAGGAATTAGGTACTCGTATGATGCTTGGTGATTGTTTTGCTGATAATCCACTAATCTAAAAGAGATCACATATTGTTTGAAATAATTGAGTTGTTGTTATTGATAAGTGTTGCTATCAAATTGTCGCTTTAATAAATAACCTAACATTATTTGGTTATCCAATCAAATGAATTAGACATGCATTGCATTTTAAGCATTACTTGCATTAGCATGGTATTCACATTGTGTATTAATATTCCGATTCTGCAGTAGTGCCTTTGAGAGTCCAGTGAATCTGGTAGGGCTACTATAGGGTTGTCGGCTTCACAAAATTAAGCAAGCACCGAAGGACCTCGCCTATTAAGTTAGCTTTAGAGATTAATACTTAGGGAATTCTGAGATTCTAAGGTGAAGTAGTGGATATGTAAACATTATGTATATAAGAGAACAAATGATTTACAAAAGAAATCATCCCTCTTTATTCTATGTAAGGAGAAGCTTGAGGCTATGTTAGTAAAAGAAATGCAAATGACAATAAGTTGAGGAAAATCCCCCTTCCTTAGTTCTTAGTCCTCCTGGGCATGAATACTTCAGCTAGTCCTTCAACCCCTAAGAGAGTGCATAAATCTTCATTAGTTTGGATTATGGTCATCCAAATTGTGCATATCATGATGGAGTGTTGCATTGCATATGTTTGTTAATTAAACTTGTTTGATACTTGTTGAAGTGTGGTGTGGTTTTGTTACTCACTGAGCTATGGTTTAGTTCACGTCCTATAGTTTTTGTTGTAGGAATAGTTAAACATCAGGAATGGGCTAAGGCTGTGTGGAGAAGATTCATTGAAGAAAGAAAACAAGTTAGATATGAAAAGTGGATAGATTGTTTTGTATCAATATTTTGTTTCATGTAATGTAAAATTAGATTAGTTGTATAATAGATTAAAGTTTGTAAAATGTAAATGATATATTCTATCTTAATATTTGAAGGGGATACCAATTCTTTGCCATTTTGGTAGACTTTTGGAAATCGAATTTTCTTTATTTATCACAAATGTAATTGTGTCCTAGAAGTTTGTAAAATAGAGATCAGGTAGAGTCCTACAAACTTTCACTTACAAGATAATTCTCATATTACGGTACACATGTGATATGATAATGACAAGTTTATCCTCCTAAGTCCCTTTTAGGGTCGTGACAAATTCTTTCTGTAATATGGTAGAAAAAGTGTTCCAAAAAAGGAGGGTGAAGAGTTCGATTAATCATACTTTGATCTACCTAATTCTAAAAGTAGAGAAACCAGAATGTTTTAAGCACTTTTACCCCATCGGTTTATGCAATGTTAGTTACAAAGAAATTACTAAAGTGATTGCTAACTGTTAGAAGCCAATTATGCCCTCCTTAGTCAATTCGGCTTAAACTAGTTTTGTGGGAGGAAGACATATTGTTGACAATATCATCATTGCCTAAGAAATAATCTATACAATGGGATCATGTAAAGGTAAAAAGAGTTAGATGGTGGTTAAAATTGACTTAGAAAAGGCTTATGATAGCCTTCAATGGAACTTTATTCAAAAGTTTTTCGAAGGTGTGGGGCTATTGGAGTATTTAAGGAAAGTGATTTTGAGTTGTGTGTCCTCCAATACGATGCAGGTGCTTTGGGATTGCAATTCTAGTGCTCCCTTCAATCCTAACAGGGGTGTGTGTCGGGTGACCCAGTATCGCCTTATTTATTTGTTTTATGCATGAAAATTTTGCACAAGCTATTAGTAAAGCCGTAGAACTAAGGAATGGAAGCCGATTGTGTTTGGAGAAAATAACTTATCTATTTCGCACCTATTTTTTGCTGACGATTTAATTATATTTGTAGAAGCATCAATTGATCAAGCACAATGTATGAGTAGAGTTTTGGATATGTTTTATAGTACCTTTGGTCATTGTTAATCCTTATGTTCTGTTCAACTAATATTAAGCCCGGCATTCCTGATAAGCTAAGCTCGATTATGGGAATCAGATTAACGAATAATTTATGCAGTTATATTGGTGTTCCACTGTTGCATGACAGGGTTACTAAAGCAATTATAGTAAATTGGTACAAAAGGTTTAAGAAAGAGCCCAAAATTAGCAAGGTCAAAGATTTTCTTTAGCAGGGAGGGTTGCATTGTGTCATATAGTCCTTTCTACAATCCTAATACATACATGCAGTTGACAAGGGTCCCTAAATCCCTTTGTGAGTCCTTAGATAAGACTAGAAGGAGGTTTTTTTTAGGGATCAACAAATGATAATGTTAAGCTGAGTTTGGTTAATTGGAAAAAAGTTGTTAACTGAAGTCTTGTAGAGGATTGGGGATTAGGAAGATGCGATAGACTAATAAGGCTTTACTGTTGAAATTAATTTAGGAGTTCTTTTTACATCTGGATAATTATAGGCTTGTGTTCTTAAAGCTAAACATAAGATTCCTGATAATGTCCTTCCAATGCAGATTTCAATAAGGAATGTCTCTATTTGTGGAGGAATCTCGTGAAGATCTAGCATGTTGGGCTGAAGGGTTTGCAATGCCTTATAGGCAATGGTCAAAAATGTGAATTTTTATGAGGGATAGATGGGTAGATGCATGTTTCAGTCTGGGGGAAAATGTCATGCCCCAAAGGGGTACTTTAAACGTAACAGTCCGCCGCATACTAAACGAGACTTAAGAATCACTACCATGGTCATTCAAAAGTCTTGTATTAGATGCAAGACGTTTCCTTACGACAATAGAATACTTGCGCAATTGGAGATAGATAGTCAAACTTGATAAAATAAGCATAAAAAATACAAACCACAGATATTCAATATCATTTACAAAATACTAAGGGGCATTCCTGATAAGTGTTAAAAGATCCATATTTTCTATACTCAATTGATATAATTTTGCATTAATTTTATGTGAAATTCTTAAGAGAAAGATACTTAAGTATTGAATATTTGTTTTTCAGGTTTTAAGTACTCATTTGGAGGATTTATGGATGATTTGAGCAAAAACAAGGAAAGAATTAACAAAGGCTACAAAGTGATGATTTTCAAGTGTGCACAATGCTCATGCATGGCCATGCAAATGCTTGTACAGAGGGAAAGAAGGTGACCAGCAAGTATCTTAATTCAAGCCCTAGCAGCTGCACAAGGAGTGCACAAGGTAGTGCAAAAGCAAATAACTCGATCTAAGAAGAAAAAGAAGATTTGGAGTTATGCACCATGCACGACCGTACAGAAGGTTGTGCAGAACTTAAAGATGTCAAAAATCCATTTTTCTCATTGTTCACGGCCTCAAACACGGCCGTGTAGACCCCCATGCACACATGACTTTTCCCTATACTATAAATAGCCACCTTGTTGATTTATTTGGGGATCTTAGGCCGTACATTGGGAACCCTAGGAGAGAAAAGACACTTGGAAGAGAAAGATTGCTTGAACATCATAAATTATCACAAGATCATTCAAGGGTTGTATTTCTACATGATGTTTCTATTCTACTTCTCTAGATATTGTGTTTTTCTTATAGACTCCATGAGGAGTAAAATCCTAACCCTAAATCTTGTGAAACCCTAAACCCATATGAATTGAATTGCCTTGATTAATGAGAAGTTTATACTTTTGCATCTATTCATGTATTATAATTGTTTTGTGATTGAATTATGCGCAAAGTTAATTACATGAATGATTCTTATTAGATGAAAGAGGTTTTATCTAGTAAGTTAGATCTTCATGGATAGTAAAGTCACATACTTCATCTAGAGATACAAAACTTTGATTTGTTGCAATAAAAATTTGATCTTTACTTATGAATCAGGATCTTTAATGCGATCTTGTATTATATTAGTTAGGAAGAGGTTTCTATTAATTCATGTAAGATTAGAAATTGATTAACTCGAGGGAGTAATCAATTCAATCGGAAGTTCATGTAGTGCAAGGTGTGAATGAGTCATTAATCAATATATCTTTATATGAAAAGTTAGGGATTAGGGTGGAACAAGATGAGGGGTATGTTGCATATCTTGTGATTAACTATAATTCTTCAAAGCTTTCATAAGGATCTTAAGGTTAATTTAATTAGTTAATTTAGTTGATGATAATACATATCAATTTAAGAACTAGACTAAATAGTGGAAAAAGAGTAACACTAGTAATTGTTTCTTAGATTTCTAAGGACGATACCTGATTTTAATCATATACTGTTTTGAATAGGTATACTTGCCTTTGCTCGATTGTAGGATTAATTCTAGGTTTATAAATTTTAAAGTTTGATACGATCGGTTTGAGTGCATCAAGTTTTTGGTACCATTGCCAGGGAATCTAGCAATATTGGGCCTGATTAGCTACTAATTTAGTCATTTATCTTCTTTTGCAGTTTAATTCTCTTTCTTCTTGGATATTTCATAAACTCTAATCTGCTTTCATCTTTTGCAGTTTATGCCAAGAAACTTCTCATCGGAATATATTGATCTTGATCCTGAGATTGAACGAACACTTCGTAGAAGGTTGAGAGTTAGGAGAACCAACCTAGAAAGACCAAGCACCATGGATGGAGATAGGAATGAGGATGCTCTAAATCAAGTTCATGGGAACGGAAATAATCCAATTCAAGTTGCTGCAAATGATCTTCATCGACCTATGTGTGAGTTATTTATGCCCACAATCGATGGAGTTGCACCACCTATTGCAATGCCTACAATTCAGGCAAACAATTTTGAGTTGAAGCCTGCTTTAATCCAGATGGTGCAAGTAAACCAATTTAGCGGGTGAACTACAGAAAATCCACATGCTCACTTAAAAAGTTTCCTGCAAATTTGTAGTACTATCAAAAGCAATGGAGTTTCTGAGGATACTATACGCCTTATATTATTCCCTTTTTCTCTTAGGGATAAGGCAAGTAGTTGGTTGAATTCCTTACCTCCTCATTCTTTAACCAATTGGGCTCAAGTGGCACAAAACTTTTAGGAGCAATTCTTTCCGCCTAACAAGACAATCCATTTGAGGAATGAGATATTTTCTTTCCTCCAATTTGAGGGAGAATCACTGTATGAAGTCTGGGAACGATTTAAGGAACTCCTTCGACGTTGTCCTCACCATGGGATTTCGCTTCATGATTTAATTCGGATATTTTATATGTCTCTTGGTGATCAATTGAAGACAATGATTGACACCGTGGCTGGTGGAGATTTAATGAAAAAGAGTGCTCCTGAAGCTTATGATTTAATTGATGCACGTAATATATTCTATTGGCACAGTAAAGGACTAAACCAAGACATGTTGTTGCCATGCATGAGACAGATGAGATTGCTAAACTTTAAGCACAAGTGGCATCACTTACAGCTCATATGAGTAGAATGTAACCTATATCAAGTGCAGGATCAAGCTATATACCGAATGTAGAAATTTTGTCTCATAATGGGGCTCTTATGAGTTTAATAGGGGATTATGATGCTTCTAGTGTTGCTTCTAGCATTGAGATGTCAATTTTATGAATAAGTTTGATAGAACTTCAGGGAATTATAATCCTTGTAGTAATAACTATAACCCTAGCTGGAGGAATCACCCTAATTTTTCATGGAGCAATCAAAATGCTCAAAGATCAAACAATGCACCAGGATTTCAAAGGCAGCAACCGCAACAATTACCAGCACCTCAACAACCCCATACTTTACCACCACCTGAGAAGAAGTTAAATGTTGAAGATGTGCTGGCACAGTTTATTCAGAATTCTTATGCTCGTCACAGAAATCAAGAGGCTTCCATTCATAATCTCGAGAAGCAAATTGGCCAATTAGCTAAGTTGATGTTTGAGAGGCCTCAAGGTTCACTCCCTAGCAATAATGAACCAAATCCTAGGGAGCATGTAAAGGCTATTAATTTGAGAAGCGGGAAGGAGTTACATCCCACCTTACCAAAGGAGCAGGATAGCAAAGAGAGTCAAAATCCTATTGGCGAAGAAGTAGAACCCGAGAGACCAAGGAAGGAACAAAAATCACCACCACCAGCTGTGAAAGGTACAAGCCATGGATTCCATATCCAGCTCGCCTCAATCAGATAAAGGACAAGGAACAATTTGGTAAATTCTTGGACTTATTTAAGCAGTTACACATTAACATTCCTTTTGTTGAGGCACTTTCACAGATGCGAAGTATACAAAGTTCTTGAAAGAACTTTTATCTAACAGCGAAAATTGGAGGATGTTTCTATAGTAGAAGTTGGGTAAATTGCTTATCTATCATTCAAAATAGACTTCCTCCAAAGCTGAAAGACCTTGGTAGTTTTACAATCCCCTGTGTGGTTGGTGATATCAATGTTGAAAAAGCTTTAGCAGATCTGGGAGCAAGTATTAACTTGATGCCTTATTCGTTCTTTAAGAAGCTAGGACTTGCAACCTAAACCCACCAGGATGAGTTTACAGCTTGCTGATCGGTCTGTTAAATTCCCTCAAGGGATAATTGAAGACGTTTTAGTGAAAGTGGGAAAGTTCATCTATCTAGTCGATTTTGTGGTTCTTGACATGGATGAAGACGGAGATGTACCTCTCATTTTGGGAAGACCCTTCCTTGCTACCGCTAGAGCATTGATTGATGTAGAGGGAGGTAAACTTACATTAAGGGTAGGTGATAAAGAGTTGGTAGTTACAATTGCTCTGGCCTTAAAGTATCCGATGAGCACAAATTATTCATGCTATTCGGTTGATATTGTTGATTCCTCTGTCAATGAACACTATGTAGAATTAATATGCAAAGATGAATTAGAGCTGAGCTTGACAAGAGGAGAGGAGGAAAGTGTGAGTAAACCAGAAATCGAAGCTTGCAAAGAACAACTTGATGCTGCAGAAGAGATTACACCTCTTGGTGGGTTTGAAAACTTAAAAGCGGGCAATGAAGCAAGGCTTAGGAGCTCTATTGAAAAACCGCCTGTTTTGGAATAAAAGCAGTTACCAGACTACCTGGAGTATGCCTTCCTTGCAGCAGACTTCAAGCTTCCGGTTATCATTGCTTTGGATCTATCATAAGAACAAAAAGATCGATTACTCAGTTTTGAGAGCTCATAAGCAAGCAATCGCATGGCAAATTTTAGACATAAAAGGTATGAACCCTTGTTTTTGTACTCACAAAATTCTTTTGGAAGACGGATTGAAGCCAGTAGTGCAACCACAGAGAAGGCTAAATCCCAATATGAAAGAGGTGGTTAAAAAGGAAGTCATTAAGCTTTTGGATGCTGGACTTATATACCCCATTTCTGATAGTAAGTGGGTTAGTCCGACACAGGTTGTACCAAAGAAGGGAGGGATGACTATGGTCCCCAATGATAAGAATGAACTTATTCCAATGCGCATTGTAACAGGATGGCGAGTTTGCATAGATTATCAGAGATTGAATGATGCAACTTGGAAGGACCATTTCCCTCTTCCTTTTGTAGATCAGATGTTGGAGAGATTAGTCGGACATATGTATACTACTACCTAGATGGAATGTCCGGGCACTTCCAGATACCGATTGCTCCAGAGGACCAGGAGAAGACTACCTTCACTTACCCTTATGGCACATATGCCTACAGACGAATGCCATTTGGGTTATGCAATGCACCGGCTATGTTTCAGCGGTGTATGTTAGCTATTTTTAAAAATTTGGTAGAAAATATCATGGAGGTCTTCATGGATGACTTCTCAGTTTTTGGGGACTCATTCTCGAATTGTGTGGAGAACTTAGAAAAGGTATTAATTCGTTGTGAGGAGACAAATCTAGTATTAAACTAGGAAAATTGCCACTTCATGTGTAAGGAGGGCATTGTGCTTGGCCATAAAGTTTCCCACAAAGACATTAAAGTCGATCAAGCGAAAGTGAAGGTGATTTCTAAACTTCCTCCTCCAAATTCAGTTAAGGCCATCAGAAGCTTTCTAGGCCATGCTGGCTTCTATAGACGCTTCATACATGACTTCTCCAAAATAGCCTGGCCTCTAGCTAAGCTATTGGAGAAAGATGCGCCTTTTCACTTTACATCAGAATGCCACCATGCCTTCGATGTCCTCAAGGAGAAGTTGACCAATGCACCCATCATGATAGCTCCGGATTGGAGTTTGCCTTTTGAACTCATGTGCGATGCCGTCGATTATGCCGTTGGAGCTATTCTTGGTTAGAGGCGTGATAAACATTTTCAACCTATATACTATGCTAGCAAGACTCTTACAAGTGCTCAAGCTAATTATACCACTACTGAGAAAGAGATGCAGGCTGTGGTATTTGCATTTGATAAATTTAGGCCGTATCTCATTCTTTCAAAGGTGATCGTATATACAGATCACTCGGCTTTGAGATTTCTGCTAACTAAAACAGATGTGAAACCTAGATTAATCCGCTGGATACTGCTCCTACAAGAATTCGATGTGGAAATTCGTGATAAGAAAGGGGCGGAAAATCTAGCTGCTGATCACCTCTCAAGACTTGAGAATCCCTATTTAGAGGAGCTCAAGGAGGAAGATATCAATGATGCTTTTCCAGAAGAGAAGCTATATGCCATATATCAGCTCATGAATAATGGAAACACCTTGGTTTGCAGATTTTGCAAATTATTTGGTAGCCTGAGTTCTTCCCAATGGCCTTAATTCTCATGCAAAAAGAAATTTCTTTTCAGAACTTAAATACTACTATTGGGAGGATCCTTTCCTATTCTGGGTTTGTGGTGATCAAATGGTTAGGAGGTGTGTCTCCTACGAAGAGGGCTGGAAGATTTTGAGTAAGTGTCACTCCGGACCTACTGGAGGTCACTATTCTGTTAACCGGATTGCACATAAGTTTTAGAGGCCAGTTTCTATTGGCTTACAATATTTAAGGATGCCCAACGTCTTTGTGCCATTTGTGACAGCTGCCAACATGTTAGAAATATCTCGATAAGAAACGAGATGCCTCAAAATTTTGTTCTTGAATGTGAAGTTTTTAACTTATAGGGCATCGACTTTGTGGGACCATTCCCCACTTCTTATGGGAATAAATACATTTTAGTAGTAATGGACTACGTGTCCAAGTGGGTTGAAGCCCAAGCACTGTCTACAAACGATGCACGAGTTGTTGTAAAATTCCTTAAGAAGCTATTTTCATGGTTTGGAGCCCCTAGAGCTATCATAAGCGATAAGGGAACACATTTCTGCAATGCCCAAATGGAGAAGGTGTTGAGGAGATATAGAGTCACACATCGAATTGCTATACCTTACCACCCCTAGACAAGTGCTCAAGTGGAAGTCTCCAATCGTGAGTTAAAGCGAATTCTCAAGAAGACGGTGCAGCATAATAGAAAAGATTGGTCCGAGAAGCTTGACAATGCTTTGTGGGCATATAGAACAGCCTACAAAACACCTTTGGGGACTACTTTCTATAGGCTAGTTTATGGGAAATCATGCCACCTTCCAGTAGAGATTGAACACAATTGGTCAACTTTGATTTAGGAGATGCTGGAGTAAAAAGAAAGCTACAATTGAATGAACTTGATGAGTAGAGAAGGTAAGCTTATGAAAATATGAGGATTTACAAAGAGAAAGTCAAGAAATATCATGATTCACACATCCACCAGTCAAGGGAGTTCAAGGAAGGGGACTAAGTTCTGCTGTTTAATTCCCGGTTAAACTTTTTCCAGGAAAATTGAGGTCACGATGGTCCGGTCCTTTTGTGGTTAAGAAGGTATTCCCAGATGGCGCGGTAGAGCTTGATAACCCATATCATGACAATTTTAAAGTCAATACCCATTGCTTGAAACTCTATTTGAGTAACGGAACTGAACGAGAGAATCGAGAGGACTTTCAACTCAAATTACCAGACAATTAGCTGACGAAATTGAAGGACGTCAAGCCAACAACATTAAACAAGTGTGCTTCTTGGGAGGCAACTCATGTCTAACTTTGATAAGTTTAGTTTCCTTAGTTTTTCTTTCGTTTCACTATCCTAAGTTGTTCTATTACTGTCAAAATTGCAGATTTTGGAAGGTTCCTCGACTTAATTGAAGGAAGTAAGAATTGAATTCTTAGTGTGGGAACACAAAACTTCAAGTAAGATTCCTCAAGTTTTAATCTCAAGCGATCCTGGTAAGTTCTTTTTAACCCTATTCACTCATAATGAGGTGCACAAAACTCGTAAAACTTCTCAATACTTGCACAAAGTTGAACCCAAGCAATACTTGAGACAGAGCACACCTTTTCACATCCTATACGGCGCTGAGCATGGCCATGTAGAAGCTAAGCCACACTTGAAATCAAGATAACCAAGTCTCGGTGCATGTTTTTCTACCCTGCACGGCCCTGAGCACGGCCGTGCAGCTGCCTATACACACTCCAAGTCCAATCAAGGAGGTCTCGGTACATCTTTTCACACCCTGCACGGCCTCGAGCATAGCTGCGCTGGCCTCCCCGCACATGCACCTGCACCGTTTCATTTACTCTCGGGTAGAATTTTCTCACCCTGCATGGCCCCGAGCACAGCCGTGCAGGCCCCCTTGCACATGCACTGACAGCCTCTATTTGCTCTAGAGTCAAGTTTTTCTACCCTGCACGGCCCCGAGCATGGCCGTGCAGTAGGCCGTGTACATATAAAATATATATTATATATTTATATAAAGCCATCTCCCCTCTCTTACTCTTTCATTGCCGTGACTTTAAACAATATAAACCCCCTCCTCTCTCCACGATACGGCAGCAACACACTACCACACTCACAACCAAGATCATAAACTCGTCTCGTTTCACTTGTGCTTCCACACTCAAGTAAATATTCCCCTTTACCTCACTTTTTTTAGCAAAAACGCAATTTGGGAACTTAAATTTTTTTGTCATGGTGAGTGGATTTAAGCGAGCTATGGTTGCATGTGTTTGGTTTTACGAATGTTGTTGAAGTCATGAGCTGTAGATACTACAAATGAATTCCTTGCTTGTGATTGTCATAGTTTCCATGAGTATTTGAGCAAATCACTCCTTAGTAGTCCAATCAGTCTTGAATGTTAGGGTTCATGAGATTTTTGGATGCGAAAAACTTTTAGGGCTTTTGCCTTTTCCATGCAATTAAGCCATCTTACTATCATTGTTCACAGTTAGTTTGCCCCATTCATGCATATATTGCTCAATTCGAAATTCTAAGGTTTCATGTATAACATATTGGGGTTTTCACCAGATTAAATGGGTAGATTCTTGATGATTTCATGCTGAATGTGGTTCCCTTAATATGTTTTTCCCTATAGCTATAGTCTGCACTACCCTTTACACGGTCTTGCAAGTGATTGAGCTACTCAGTTTTTCTTATTATTAGGCTTAATCTTCACTCATTCTTGTTTGGTTGTTCCTACTAAGTTGTTGCATCATTATTATAGAAGCCAATCACATCTATGAACTGTGCTCTAATTATATTGAGTTATGTTTAACACTTGCTCACTATTGCTTTTACAATGCCCCTGATATATGCTTGTCCTTTATGTAGAAATGGTGAGAACCAAACGAGTAACGCACAAGTCCACAAAGCCACGATCTAAACGATAGGCTTCCACTTCCCAAGCAAAGAAAAAGAAGTGGCCTCAACAAGAAGAAGAAGATGCGGGGCCAACTTGCTTTGTCAAATACTCTAGGCAAGAGTGGAGCAAGCAAAGGAGAGAAAAGCTCAAAGCGAAAGCCTTCATGAACAATGAATACTTGGATTGGAAATTACTCCGGGAATATGGCCTTAAGCAAGAAATTCGGGAACTATTGAGTGTAGGACTGTAGGCTTCATTCTTTGAGATCAACGAGCCAGCTTATAGGGAAGTTACTCTGGAATTCCTATCCGCTCTCCAGTTAGACAAGTATGACATGTATTTTCAAGTTTATGGCAAACAACAACATGTCTATACTCATAAGTTTGGTATATATCTGGGTTTATATGACTTTGACGAATGCAATGAGGCCACTTCACAAATCTGCCCAAAACTTGGCCATTTGATCTTACTGCACAACAGTATTGGGAGCAGCTGTGTGGAACGGTTATTCGATATCAACCATCTCGTTCCAAAACCATATCAATGACTGATCTCAACTTGAAAGTGGTTCACCACTTGATGGCACATACCATTGGAGGTCGCAAGAGTAGTCACAATGTGGTAAACAACTTTGAACTGTTTCATTTGTACAATATTGCTACTAAAACGAAGATTAATGTGGGTCTAGAAGTGGCTAAGTTTCTATTTAGGCAAGCAACAGACCCAAGGACTAAGGGACTTTACCGTGGTAGTTATGTTACTAAGTTCCTCAAGGGTTTTCAGAAGAACCATCACCAACTAACTCTAGAGTACCTGCCAAGAAAATTTCGGATGGTCCATTTCTTGGATGGGGCTTAATTAAGCTTGCCGAACTTTCCACTCCTTCTAAAGGAGTCCCCACCCCTTCTAAAGGAGTTTTCACTCCTTTATCTGCATCTAGCTCCCACGTCCCACCTAATGACGGTGATATTCAACAGTTACAAAGAGACTTCTATGAAGAACGAAAGTTGAACAGAAAAGAGAGAAAGAAGAATAAACGATTTAGAGCTTCAGTCTGGGCATTTTTGGAGAAAACTACTGGTTTTTTTTCTCCTCCCACTAATGATCTACCCACTTATGAAACTTCACCTGAACCGGATTCTCCTGAGCCTGAACCAGTCAGGCGAAAGGGAAAAGCACTTGTTGAAGTTGTATCTGAATCTGAATCTAATTCACCTGCAGATGCGGATGATGATGAGGAAGCTGAACAAGAGGAGGAGGATGAAGATGAAGAAGAGGAAACTAATAGTGATGATGGAGATGATGTGGCAGATGGTGATGCTGAGGAGTCCCCTAGTAGCTTTAATGATGAGGATATTGATGGCGATAAATGATTTTTTTTTTATTTTGATTTTTGCACTTATCTGTGATTTGTACTAATGAGTGCCCTACTTGTGGGACAACTCATAATTTTGACGGACTCCTTTCAGAATTCCTGCTTAGACTTCAAGATAGGCTAACTTCTTTTTAGCTTTGCTTTTTGTTTTTGTTTTTGGTTTTGTCTTTAGGCATGATCTATTTGGGTTCACAAGATTAATGCTGATGCTGCATTTTCATATGGATTTTCTCTTTTCTCTTACCGGTTGCGAGAATCTCATGATCAAACCTCTACATGAACCGAGGAAGTTCTCGTGTTCTTTCTCTTTCCTTATTTGTTCCTTATTGAAATGACATTGAGGACAATGTCTCTCATTAGTGTGGAGATAGGGATAATTAAGAAAGAAAATTTAGGTCTTGAGTATACATTTTTTTATTATTATGCACTGGATCATATTAATTGTATTTCAAATTGAAATTTATTTTGATCTTGATCAAAAATACCCACATGTTCATGTTTGCAATTGTGCTTCAAAGCTAATTATGAACTAACAAATCTTGAAAATATATTCTAAAAAAAGCATTCAAGCTAAGTTGAATTAAGATGAAAGTGGCTTATATAGTACCTTACTCACCTATTTTGTGATCAATATAGTTAATTGAAATTGTAGGATAAAATCTAGGTGGGATAAACTTACTTGCTAATTAGTAATGGAATTTAGGGTCTAAAAGTGAATTGAAGTCCTTGGTTGAAAGTTAAATGGTTATGGTTCTAAACTTGTTGATTTGTATATTTTCTTTTCAAAAATTTTGAGAACACTCCTAATCTTTAGTGAAAGAGCATATAAAATTCATCACTTGGTGATCCTTCTTAGAATTAATCTCTTTTGAACCTTTGCACTAAATTGAATATTAAAAGCTTAGTTGATATGGGCGGGCTTTGGTCCCTCAGTAGAGCAAATTTTGACTCCGCTATTAACTACACAAGCTTCTTACACAACTTTACTTTGATGACTCGAGTATTTGAGTTATGAGTATCCAACCTTGAATGTTGGAGTGAGAGAGAGTTCTTTGGGGTCCCTTTAAAACCTGGTCACTTGGGTGATGAGCCCGAGATATGCCGACTCAATGAACTCACTATAAAGAGAAGGAAGGAATGAAAAATTGGGCTGAAAAGATGGAGCAAAAACCCGTCCAGAGGAAAAGGAAAGAAAAGATGCAGACTAAGACTCGTCCCTTGAAGGCTCTAATAAATTATAAAGAGATTTAAACTAAAAGAGGAAATCCAGGGGAAGGACTGATGCAATTACTTTCACTCTAGATTGTTGTGCTCAGAAAGTTGTTGAAGAGTTTATATATTCATTAATGAGTGGTGAAGTGTAACTGGGTCTCTTTTACTATTGCTTGACTTTGTGTTCATTTTGTGACTTTGGAAGCTATTACTAATTGGTAGGGGTAAAGTTTAACTTACCTAGATTAATCTTAGAATTTGATTTTATTATGCTAATTACATTTATATAATGGGTTTGAGCTATAGATACAAAGTGAGTTGCTATAATTTGAAGAAATTATTGAATATGTTTGAAAAAAAAAATTATTTGAGTATATATGATGACAGATCTTCATTGTTCTTAGTTGTTTGCTTGAGGACAAGAAAACGGTTAAGTGTGGGGAAGTTTGATAAGTGTTAAAAGACCCATATTTTTATACCAATTGATATAATTTTGTATTAATTTTATGTGAAATTCTTAAGAGAAAGATACTTAAGTGTTGAATATTCTTTTTTTAGGGTTCAGGTACTCATTTGGAGGATTTATGGATGATTTGAGCAAACAAGAAAAGAATTAACAAGGCTACAAAGTGATGATTTTCAAGTGTGCACAACGCTCATGCATGGCCATTCAAATGCTTGTGAAGAGGAAAGAAGGTGACCAGCAAGTATCTTAATTCAAGCCTTCGCAGTGCACAAGGAGTGCATAAGGTAGTGCAAAAGCAAATAACTCGATCCAAGAAGAAAAAGAAGATTTGGAGTTGTGCATAATCCCATGCACGACCGTACAGAAGGTTGTGCAGAACTTAAAGATGTCAAAAATCCATTTTTCTCATTATTCACGGCTCCAAGCACGCCGTGCAGACCCCCATGCACACATGACTTTTCCCTATACTATAAATAGCCACCTTGTTGATTTATTTGGGGATCTTAGGCCGTACATTGGGAACCCTAGGAGAGAAAAGACGCACTTGGAAGAGAAAGATTGCTTGAACATCATAAATTATCACAAGATCATTCAAGGGTTGTATTTCTACATGATGTTTTATTCTACTTCTCTAGATATTGTGTTTTTCTTATAGACTCCATGGAGGAGTAAAATCCTAACCCTAAATCTTGTGAAACCCTAAACCCATATGAATGAATTGCCTTGATTAATGAGAAGTTTATACTTTTGCATCTATTCATGTATTATAATTGTTTTGTGATTGAATTATGCGCAAAGTTAATTACATGAATGATTCTTATTAGATGAAAGAGGTTTTATCTAGTAAGTTAGATCTTCATGGATAGTAAAGTCACATGTTTCATCTAGAGATACAAAACTTTGATTTGTTGCAATAAAAATTTGATCTTTACTTATGAATCAGGATCTTTAATGCGATCTTGTATTGATATTCGTTAGGAAGAGGTTTCTATTAATTCATGTAATATTAGAATTGATTAACTCGAGGGAGTAATCAATTCAATCGGAAGTTCATGCAGTGCAAGGTGTGAATAGTCATTAATCAATATATCTTTATATGAAAAGTTAGGGATTAGGGTGGAACAAGATGAGGGGTATGTTGCATATCTTGTGATTAACTATAATTCTTCAAAGCTTTCATAAGGATCTTAAGGTTAATTTAATTAGTTCATTCGTAGTTGATGATAATACATATCAATTTAAGAACTAGACTAAATAGTGGAGAAAGGGTAGCACTAGTAATTGTTTTTTAGATTCCTGAGGACAATACCTGATTTTAATCATATACTATTTCGAATAGGTATACTTGCCTTTGCTCGATCGTAGGATTAATTCTAGGTTTATAAATTTTAAAGTTTGATACGATCGGTTTGAGCGCATCAATTCCCTTGCAAAAGAATAATCAGTCCAGGTAATAGTTTTTGACAACAACTAGGGCATTTAAGGTTTCTTATGGAAGTCTAGAGAAAAGCTAAATATAAACTTCTAGGGGAAACTCATATTCTTGCTTTATCTGAGTTGGCCAATTCCTGGGATGTAACCATAGATATGGAAACTGCAACAAAAAGAAACTGTGGGGGTATAAGCTACGCTAGCTTAGTGAGTAAACACTTCCAGAATATAGATATCCCACAATTACATACAATCAAGTTGATTTAATCATCCATATGAAATGCAACAACAACATGGGCATACAAGACATATGATCAACCAGAAATCATATATTGAATGGATTTACGCCTTCCATTCGAGGTTAGTAGATTAAAGAATCCTGTGTACTATCTTGAACTACTGTTCCATTTTATAGCTCACGGCAACCCATTAACTATACCGTTTTATGGCTCATGGGCAACCTATTTCATTCATACCGTTTATGGATTACGGACAACTAATCATGATTATATCCACCATCCCCATCGTGAAGTGATTATGTCCATATTACTTGTTAATTCGAGTAATTGTTAATATAATTTCATAGGTGACCAAGCAATTCGCAAACAATCATAATCATGGCATATGACATTCATCAATTAATCACCCGGTTTTGATATGCTTAGCACGTTTTTCTCAATACATCAAGGAAGCATACATAATCCCATAATTACCTATCATACATTTCCATTTTTACCTTTACCTATCATTCTAATGCAGCTACGAATTACAAGCACAACAAGGAATCGTAAATAAGAAGTATGATTCACTCAGTTATGGTCACTGGTCTCTATTAGTAATAATCCGGGAGTAAGGAATCCTCTGATTCGAAATCATCTAAACGAAAAGAAATACCCACATGAGTATTTCAAGCCATAACTAATTTCAACTTATCAAACAAAACTTTCAAGTTTGTAATTGTCGTAGTTAGGGGAAATTCCAACTTAAAACGACCATAATTGGTCATTTTAACTCGGAATTTCACAAATAAGTAGTTGATTTCTATCTACTTTGAAATATTTATCTAATTCTAATGTTATTCCTAAGTTTTGAAAAATTTTAGGTCTTGGAAAGTTTGGATTAGATTTGATCAGTAGGTAAAAATCATGTTTCCGAAATTGCTTTGTGAAGTTTACATTGTTTCTACCTTGTATAATACATGTACATGCAATACTAACAAGTTAACATCATAAATGACATGTTATGAGTTATCTATATGTATGTTCTTGATCATACTTGGTTAAAAATAATTTTTCTAGATAAGTTTTACCTTTGAGAAAACTTCAAGATTGCTTGATTTAGAAAACTAGTTTGTTTCTTGAAAAATCACCTTATTTTTACTAAAATAAAGCCTTGATGACCTATAGGCCTAATACCCTCATTACTTTAATAAATTTCTCCATTTAGGTGGTTGAAAATAGATGTTTAAGTGGGGATCTTGCCTAGTTACGAAATTTTACAAAGATTGTTGGTGATGAAAATGGAGTTTGATTTTTGTGTTTAAACTTTTTCCTTTATTTTAGAAATATTCTTTGATAAAATCCATTTGTTCTTGTCAAAATTAAATCTTTACTATACTATTCCCAAGGACTTCCATTTTGAAGTAAAATCTTCATTTTGGGGTTTGAAATTAGGTGTTTAAATATGGTGCCTTTCCAAATCCGAATTTTTGTTAAATTATTTTGAGGTTATTTCTTGGGTAAAACTTATTTAATCTTTCTAAAATTAAGTCCTAATCAAACCTATTCTCTAAGGTTTCTATTTCTTTAATCAAACTCTTATTTTGGGGTTGGAAAATAAGTGTTTACATATTAACTCCTCCTAGTTATGAATTTTTATGTTCTTGTTGAAGTTGAGACAAAGTTCTAACTTAACTTTTGCAAACTTTTCTTATTATGAAAATATCTCTTAGTAAAAATAGTTTAACTTATCAAAATCATTCCTTTGTGATACCTATTCCATAAGCCCTTCATATTTTATATAAAATTCTCACTTTGGAGTTGGTAAATAGGTTTTCAAAATGGGTGTCTTTCAAAATCCAAATTTAAAATTTTGTTTTTGATGGAAAAAATAGATCTTGAGCTTTTGGCAACATTCCCATTAATACTATCATACTGCAATCCTTTTATTCACATAAGACAAATATTTATGGCATTTATATACTCAAAACAAAATAGATTTATGTTGGCTTTCATGTTATGTATGTAAATGCAAGATAGATATTATGAAAAGGTTAGTAGTAGGATATATACACAAAAATATCAATATGAACCATATAGAGCAACAATATAGCAAAAAATAACAAAAAAACTTAAATGAAAAGATCCATAACATTGTGGTGCAAGAATATCATGCTTAAGTGTTTCCACATCCCTTGCATAAAGTCATGTGGATTTTGGTGGAATAACACATGTATGATCTTGCCATTACATGTTTTATTTGTGGTAGGGTCTAGATCTATTACCTATTAAGTGTTTGGAAAAAGAAAACTTGAAGGAAAAAAACTGTGTGTGTGTTAGAGAGGGAAGGGGTTACAGCAACAAGAGGGAGGGAGAGGGAGAGAAAAATTTTCAAAAGTTTGATTTTGTGAAGAAAGAGAGAAAGTGAAATGGTAAAGGCATGAAAGGGGCTTATAAGAAATTAGATCAGGGTCTATGTGAATAAATAAAAGAAGAAAAATAAGATAAATTGAAGGCACAATGAGGGGGAGGGGATCACATCAATTTGAAGGGGAGGGATAGAGAGAGAGAGATATGTGTTTTGTTTTGTGTAATATTTCAAATTTAATTAAGTAATTTAAGTAATAAAATTGTATTAGAAAAGTAAATTGTAAGGAATATGATGTAAAGATGTAAAATAGGTTGTAAAGATATAATAATAGGGTATGGTTGGTTGTACTTCATGAATAGTGATGATTAGAAATCAAAAAGCAGATTAGATAATTAAATTACAGGTAGTAATGAAAATACGATAAAAAAAATTATAACCGTAATTTTTATAAACCGAAAATATTCTTATAATTATATTTTTGAATTCCTTATTAAATTTCAATTCTAAAGAGTTTTACGGAATAATTTTCCACTTTCAAGTCCCGTGAACTGGTTTTCGAAAATAGATCCCGATCGGGTTTGAAACGAATGAATTTCTCTGTAATCTTTTCATGTTTCGGTATATTATTTAGAACTATATTCTAAAGCTAACTTATTTTTATTGTTTCGGGGTTTCGTTCTCGGTATTACTGGACTTAGGGTTCTTAGGTTCCATACTAGTTCTAGGTATTCTTTTAGGGTTTTAGTTTCCGAAACCAAGTTCGATTTGCTAAGAAAACAGGGGCTTACAGAAATGGGTCACTGTTAAATTGATGCGAGCAAGGAAATAAGGTTATGATTATGTTGATTCTAGCGGTTCTTAGGACTAGCAAAGAATCAAGCCTTTTCTATCTCAACAAATTATTGAAAGAATAGTAGAAATTTGTCCTCCACCTTCATATATGGATTTTGATTGTCTTATTTGGAGTAACCTGACCCTGGTATGTTCACAACTTCCTCTGCTTATGCACTTTTATGTAGTAATAAGTTGAATGTTAAGGACAAAAAATGGGATGTAGTGTGGAAATGGACAAGTCCAAAAAGAATAAAATCCTTTCATTAGCTTGTGTTACATGATGCCTAATGCAAGCAAAGACATCTATTAACTAAAACACAATCGATTAATTCAATCAATCCCAGCTTACTAACTCTCTCAACCCTAAATGTCAGAAACACGATTGCCCTTAGCCATAATCTCAAATGCTAAGTAAAACTCTCCTACTTTTACACTCTCTTTCTCTATTCTTTTAGGATTTTCGACTAATGTATGTTTATTGTATGCTCTTGTAGATTGAAGTATAATTCTTGCAGATATATGAACAATTTGAGCTGCTCGTGCTCTTAAACTTCTCAAAGAGACCATATTTAGGTAATTTTGGGATATTTCCATTTCCACATAACAATTCATATTTATCGCAGTAGATCTGCTATTTTGTTACAATAGTTGAAGATACTCTAACTACTTTAGTTGTTTTCTTTACTATTACAGCCATCTATGCAACTATATTTTGATTTAGTCACCATGCTACTTTGACATAGTTTTTGTTACAATCATCTAAGTATTAGTTACTAAGGTTATGCTTAGTAATCCTTAAACCAATTAGGTTATTTTCGAACTCGTGTTGTAACAAATGGCTCCTCTTGTTGAAAATTGACCTTATCCTCAAGATCGTAAGTTGGATAAATTTTCTTAAAAGACTTTCAATCCTCCTAAGTAGTGTCTTCCTAAGGTAAACCATCTCACAGTATGAGAACTTGATGTCGTTGAACTCTATGGATTGAAATAATCCGACCTCTTAAAATCTGCTTTGGTTGAACGACAAGTTTGTCATTTGAGAAGTTTATAGGTAAATCAAGGGCTTCCTGAATAGGACCCTGACCTTTCTTGAGCTGTGAGATATGAAACACATTATGTATCCCAACATAAGAAGTTAGAGCCATTTTATAAGCACAAGAGCCAATGCGCTCCAATACTCTGTAGGCCCATAAAATCTTCATGAGAGCTTGTGAAATCTCTACCTTGAAATAGAAATATGTTTATAAGGTTGTATATTGATAAAAGCTAAATCTCCAGGTACCAACTCCATGTCTCTTCGATGTTGATTAACATAGTGTTTCATTCATGATTGAGCCTTAGAAAGGTTCTCAAGCAATTCTTTCAAAAGTATATTCCTGGATTTAAGCTCCTAATCAATTGCTTCAACTGTAGAATGCCCCTAATATGATGGAATTGTAGGTGAGGATCTCCCATAGGCCAACTTGAATGGGGTACAGTGAACACCTTCATGATAGGAGGTATTATAGGCAAATTCAGCCCATGATAAATACCTATACCATTTAGAGGAATAGTCCATGACATAAGCTCTCAAATACTTTTGAATAGTGTGGTTCAGAACTTCTATTTGACCATCTGATTGTGGATGATAAGCGCTACTTATTTTCAAAGTTGTACCACTCAAAGAAAACAATTATGTCTAAAATTTACGCATTAAAATTGAGTCCCTATTAGACTCTATAGATCGAGGAAATCCATGAAGTTTCACCACCATGTTTACAAATAATTAAGCAATCTTGGTGGATTTGAAATGAGTATCTGTCATGCCCCAAAGGGTACCTTAAACGTAGTTGTCTGCAACATATAATATCAAGACTTAAGAATGACTACCTTAGTCATGCGAAAGTCTCGATATCACATGTAAAGCATATAATACGGTAATAGAAGACGCTTTTGGAAATGTGGTTTAAGCAAGTAATAATCTAGAAATAAAGTTATCTCATAAAAATGATTAAGAGTCTATTACATAAATTATAGGAGCATTCCCCTGCTAAATCTCTAAGTATCGCATAGAGGTTACTAGTCTTTACAAATAATTTAAACACTTCATCAAAAGATTTTAAAGAAAGTCTATTATAATCTTTGAGTAGATTTCCCCTAAAAGCTTCCTAAAAAGAAAACTTACGTAGATATGGTGAAACCTCGGATATAAGAATAAATGATTCTACGTATACAAAAATCTATAGGGGCGTAAGCTTTTCAAGCTTAGTGAGAATAAACCTGATGATCATACTTAAAACAAGACAACAACCAAGTTTATTAAGCAAGCAAGTGGAATGTAACAAACACGTGAACATACAAGACATATGATTTTTTGGGAATCATATGTTGAATGAATTTACGCCCTTCATTCATAGTTAGGTATTTCGGCTAATTACAGCCAAAACTTTTTAAAACCATTTTTTTTAGATCTTACCTACTATTATTCACCATAAGAAACATGTAGTTCTTATCGGCTCCTACTCGCCATCAATTTGTAGATCTTACCGGCTCCTACTCACCAGATATAGATACTACCAATTGTGCCAACCACTACTATCATACACTTGTCCCACCAATTGCTTAATAGCAAATGTAATGCAACTCAATGCATGGAGTACATGTATCAACTTTTTATTAAAAGTCTAGCCATCTTAATTTCAATTTATTGCAAGTGATCATCCAATTTCAAACACTTCAACATGCTAGTAGAACATACAACTTATTATAATTAATTTATGGCTCGATATGCTTAAAGTTCTTTCATCAATGCTATAATCACATGCGCTTTCAATTTTATCTTTTCTCAAGTCTAGTGTCACTATACTACAAGTACAATCATAAGTATGAAAATAAGAGAAGTAGACTCACTTAGCCATGGTTCGATGATATTTCCTTAATTGTAATAATCCTTGGGATAGTACACATCTTCGTCCTCGTTGCCTAAATAAAGGAAATACCCAAAATGAGTATTTCATGGAATCTCTAATCAAAATTTGTAATTTTATTCTCTAATTGAGGTAAAATTCGTATAGGTGGAAATTTCAACTTAAAATGACCATAACTTGCTCATTTTAACTTTGAATTTTGCATATTATATACCATTTTCTACCTACTGAAAAGATCTATCTATTTCTAAGGTTATTTTTGTTATAAAAAGTCGTTTGAGTCCCAAAACCACGAGGTAAGATTTATTACGAAAATTCCAGTTTTCAAAACACACGTTTGCAAACTTTTCTTTATAAAAAATACTTATACAAAAATATAGATATTAGTATAATTGGAAAAATCCTTTGAATATATATATATATATATATATATATGGACTCATATCATATATATGAATTTAGTGAGGTTGTCTCAACAATTATTTTTGCAAAACAAGGTGTCCTAAAAGTTTGGAAAAATAAAACTTTGAAATTTTCAGGTTAGCTTATTGGAAAAATTCCTTGAATCATTATAAGTGAGTATTTCCTCCTTTTAATTTTATTTCTTAACCTTTGGAAATAATAAATTCTTCCCAAAAATAATTTTAGTCTTTTTAAGATTCTTACAACTTAATTTCTAGGGGTTGAAAATGTAGCTCCTAAGTACTACTTGATAGTGGTTAAGGTTCATTAAAGTTTACATATTCTTAGTTTTTTCTAAAGTTCATTTTACTTTAAATAATAACAATGATTTCCTAAGTTGTTTACTAATTTTATTTCCTAAGAAAATTTTATTTTTAGAAAAGAAACTTTTTGATGATTTTACAAAATTTGTATAATCCTTAATATTTTAGAGTATTGGTGAAACTTTCACAAGGAAGTTTAATGAAACCTTTGCTAATCAAGAATTTGGAATCTTAAGTTTTTTTTTAAAGAAAACTTTTTCATTTTATTGTTTTGAAAAGAGTATGTGTGATATATCTACTTTATGTATCATTTGTTGAAATTCTAATGTTCTATTGTTACTAAAAACTTGTGATGAACTTATCTAGATTTTGAAAAAGATTTGTTAAGATAGATTCCCAAGTTTTTATGGAAAAATCATTTCTTAAGTGACAAAAGTTTATTTTTTTGAAAAGAGTTCTCATCTTCCTTTATTTGAGAAAATCCTCTTTTATTTTTGTTGAGACAATAACAATATGCTCATGCATGAACATGAATATATAGTCATGAGAAATATAACAATATATCATAATAAGATAAGGTATATATAAGAATCAATAAGAGCATAATATTAAGATCAAGTATTGAGAACCTTAGCTTCATCAAGGTAACCCAGTCAAGTATTGAAAGCCTTAGCTTCATCAAGGCAACTCGGGGTTAAGAATAAACTAGTCCCAAAAGAAAAAGAAAAAAAAGAAAAAGAAAAAAAAAGAAAAAGAAAAAAAAAAAGAAAAGGCAAAGATAATAATAAGAGCAAGTTAGAGGATGTTAATGAGCATTTATGCTCTAAAATATATAGGTATACATATATTTAGTAATATATATAGGATTAGATTAGGTGAATAATAACAATAATAACAACATGATATCATAATATAAAAATAACAAAATCGAAATTCTTGGCATGTGCAAGAACAAAACATGAATATGTTGTTGCTTCTACAACTCATGTGAGTCTCAAAAAACAACACCATGGTCTTGTTAAGTTACATGACATGGGTAAATGAATAATGGTAAAAGTTTACCTAAGAGTATTTTTATTGAAGGACTATGGTAGATGAGTGTGGTATTATGTGGGTAGCAGTGGATGGTAGATGGTTTATGTGTAGTGAAGATTTTGGGAAAGATTGAATGGAAGAGGGTTTTAGTAGATAGAATTTGTGGAGAAATTTTAGGAGAGTTTTGTTATATGAAATGAGTGTGTGAAAAAAATGAAGGAATATGGGGTATTTTATAGAGTTTCGTGGAGGGAAATTAGATGTAATAAAATAAATTGAAAAAGAAAAATAATTGGGTTGAAGAGAGAGGGGGCACCGGCCATGGTCTAGAAGGGGAGGGGGAGGAGGAGGGGGTTTGGGGGTTGGGTGAGGGGGTAGGGTGGACGGGGTATGTGGGAATTGATTTTATTTGTTGTTTTGTAATGAAAAGTAATTAAGATGTGAAGTTATATTGAAAATGTAAAAAGTGGAAAATAGGTGTATATGTAGTAAGAATAGGTTATAAGATAAAGTAGAGATAGATGAACAATAATGAATAGTAGAATAGGACAATGAATAGTAAAAAAGACTAAGAATATACCGGTAGTAAAGAAAATACGTATATAAATGCGATATTTGTTATTTTTTAGCTATCAAAAAATTATGAAACTAATATTTTTAAAATCCATGTATTATTACGGGCCTAACTGTGTTATCAGAGTATTTTCACTATTTCGAGCCTCAGAAACGCTTTTCGAGAGTTGATCCCATTCGGATCCGAAATATGCGAAAAATTTAATGAATCTGATATTTTTAAGCTATCTTATATTATTGCAAACTATTATTCATAATTAATTAAATTCTATTATTTAGGGTTTAAGAATACGAGATTACTGGATCTAAACACTAGGGTTTGTTCTAGTCTTTTGTTGGTTTTTAGGGTTTCCGATTGACCTTTAATTCTAAGATTTAAGCATAACTTAACAAAATTTCAAGGGCTTACACTATCAAGTGGGCTCAAATGACAATACTTTGTGAGCCTATCAACAACCATTAATATTACTATAAGTCCATTGGATTTAGGTAGGCATGTGATGAAATCCACGCTCACATCAGTCCAAATTTGTTCCGGAATAGGAAGTGAATTAAGTAAACCAGCTAGAGACTTAGTTTCATACTTTGTCTACTGATGTATTGCACAATTATGAACATAAGATGTAATTTTTGCTCGCATCCCTTCCAAAAAAAAATTCAGCTGCAATCCTCTTAAATGTTCTCAAAAATTTGAAATGGCCTACCTTTGGAGAATCATTAAATTCCTTGAGAATAATAGGAATTATAGATGATTAAGGAACCAAAAATAATTTGTCCTGGTAATATATCAATCCCTCTCTCCATCTCAAAGGCCATTTGGTTGGAATACCTTGCTAAATTTATCAATCATTTGCTTAAATTTAGCAAACGCATTATATTCTTGTTTAAGTGTATCAATAAAATGAAAGCAAGGGATTGAATAGCTCAAATAATTCAATTCAGCTACCACTTGCCATGATAAAGCATTTCAACTTGGTTATCATTTTTAGCTTTATAAACCATTGAATAATCATATCAAAGCAACTTAAGCAAATACTTTCGTTGTTCCAGAGTCTAAATTACTTGAGACAAAATCTCTTTAAGACTTCTGTGATCGATCTTAATAGTGAAATGAGCTCCTAATTATATGGTCTCCACTTCTTAATCACCTCCACTAAAGCAAATAATTCTCTTACATAAGTTGATGCCTTTTGTAAGTGTGGAGGTAATTTCTTAAGAAATTGGGTGATTATTCTGTAATAACACTACTCCAATCCCACTTCCAGATACATCCTTTCAACTATAAATATTAGTGCAAAGTCTGGTAATGCTAAGATTGGAGCTTCTACCAATACATTTTTGAGTCTTTCAAATGCTGCTAGAGCAATATAATTCCATGCAAACTTGTCTGTCTTCAACATGTCTGTTAAAGGACTGGCTATTGAAACATAGCCCTTGATAAAACATCTATAATATCTTGCCAATCCTAGAAAAACCCTTAGCTGCTTCAGATTTTTAGGCAAAGGCCATGCCTTTACTACCTCAATTTTTATTGATTTGGAGCTACTCCTCCCTATGATACAATGTGGACTAAGTACTTAATAGTACTTTTGCTAATAAAGCACTTAGATTTCTTCACGTAGAAACTATTCTTTGCTAAAGTGCTAAAGATTTTCTCCAAATGAAACAAATGATCAGTCATAGATGCACTGTAAACTAGTATATAAAAAAAAAAAAAAAAAACAAATTTGCATAAAAAAGGCTAAAACGTACAATTTATAATGCTATGAAATATTGCTAGTGCATTGCATAATCCAAACGACATCACTATGAATTTGTAATAGCCTTGATGTGTTCGAAAAGCAGTTTTTTCTATGTCAGCAGGATACATTCGTATTTCATATTACCTAGCACGTAAATCTAACTTTGAAAAGACTCTATCTACTTTAAGTTTGTCTAAAAATTCATCAATGGTCGTTATTAGAAATTCATCATTAACTGTAGCTTCATTCAATGCCCAATAATCAATGCAAAATCTCCAAGCACCAGCTTTCTTCTTTGCTAGTAGTACTAGCGAAGAAAATAGGCTCGAATAGTGTTGAATCAGGCCTTGTTTCAGCATGTCTTCCACTTGTTTTTCTATCTCATTTTTTTTTCTAAATGAGGATATCGATAGGGTAGAACATTAACAGGCTCCTATTCCTTAAGATGAATTCGATGTTGTACTTATCTTAATGGTGGCAGTGATGAGGGAGTCTCAAATATGTTAACAAATTTGCCCAACAATTTGTCCAAAGAATTATTGTTGGTGAATTAATGATCATTAGAAATATTTAAGGTCTGAGCCACCAAATGATAGCAAGATGCACATTTGTTTGTTTCCATCAATCTTGTAAACTGATGATGAGAAATTTGTGTCCCATTCTCTAAATTCGATCCTTGTGAAATTCCATAGTAAGCCTCCCATAATCAATCATAATTGGTCCCAAGCTTTGTAACCATTGTATGCTTAACATTATCTCTGCCCTTTGGATTTGTAAAACATAAAATGTATCACAGAACTACTTGTGTTGAATCTTCAAAGGAACTCCAATACATTGACCTCACAATTCAATTTTTCACCATTTCCAAACATTAAACTGAATTACGGACTAAGAAAGCCTATTAAATTTAATTTTTTAATAGCTCTGGTCTGTATGAAGTTATGTGTACTTCCACTATAGACTAGTGTGTTAACACTTTTTCCATTATTAAAACCTTAAAATTTCAAAGTTTTAGGAATTACTGTTCCCGCTAGAGCTTGATAAATAATACTCAAAGGATCAGTACTATCATCATTATCTACTTCATCAAAATTGGCATACTCAACATTAGTATAATCATCCTTATGTTTACATTTATGATTCTTTCAAAATTTTTTGTCACGGTTATAGCTAAGTCCATACTCTCTACGTCTTTGTAATTCTTGCTGTGACATTTTACTTATGGGTGAAAATGGTTTATCCTGATTCAAAGAAACAAAGTTAGTGTTTGGTTTAGTGAATAGGTTTGAAAATTGTAGAAAAGGTTTTGAAAAAGAAGAGGGTTTAAAGTTTTGTGTTTGGTCAAAATTTTTTCCTTCATATAATTTGGCCATTGAAATAGCTTGAACAAGAGATTTTGGTTTGTTGATTTAACATCACGTTTCAAGTATGGCTTAAAGCCGTATATAAAACAACTAATAAGGAAACTTTCATTAAGGTCAACTACTCTATTTGAAAGATTTTCAAAAGACGATTGATGCTCTGCTACTAAATTAACTTGAGTAGGTTTTGCCAATTTATCTTGTGAATCATCAAATTCTGATGGCCCAAATCGAAGTTTCAAATCTTCTAAAAAGTTTGGCCAAGTTGTCAACAGATTATTCAACTTGCATCTATTATAAGGCTTCATCCTTTAAAGCAAATGAGGCTATTGCTAAACGACGCTCCATAGGTACTTGATGAAAATTGAAAAATTTCTCTATTTTATATATCCAATGTATTGGATCTCCGCCTTGAAATTTTGGAACTTCGAATTTAATAGTCATCAATAAAGAATCGAAAGAATAGAATTTGATGAACTCTTAATTCCATTAGCAAAATAAATAGCATCTTGATGATTTTCTTGTGATTTTGATTCTGCATACTAAATTTATCAATCTTATCATGCAACTTTCCAACTAATCTTGCAAAGAAGAATTCAAAGATTGAATCAAATCTTGCATTTGTACTTGCATTCCTTTTACTGTTTTTGCTAATGTAGCCACCACTAAACACAATTTGTCAAGCTCTGATTACTTCATAATTGCTTTCTTCGTTCTTGGCATGAATTATGCGATGAGAGCATCAATTATTAGCTAAAACACAACTAGCCAATTCAACGAAGCCCAACCCATTAACTCTCTCAACCTTAAATGTTAGAAACACGATCATCCTTACCCATAATCTCAAAAGCTAAGTAAAACTCTCTCAATTTTTACACTATCTTTCTCTCTTCTTTTAGGGTTTTCGACTAATGTATGTTTATTGTATGTTCTTGCAGATTGAAGTATGATTCTTGCAGATATATGAGCAATTTGAGCTATTCATGCTCCTAAACTTCTCAAAGAGACCAGATTTAGGTAATTTCAGGATATTCCCATTTCTATTCAATAATTCATATTTATAGTAGTAGATTTGCTATTCTATTGCAACAGTTGAAGATACTCTAACTACTTTAGTTGTTTTCTTTTCTATTACAACCATCTATGTAACCATATTCTAATTTAGTCACTATTCTTGTAACTAATGCTACTTTGACATGGTTTCTGTTACAATCATCTATATATTAGTTACTAAGGTTACACTTGGTAATCCTTAAACCAACTAGGTTGTCTTTGAACTCGTGTTATAACGACATCTTAAGAATGATAGTATTTGTGCTCTTTGCGGAGTATATGATGAGGACATTGACCATAATCTCAAAAAGTGTCATAAGGCTTTGGTTGTTTAGTATAAATTGGTTTCTCGTGATATGTTCCAATTTTTTTTGTTGTTGATTTTGAGTAATGGTTTGTGAATAATTTAGCTTGTGATTTGTTGACTGATGATATTACTTGAATATTGTGTTTAGCATGTCCTATTGGTTATCGTGGACATGGTGCAACGAGGAGGTTATGGGTGGGGAAGTGATTCATGAGGATGGGATAGTTGACTAGATTCTAGCTAAGGTAAGTGAGATTTTTTATGCTTTTAAGGAGATCCTTATGGTGAATAGAAAGAATCCAGGTAAGTAAGAATGTTGGATTGGGTGGACTATACCGACTGAGGGATGGTATAAGTTGAATACTGGTGATGCAGCAATCCAAAGAAATAAAATTGCAGTGGCATGAGGGATCATTAGAGATTCTAATGGACAATGGAAATGGGGGTTTTTATTGAAGATTGGTTTTGGGGTGCTTTACAAGGTTTGTGTTTGGCTTCGGACTTAGGAATTAAGAAGTTGATCCTTGAAATTGATTAAAAGCCCATTGTTGACTAGATTTGAAAACACTATAGTGATGGGAAGTGTCATTAGAATATGATAAATCCAATTTGGCAGCTCCTCAATCGTGATTGGGAGGTGAGAATTTAACATGTTTATAGAGAAGGTAACCAATGTGTATATACTTTAGCTAAAAAGGCTTTAGACATGGAGCTGGGTTCATAGTTACTGGAGTCTCTCGCCCTGGTATTATAATTAACTTGCTTTTGCAAGATCTTATTGGAGTGTCTTTTAGAAGGAGTTGTATTATGTAATCTAGGACAATATTTGTCTCCTCCTTGATAAAAAAAAAAAAAAGCGATAGAAATGAATGGAATGATATGGTGAAAATTAATATAATGAAAAAAAATATTTTAACTAGAAAGATTATTTCTTTTTCTTTAAAATCGAAGAGATATAGATTCTAAAAAATTAAAATAAAAGTATGTATATAAGATGATCCCTGACAATAATACTAGTGGATATGCTTATGCCAATAACACAATTCAAATAAAAATAAATATATAAATTTATCAACACATTCCAATTTATTATATCTCGTAATTACTTGAATTATCAAGAATGCAATGATGTTTCATATTTTCTCCTAAAATTAAATAATAGGATGATGCTTTTGAACTGCTTGCATTTATTAGGGGCGAGTGGGTATATGGTAGGTAGAATATGAAGCGCTACCCGTACCCTACTTGTAAGGTATATGATACAAAATTTTATATCCGGAACCTATCCTGTACCTCTTTGTACCTTACATGGTATAGGATACCTTGTGAAACCTGTATTAAAGTAAAATTACTTTTGGAGTATGGAAAGAAACTTAAATATTATTTAATATTGATAATATTACTAATTGCTTTTGCATATCTATTATAGAATTTTGATGTATTTTTTTCTACCCATAATCTCATTCTATCTTTGCTCTAATTTATATAAATACTAAACCATTTCGGTGTATAATAATATTAGAAAAAGATTGGGTAACGTTAAATTTTGTGGATGTGGAACAATAAAATAAAAATAAAAATAAATATAAAAGCAACGGTACGAGGAGATATCAATATTGTGTCCATATAAGATGTCAATTTCTTTTAAAGAAACAAAAAAGAAGGAAATAATAAAAACTATAAAAGACTGAATAAATGTAATTAAAATTGATTAAAAGATTTGAATTTTGATTTAATTTAATTATCCATTTATACTACATAAAATATTTTTTAGGTTGAGGATAATTAAAGGATTGTAGCACTATTAAAAACTAAATAGTAAAAACAACGAAGAAGTGTCAATACGTTAAATAATATTGATGTTAAAAAAAATTATTAGAAATAAATAGTACTATTATTATTAATAACTTAATACTATCTTATATAATTCTTGTAGGATAAGTACAAGATACCCAAGAACTTGTACCTTATATTTAATAAAGTATAGGTTTTAGGGTGTGTACAAGGTATGAAAAGCCCATGCTCGTACCCTACCATGTAGAAGCAGGTTTTAAAAATTTTATACCTAAAACCTAGCCACTAGCCCTTAATACTCACGTGGAACCTACTTGGTCAAATACGATCTGAGTGAATACCTTATACAACAGGGTTACCTGCTCAGCTCTAGCATTTATTACACATTTCTTGAATATAAGTTATACTATAAAAGGATCAATAAGGTCCTAAATCTTATTCATAAAGAAAGATGCTCTTAAAGTCCTTGTACATTTTACACTTTTCTTGAATATAAGTCATGTAAAAGTGAAAAAGATTGATGAAGGATGTCACTAGTTTGAATCGGTAGAGTTAACTGTTGCCATTGGACTTGAGCTTGTACATTAGGCTTGCAAAATAAGACACGATTAGTGGTATGCTGAGGGTTGTCTAGCATGGTCATTTTGATGCTTAAATTAGTTCATACATCATTTGACGTGTAAGTTAAAAAGATATATTAGGGTATCCAGATAACATAACCTCTCTAGCGATGTCGGGATATTAACAACAAGCTAATCCTTGATGGTTACGTTCGTAGTGAAATTGTGGGATAGAGGGAGATTGATAACGGTTATTAAGGACGTGAGATAGATCTACTAATCCATGTTTAACTGTGTTCCCTCCTTGACAGTTGAGAGGAGTGTATTGAGCGTCCTTGAGTCGGGACTTATGTAATTGTAGCACTCAACAATTCTGATTCGTAAGTTAGGGGAGTCGGTACTCTTGCGAGGTCCCGAGATAGTTGAAATGGAATAGGCTTGAGTTCGATAAGCTAGCCCCGGTGAGCAATGGGTCGGATTGGGCCTGGTCTTATGATCCATATCATAGAAGGAATATATGTTATACGAAAAACTTTCAACCATCTTATCTTAGATGGATTTACAAATATATGAATTATTCAGCATAAATCCTTTGATATGTTCTCTTGTAATATAATTCTTTAGTCATATATAATTAAAATAGCACAATAAACGGATGGATTTGGTATTACAATTTAACAAACTTTTTATTAATAATATAGATAATAAAATAATAGATAACCCATCAAAGTTCCATAAATATATTAAATTTCAAAAACTATATATTTTGCTAGTTTTGGCTACAGTATAGGTATAGATGGATATATAGATAAACAGACATGACAAATAATAAATATATTAGCAAATTCTGCTTGAAATAGTGCATTTGCATGGATTGCATTGGGGCTATATTCCACGGATGAACCTAAAGGGATTCGTGCTAAAGTCTTAACAGTCCAATAATGTCGTCTTCGACATAATGAAGAGAGCACAAATTCCACATGAAAATGACGTAAAAGAGAGAAAAAAAATTTAATGAATTGGGCACGAAGTGGAAAGGATTAATTAAATATTAAATACATAATTATAATAAATTATTAATATAGGGAGTTGGTAATAATAATGACACGTAAACATAATAATAATGATAATAAATCTAAAAATATTATATTAGAATTAACCATTTTCACAATAAAGAAAGAATTATGTTATTTCATATTTATAACTCTAGTGGTATAACATAAAAGCATATGTTTTAATGTTACAATAGGAGCATGATATGAAATATTAATACTATAAAAGGAGATTTTGAAAAATACATAAAATACCCATGACGTGCACTTGAATTGTAATATACAAATAAATAAATCACAGTGAAGGATAATATGGTAATATAATGGCATTTAAGAGGGTAATTTTGTCATTTCACATATGAAATTGATTAAACAAAGGTTGTTTGTAAAAGAGATGTGGATTAGCTTTAGGCTGGCTAAAGGTTACCAGTGTTGGATATTTACGCTGTCGATGTTGAAGTTTAGGCTGCCGACGTTGGGCCGGCATATCTTTTGCAACTTCCATCGTTCGTGCTTACAAGGCTGCCAGCTTTTATTTTAGGCTGCCAGCTTATCCACTTAAGTAGGGATGTAAACGGTCGGGTTCGGGTCGGGTCATCCTGTCCCAAACCCGACCCGACCCGACCCCGACCCGTTTAATATATTACATAATTAAATGCATCATTTTATTATTTCATTAAATTATTATCGTAGTGAGGCATGTTGAGGAGGGCAAAAATTTCAATGGAGTTGATAAAAATCCTAATTTTATTTAAAAAAAAATAGAAAACATTAAAGACAGGTAAAAAATTACTAAACATGAAAACTGAATATATAAGGTAAAATCAGTAACTCAAGACATGTCATTGCCTAAAATTATTAGAAGACTTACATATATCTATCTATATATATATATATAATACATCTAACTCATAATAATAATAATAATAATAATAAAATAATAATAATAATAATAAAATGATGACATTACACGACGATCTATATATTCTTGATTTATTTGTCATTATATATATAATATCTATTCTTTCTAAGAAAATTAATTTTTATACTTTGTTGTGTTGTATGGGAAAGAAATGAATTTTGAAAAAGTGGGGAAGGTTGCACATGGAAATCGATTTTCTCTGGATAATTGGTCAGTAATTATTAATTGTAAATATAATTCATATCCTATTATGTGACTCAATATATGAATAACAAAATAATAATATGAAAAGCATCATTCAACTAATGAATAAGTAAATTCCTTAAACTAAATTTTTTAATTTTTTTAATTAAATCGGTCGGGTTTTCCCAACGGATTATGAGTACAACCCAAAACCCGACCCTAAACCCTATAGGGTTTTTAGCGGGGTGGGCAGGCGGGTACCCTATAACGACCGCCCCGGTTGCATCCCTACACTTAAGCTGCCAGCCTATTCTACCAACTTATGACATACGAATCTATATGTAATTTCCTATTTTATTAAGTTTCCACAAATAAACCATGGCCTTTTTCCCTTTTCATAACTTAACTTATGGTAATTCTAGGTAAGATTTTCCTCTCAATCTCTTTTGGTTAAGATTTGGTTAGATCATGATTACTAAAATATAAATATTTTATAATGAAGGGCAAATGTCATTTGTTATAATATAAGATGGTTATATGGTCAACCCTAATAAATGAGATATTATTATCACCGTCACATTACTGATGGTCAACAAAATCTTTAAAGATTATGGGATTGTGTTTTTCCTAAGCTAACCTTATCCTATAAAGAGACCCTTTAGCCTAGTTTTGCCTTGACTTTTTCCTAAGTAAAAACTCTACGTAAGTGGGTTTCTTCTTTGTCTTTCCATCGTTCTTTTAGGTTAATCCTTTATTTATAGGTTTTCCTTGTTTTTTTTTTTTTAGGAAAACAAGATTTTAGAGATCGGTTCTTTGGAGAATCAAACCCTAAGACTTCTTGCGGATTCGATCTTGGACATTAAGAGAATTTGAATCAAAACTTAGGTAAGGTAAATCATCTTTTATTCTATGAATTTGGAGAAAAATCGATTTTTGAATGGTGATATGTTTCTGTTGATGTGGATCTTAGGATTTGAAAGTTTTTGTGGAGATATCTCTTTTGGTGACTCGTTGATTCAAGGACAAAGGTTTGGATTTGAGTTTCTGGTGTAGGATTCTGATTATATTTAAATGTATTTATATGGATTTATTCATTGAGATTAGATTTGTTGCATTATCAGATTTCTGTGAAAACTTTAGGGATTTTTTAGAAAGGGCTGAATATAGGTACGACTTTACCTTGTTTGCTGTTTGTGCTTATAGGATTAGACATGCATATAAACTAAACTACCCTTGCAGGCTTTTAAATTGATTGCTGCTTGTGTTTCGTTGTGGTTAATAAAGACCTGGCAGACAGTGATACTAACATTGCGTCCTAATGAGCTATGTGTGAGGCTGTCCTGAGTGGATTCGTGCATAGAAAAGATTCCGATAGATTAGGTTGTGGTGTGAGAACGGTACCAATTGTCTGTGGGAACTATCCTAAGATCGTTTATATATATATATATATTAATAAGTACTATTTTTTTTTATCGGAGTTTGAGTCATTCCGGGTTTGGTATTAGTTCGAAATGGTCCTAACTTGTGTTGTTTGCAGGCTAATCAAAGATAATAAACATGTGGTTGTTGCATTTATGCATGTGATCCTGTTTGAAGTTTGTTCATGTGCATGTGTGTATGTGTGTGGTATGGCGTATTGGGCGTTTTCGCTCACCTTTTTATTTTTCAGGATCTAGAGATGAGCCCGTAGTATTCGATCTTTCTGGATATGATATTTACATGGACTATGGGGATGACGATAGCACAACAGACTATCTTGCAAACTTTTAGTCTTTAGATTGTATGAATTAAAGGAACAGTTGGACTATTGAATTATATTATTTTACCTTTTTATCAGATTTTGGAGATTTCAGATTCAAGATGTAAGCTGTAAGGATATTATATGTTTTAGGATGTTTAATTTGTTAGCCTTTGGATTTTTATGCCAACAGTCCGATATAAGGATTTTATAAAGATATTTGATATATTTTTCAGTTACCCTTTGTGATTTTTTTTTTTTGAGATTTATATATGCTATATTTGTGATTTAGTATTTTATAACCTTTGCGTGCTCTGTATAAGAGAGAATATGTGATGGGTTGTAATACTTTTATGTTGAGGGCGTTACATGAATGATAGAGATTCATCAAAAGAAAGTGAAATAATGTCATCTAATACTAGCTCAATTTTCTTTCTTTCATTTTTTTTTTTATTTCAAAAGCTAACCAAATAAAGAAAATCAAGCATTTAACTCCATTTCCTTTTAGTTGGAAAAAGAAAAACCTCCATTTCTTTTATTTTTTTAATCTTTTTCCTGTATTTTTCAACAATGATTGCCATTTATTTTCTCCTACGCTAAAAACATGAAACATGGCTTCTCTTATATTGATCCGAGATGATCAATTATGATACTAATCTCATCATGTATATATAAATATATAAGTCTTATAAATTATCATCTATATTATGATTATTTTAATTAAGAGGAAAGAGAGATCAAATCTAATTCATCATTCTGGAACACTGTTAGTAGCCCAGCCCAAAAATAAGCCCAGCCCACTACCAAAAACAAACCTAACCTCCCCACTGCCTGCTCAGTTACTTCTGTCTCCCTCTCCAACTCTTAATTCACTCTATCAAGGTAATTTCCTCACCTTACTCTCTCCTTTTCTCTTAGGGTTTCCGCTAACATCTATTCTACATGTACGTACACACATATCTTGCCATTTCGAGAAGGCAACTCTTTGAATATGCTCAGGGTGTAAAATCTTCCTCCCCTTGCTGTATCTTTATTTCACTATTTATATTTTTGTTGTTACAAGTTCAGGTCCCTATTTCGTTACATGTTGTTACACTTACTATCTTAACTAGATCTACTGTTTACAACTAGATCTAACTGTTTTATAACTAGATCTAACTGCTTCCAACTGTATATAACTACTATTTGTGAAATACTATGTAATCTTGTAACTTCTAGGTGTTTTCCTTATACGACTTGTAACAATTGCCCCTTCTGTTTGAAAAACCTTGTCCTTAAGGTTTAGATCTGGATACTAGTGGCGAATGATGGATAAGTCTTCCCACGAAGTGTCATCTGGTAATAATCCCGACCACTGAACCAATATTTGATCCACTAGAATGCCATTACGTTGAATATGTCGAGTAGACGTTACATGCAAAGTCGGATAATCGAATGATTATCAATTGCATGTTCGGGTAGGGCCAAAGAAGTAGCCACATTCGGATTGACCTTCTTTAATTAGGAAATATGAAACACATTATGAATTCTAGAACCCTGAGGAAGTTCTAATTCATAAGCTGAGGCACCCACTTTGTCAACACCTTGAAAGGTCTATAAAACTTCTTTGAAAGTTTATTAGAGGAAGTTTGAGACACCGAAATTTGTCGATGTGGCTGTAACTTGACTAACACCCAATCACCAATTAGCAACTCTACATCACTTCTATGCTTATCAGCATAAAATTTCATTCGATCTTGAGCTTTCTGTAAATTGCATCTCAATTTACGTAAAACTTTCATCCCTTGTTGATAACTCATTATCAACCGCATCAAATTTAGAGACACCCTTAATATAAATGGGAATTGAAGGAGGTGATCTGCCATAAACCCCTTTAAAAGGAGTGGTCTGGGCTCTAGCATGATAAGAACTATTGTACACAAATTCAGCCCATGCCAAAAATTTATACCAAGTCTGAGGATGATCCATTGCAAAACAACGTAAATACTATTACAATGTTCTGTTTAAGACCTCTGTCTGCCCATCACTTTGAGGGTGATATGTTGTAGACATGTGAAGCTTGGTGCCACTGAGCTTAAACAATTCCTTCCAAAAATGACTCAAAAAAATGGGATCCCTATCGAAAACAATCGTATGGGAAAGCCATGATGTCTGATAACTGTCTCGAGAAACAGTTGAGCCACTTTGATAGCTGTAAATTTGGTTGGTAGTGGACCAAAATGACAGTATTTAGATAATTAATCAACCACTACTAAAATGATAGTATAACCATGGGAAACTGGTAAGGACATAATAAGTCCATACTAATGCCATCCCAAATGCGGAGAGGTATTGGCAAAGGTGCTAATAACCCTGCTGGAGAATGTGTAGAATACTTAACTTGTTGACAAGTAACGTCCTTGCATACAAAACTGCTATAGCAGCTCTCATTCCTTTCCCATAAAATTCAGAGGCTAATCTACGAAATGTTTTCTCCTGTCCAAAATGCCCAGCTACTGGTGTGGCATGATACTCATATAATAAGTCTGGCATTATACCAGATTGAGGCACCAGAAATAAAACGATTTCCAAAATAGAGCAAATCCTTATGCCACTGTAAAGGCCATTTAAGAATTCTGCCCTCTGTCAATGCTGCAATTATCTCCTTAAATTCGGGCAATTGAATACATTCCAATCTCAATTTGTCCACCAAGGAACAAGTAGGAACAGATAAGGCCATGAACTGATTATCTTCATATTTTCTAGAAAGAGAATCTGGCACTTTATTATCAATGCCTGCTTTATAGACAATAGAATAATCATAACCAATGAGTTTGGCTAAAAACTTCTATTGTTCGGGGTTTGAATCACTTGGGTCAAAATCTCCTTGAGACTCTTATGATCAGTGCGAATCAAAAAATGTGAGTTAAGTAAATACTGCCTCCACTTCTTAACAGCTTCTACAATTGCAAACAATTCCCTCACGTATGTAGATGCTTTTTGCATATGGGCAGGCAAATTCTTGCTAAAGTAAGCCATTGGGTGTGAGTCTTGCAACAAGACTGCACCTATACCCGTGCCTGAAGCATCTGTCTCCACTATAAAGCCTTTTGTAAAATCAGGTAAGGCCAATACAGGAGCACTTACTAAGGATTCTTTCAAATGTCTGAAAGGAGCTTAAAGCCGAATCACTCCATTCAAATTTGTCCCGCTGCAACATATCTATTAAAGGTGCTGCTATAGAGGCATAAACCTTAACAAATCGTCTATAATAACCAGAAAGACAAGAAAAGCTCGTAACTGCTTAATATTCATGGGTTATGGCTAATGCTGGACAACCTCTATTTTCTTCGGATTTGGAGATACACCATTGGTTGAAACTATATGGCCCAAATAATCAATGGTAGACACCCCAAACGAACATTTATTCTCTTTAAGATAAAAAGTGTTGTCGATCAGAATCTGTAACACTATAGAGAGATGTTCCATATGCAATTCAGTCGTCCTACTATAAACGAGGATATCGTCAAAAAAACCAATGACGAATTTCCTTAAGTATGGACGAAAAATGTCATTCATAATGGATTGGAATGTGGCAGGAGCATTACTCAAGCTAAATGGCATAACCAAAAATTGGAAATGACCATCATGAGTACGAAAATGCTGTTTTTTCTACATCTTTGGTATCCATTCTAATCTGATGATACCCTTCTCTCAAGTTCAATTTAGAAAAAATAACAGCCCCATACAATTCATTAAGCAACTCATCAATTGTGGGTATAGGGAACATATCCCTCACAGTGACTTGATTCAATGCTCGGTAATCTATACAAAAACGCCAGCTGCCATCCTTTTTCTTAACCAGTAAAACTGGACTAGAAAATGGACTATTACTTGGTTCAATAACCCCCTGCTCCAACATATCTTGAACCTATTTTTCAATCTCTTGTTTTTGAAAATGTGGGTATCGATAGAGCTGGGCATAAGGGCTGTGACCCGCGGGCCGGCCCATTTACTAGTTCAAAAAAGCTGGCTGCGGCTAATTTTCTTTTTTTTTTTGTCCATTTAAATGCATGCCAAATTGGCCCAACCCGTTTAGCCCGCGGGCTAGCCCATGACGGGCTAGGCCGGCCCACGGCCAAGAGTAAAAAAAGAAAAAAAGAGAAGAAAAATGTAAGAATAAAAATAGTATAATAACATATTTGTGATTATTTATGATATATTATGGAAGAAAATAGATTAATACATCATCATAAACATTATAATATTTTTTTAAGTATATATTTATTAATTTAAACATAATATAATATCTAATAAATTATTTAAAAAACTTGTTTTCATTTATAAGTAATAAAAATGGAAACAAAATTAATTTTTAATATATATATAATCTTAAAAATATAAATATTCTGATTTTTATATAAGAAAAAAAAATTATTTGGCTTACAGGTTGGCCCATTTAACCCGCGGACCAAAGCGGGCCGGGCCAGGCCTAGAAATTTTGGCCCGTTTAAAAGCGGGCAAAAATGACCTCGGCTCGTTTAACCCCGCGGGCCGATATGGGCCGGGCCGGCTATTTGCCCAGCTCTAGGTACCGATACGGTTTAACATTTAAAGGACCTGTCCCTTCTACTCAATGAATTCGATGTTGGATTTTCCGTAATGGAGGCAATGATGAAGGTGTCTCAAACACTTTCGAATGTTTACCTAGCACTTGTTGAATAGCAATGCTACTGGAAGACATCGAACATGTGTTACAATCATTTGTCTGAGCCACAATCTGCAAGCAAAATAATACTGAATTGGCAAATACCATTTTTCTGAGCTGGTGGTGTGTAATTTGATGTCATTCATCAGATAGTTCTCCTGCAAGTGTAACGTGTCGTCCTGCCTTCAAAAACTGCATGGTTAATCTGGCATAATCGATGGTAATTGCTCCTAAGTGTTGTAACCATTGTACCCCCAAAACTAAATCCGCTCCATGAACAGACAAACATAAAATGTTTGAATGAATGGAATTCCTTGAATAATAAATGCCACATCAGCACATTTACCTTGACAATCCAATTTACCACCATTTCTAGTCATTACTTGAAACTTAGGTGAAGGTAAAACTGTTAAATCTAAATATTTCACAATTCTTGATTGCAAGAAATTATGAGTACTACTAGAATCCACTAATATAGTCACTGATTTACCATTGATTTCATCTTTAAATCTAATCGTCTTAGGAAAAGAAGCCTCAGATAATGCATGAAAACTTATAGCAGCAGTATTATCTTCCAAATGCATAAAATCCTCACAATTTTCACTATCATGATGATCTTCGACATTATCATGCGCATCATCACCCAACAACAAAAGAAACTTGGTTTTGCACTTATGATTTCTATGGTATTTCTCATCACAGTGAAAACAGAGTCCCTTTTCTCTTTTCTGATTAATTTCAGCCTGAGTCATTTGTTGAATAGGGATGGATGGTTTAGGTTGGACAGAATTGGTGGTGAAATTCTGGTGTGATTCATTTGGTGGGTTAGTATTTGGTCTGGTGTATGGTTGAATTGTCATGGCTTGGAGAATGAAGAAGAGGGTTGAAAAGAAGATTTGGCAAAGAAAGGTTTTGTGTGTGTAGGAAATTGGTCTTGGAGTTTGGCTTCATGAAGTTTGGCTAAGGCAATGGCTTGAGTTAAAGATGATGATTTTGATAATTGTAGTTCTTGTGTCAGTATTGGTTTCAGGCCTGATATGAAACAATTAATGAGAACTGAATCGGATAATCCAATTACCCGATTAGAAAAGGACTCAAAAGCTGCTTGATATTGACTGACTGAATCAGTTTGCACCAATTTGAATAAAGCACCTTGTGGATCATCATATCGTGATGGACCAAATCTTAACTCCAATGCATGTTTGAAAGATGACCAATTAGTCAAATGATTATTCAAATGCATCCATTGGTACTACTCCTCTGCTTCAGCCTCCATTGCAAATGTTGATATCAAAATTCGCCGAGATTCATCAATCTTGCAAAAATTGAAAAATTGATCAGCCTTGAATATCCATGCTCGCACTCCTTGACCTCCAAATTTCGGCAATTCTAACCTGATCCCCCTTACAAAATTGTCTTGAGAATTTGAACATGATAACTCAATATTTAGACCCTGCTGCTATGTCACTCCTTGAGTCTGATTCACCTGTCCCTCCAAAGATTCCATTCGTTGGGACAATTCTTGTAACACAGTTTGGGACTATTTTTCAAATTTCTGCTGCTGCTGCTGTTGAAGAACAAGAAACATGTTCTTGATGGCTTCCATGTCTGATGCATTTGCTGAAGTACGAGTATTCGGTATCATGGTTCGAGAATGAGAACACCAATGTTAGTATCCCAGCCCAAAAATAAGCCCAGTCCACCACCGAAAACAAACCTAGCCTCCCTACTGCTTGCTCGGTTACTTCCGTCTTCCTCTCCAACTCTTAATTCACTCTGTCAAGGTAATTTCCTCACCTTACTCTCTCCTTTTCTCTTAGGGTTTCCGTTAACATCTATTCTACATGCAAGTACACACGTATCTTGCCATTTCGAGAAGACAACTCTTCGAATATGCTCAGGGTGTAAAATCTTCCTCCCCTTGCTGTATATTGATTTCACTATTTATGTTTTTGTTGTTACAAGTTTAGGTCTTTATTTTGTTATATGTTGTTACACTTACTATCTTAACTAGATCTACTGTTTACAACTAGATCTAACTGTTTTACAACTAGATCTAACTGCTTACAATTGTATATAACTACTATTTGTGAAATACATGTAATCTTATAACTTCTAAGGTGTTTTTCTTGTACGATTTGTAATAAACACCAATATATCTACATGATAAAATTAAACATTCTTAAGATTACATCAGTTCAAATAGTTTTGAGTGAGATACATCAAAGTCTCATAAACATTTAAAAGCTAAAAGTTCCTTTTAATACATCTCCTACTTTATTAACGGAAAAAAAAAAATCTTTTACTTTTGTGACGAAGTAATTATTATTAATTTACTCCTTATCATATCTAAATAATTTAATCTCACATGAAATATGCTAAAACTTATCATTTAATCACATAAATATTAGTCTTTCTAAAAGGTAAATGGATTTATGGGGAAAAAAAGAAGAAGCAAAATCATCAAGGAAACCATTTTAACCGCATTCAACTGTGGATCTTGGGTTCAAATCTCCCATGTACTTGGGAAAGGGTCGGCAACATGCAACAACTTTTAAAATTTTCGTCCATGGATATATTAATTGTCGTGACCGATGTCGTGGCGATGACGCAGTCACAGGATAAACGGCATACAAAGCGCCCAGTGTTAATATTCCGTTTACACCAAAGCGTCTACCAGGAGAAAAGATTTTTCCCAATAACCGGACAAACCCATTTACTCAGCAACCAATCAGAAGGTTAGACAGTGGCCCAAATAAAAAAAAAAGAAAAATCAGAAGGTTGGCCGCCCTATAAATATCCTACAAAAAGCTATTTGTACATGCCAATTATTATCCTGTATTTTTTTCCCATCCTCCGTTTTTTATCCAAAGTCAGTCTTTCCAGGCAAAAAGCTCAATAACAACGGCGACAGCCAACAACCATGGCTGAGAAGTGTTTCAAGTACGTCATACTTGGCGGTGGTGTCGCGGCGGTAAAGTTTCTCCACTTCTCTTTCTCTTTTCGTTTTTCTTCTCCTTCTTCTTCTTCTCCCTCACATCGGTCGATCGACGATCGATCACTCAAGAAGCTCGTTTTGTTGATTTTTTTATTAGATTTATGATCTTGTGTTCTTTTTGCCACTTGATTGAATCTATGATCATCGGTAAATGCTCTGGTGTTGTTTTCAGATGTAATGTACGAGTGAATCTGTTTCTTGTTTTCGGATCTGGATTTGATAGTTTTAATTGAATGTATAAACGTATGATCGAAATTTTAGCTAATAATTAGATTGAGTTTGTGCTCTGCTTTTGCAGTATATTACTACTTCATTGATTAGGAGAGTGAATGGAACGATTATTTCTCATCATGTTGTAGCGTTTACTTGGCATCAAATAACTTGTTGGTGGGATTTTAGGTTAATCGTCAATGGCTCTTCTGGTGAACTTATTTTGTATAGTGGCCTTCCTAGTTATTTGGAAAGGAAGGTTTCGGTTTTGAATGAGTTCGTAAATAACTTTTTTTTTTTTTTTTTTTTGGTGGAAAGAAGCTTGTGGAACTTTTAGAATGGATTGATATTGAGTAATAATGTCAAATTTTTTGTAATTAGTCATTTGTAGCCGTTCATGGTCACATATCGCTGAAAGCAGCAAGAACAATCTCTACTTTTGAGTGTTATGATGATAATCGACAGTAAAGATTGGAGTAGGTAAAAATCTTCAAAATTCTACAACAGCATTTTTTCCAGGAAATTTTTTGTGTATGAATCGTCAGATATATAATAATCAGAGCAACAATGGTATCATCTGTAAAGTCCATCATGAGTTAATCCATAATTAATAGTGTATAGATGGGGGGAAGAAGAAAAAAGTGAGGCATTTCGCTTTAATTATGGATCTAGTTGGTACTGCATTTCATTTTAGCTATGCTATTTCATTAGTTATGATACATGACCATGTGATGTCAAACCAGAATGGCAGAGCAGCTCCTCCTTAGTATTCTCATTTGGCGGTGAGTAAATATTTATTTCGTAAGTTTTTGGTGATAACTTTCTGCTTGTCTGGTATATTTTTTATTCCAAGTTATTTAGAAGAGAAGGTTTGAGGTTCCAAACCTATATGTATTTATTTTGGTAATTTGGATGAATTTTAGTTAGAATAATCATGACACGTTTTTCATTGCTTGTAAAGTATATCATTGTTAGACTACCTTCATCCCTAAATTGCTTAAAGAGTTATTTAGCATATCATATAAGCTTCTCAAACAACTTTTTTTCTAAGCAATTCTACACTTTATCCGTGTGTTAAATAAAGTTTGTTCATAATTTTTAATATTTTTTTGCGGGGTCTCATGTTATCGTAGATAATATTTTTAATTTTTTTTCACTATATTAAATAAATATGGAAATAAATTTAAAAAATTAAAATTAATAACAACAACTTTTTATTTTTATATAGTAATAATTTATTTATTATATACATAAAAATAATTTGATAATTAGTGGTATTAAATGATGCTTATCATGAAAAAATTCTAAAACAATATGGGAAAATAATTAAAAGGCCTATTTGAGGCCCTTTTTTGGGCCATGAATTGGCGATTACGAGGTAAACCCTAGTAACTAATGTAGCTCTCTAAACGAGTTTCATTTGGACATATAATAATAAGGATTTTGAATTATATGCTAAAAGTTATAATTAATTTAATGTAGGTTGCGCATTTGCTTTTTGTTAAACCAAAACAAAACAAATAGATCAACCACATCTACAACCGTAGGCCCAAAACCGCAGCCACAGATGATACAGTGGCCACAACAGTGGCTGCGATTTTGGGTCGCATCTTGAATCACAGCCACGGTTCTAGCTTGTTTCGTCTGTGGCCATAGTTGTTGAAAGTAATGATTCCATTTTATTTTAATGATCATTCCGCACAACTCTTCTATCTATTGGTGATGTATTTGTCATCATTATTGATTTTTCCAATTTGATTTGCTTCCATCGTTCTTTTTCTTGTTTGCGATGTTCTTTCTCCTTTGTTGTTTTAATTTCTTTATCTTTCAATTTATTGAAAATAAACGTAAACGAAGACGAATAAGCCAAGAACGATTAAGAATAGCCAAGAAAGTAGAGCTTACCAATTTAGGGTCCTCCAAGCTCTTACAGTCTTCAGATATGAAATACCAGTCATTTTCTCCCCTCCTTAATACTCCTCACCTCCTCTATTTATACTCCTAAGCTGTTTGTAACAACTCATAACAACTACTTGCCGCATCAGCCTACTCTATTAACACATACATGTATAGAACTTCAACACAGCACAACACACGGCACGTACACTACACACCCACACTACACACAACATAACAACACACTAACTCGTTACTCTGCTACTATAGACTTTAAGCATAGACCGAGGAACCCTCGATAATGTATCAATACTCTTCCCATGAAAAACGTCCTTGTCCTCAAGGACAAAACTAGGAAACTGCAATTGAATAGCCTCAGCATCTTCCCAAGTAGCATCTCCAACTGAAGTATCAAATCAATGAATTAACCATTGCGGAACTTCCAATCCACCCCGAACTTCAAGACGTTGTCCTAAAACCTTAACTGGATAAGGTCCAATCTCCGTCTCATTCAAAGGGATTTCCTCTGGAAATTCTGTCACAACTAGAAAAGAACCATGAGACTATTTAAGAAAAGAAACATGAAAAACCGGATGGAATTTACAGTGATCCGGTAGCTGAAGTTTATAGGCAACATTTCCCACACGGCCAATAATTTGGAAAGGCCCATAAAAACGTGGATCCAATTTAGAACTAGTCTTGGTTCCTAAGCTGGTGTGAAGAGCAGGGCATAGCTTTAAGAAAATCCAATCTCCCAACTGATATTCCACATCCCTTTGCTTCTTATTAGCCACAGTGTAATTACGAAGCTAAGCTTGTTCTAGATTGAGCCTTAAACGATGCAACATTTCATCCCTAGAGCCCATCGCAGCCCTCAACTCAGGATGTTGCACTTCCTTAGCCACATAAAAGGGTAAAGAAGGAGGTAGACGTTCGTAAACCACTTCAAATGGCATCATTCTAGTAGAAGAATGGAATGATGTATTATAATTTGCCCAATGAATCCATTTAGCCTAATCCTTTGGTACCTCCGTTGCAAAACACCTTAAGTAACACTCCAAACTTCGGTTCAACACCTCCGTTTGCCCATCCATCTCTGAATGATATGTTGTGCTAAAATGAAGCTGAGTATTTTGTAAACTAAACAACTCTTTCCAAAATCCACTAACAAATATTGGATCTATATCACTCACAACCGTTCTACGAAAACCATGTGGGCGCACTATTTCTTTCATGAAAATTTCAGCTACCGTTTTAGCAGTATAAGGATGTTTCATCAACAAAAAATGAGCATACTTGGAGAAACAGTCAATTACCACAAATATAACATCAAATTTCTTAGATTTTGGTAATCTTGTTATAAAATCCATAGAAATACCTTCTCAAATCGCCTTTGGAATCGGTAATGGATTCAATAAACTAGCTGGAGATAAATTTTGAATTTCACTCCATTCACACACTGCGCAATTAGCTACAAACTGTGCTACATCAGATTTCATCCCAAACCAAAATAAATGAGCTATTATCCTTTGATAAGTTTTAAAAAAATCCGCATGAGCTCCCACAAAAGAAGAATGAAATTCATGCAAGAATAATGGGGCCCAATAAGACTTCGAAGGAATTACCAATCTGTCATGATAAAACAGGGTATCCTCCACCAAATGAAAGCCACGACCAGCTTCTTTGCCATCTTTCAACAATTGTAACTTGGATGCCAATAATGGATCCTTCAAAACATCAGAGCTAATTGAACCCATATTAGTCCAAATAGGACCCGAAATTCCACTGAATTCACCACACCAGTCTCCTTCAAATTGACGGGAAAGAGAATCAGCTGCTCTATTCTCCTTGCCAGCTTTATACTGAATCTCAAATTCATACCCCAACAGTCTTGCTAACCAATGTTGCTGATTAGGAGTGGTAATGTGTTGATCAGTAAATGGTGTAGGCTCTTTTGATCAGTTCTCACAATAAACTTCCGCCCAAGCAAATAAGGACGCCAGTGATTAATTGCCAACACTAAAGCCGTTAATTCCTTTTCATAGGTAGATTTCATCAAATTCCTATTGGACAATGCTTTACTAAAATAAGCTATAGGCCTCTTATTCTGCATCAAAACCGTGCTAATCCCAGTTCCCCAAGTGTGACATTCAACCACAAAAGGTTGTTGAAAGTTAGGCATAGCTAAGACTGGAGCATTAACCAGAGCTTGTTGCAAGGTGTGGAAGGATTCCAATGCTGCTTTAGACCATTGAAAGGTATCTTTTTTTAACAAATTTGTTAGCGGCCTAGCCAATTTTCCATAATCAAGTATGAATTTTCGATAATAGCCTGATAATCCAAGAAACCCACGCACTCCTTTAATGGTCTGTGGAACTGGCCAATTTAAAACACTCTTAACCTTGTTGGGATCCATAGCCACCCCATCCAAAGATATGATATGGCCTAAATATTCCAATGAGGACTGTCCAAAGACACATTTCTTCTTATTAGCACTAAAGTGATGAGATTTCAGCTAAGTTAGCACTTTACACAAATGCACCAAATGACATTCCATATCATCACTATAAATGAGTACATCATTAAAGAATACCTATACAAAATTCCTCAAATAAGGTCGGAATAATTCATTTGTAGTGGATTGAAAAGTGGCGGAAGCATTGGTGAGACCGAATGGCATCACCAAGAATTCATAGTGTCCTTGATGAGTCCTAAAAGCTGTTTTAGGAATATATGGATATTTATCCGAAATAGTAGCATCATTGAATGCATGGTAATCAGCACAAACCGCCAAGATCTATCCACCGGGCTAGAAAAAGGAGATGAGCTAGATCGAATGATTCCTGCTCCCAACATTTTTTTTACTAACTTTTCAATTTCATCTTTCTGGATTTGAGCATATCTATAAGGTCTCACATTAGTAGCATCAACTCTTTGTTTCAAAGGAATTCGATGATCTGTTTCTCTAGCTAGAGTTAACTCATTTGTAGCTTTAAATACATCCACACTCCTCAAGCAAAGCTCCGATTTGAGGATCCAGTAATTTTAAGTCCGTTGCCAGAAGTTCGATATCAATTCCCCACACCAAGCGACATTCACCTTCAGACTTAAAACGCCGAATGGATTTCAAAGTGGCTCTAGATTTTTATAGAGTAGGATCCCCACAGAGTAAAATTTCCTCTCCTTTACAAGGAATTTTCATGGTCATAGCACTCCAATCAACTTTTATTTCCTCTAAAGTTCGTAACGAAGCCACTCCCAATATAATATCTACTCCTCCCAGCTCTAGCACATAACAAGTTACCACAATTGATAAACCAGCTAATTGCAGATGTAAATCAGAACAGAGATCTTGGGAATGAATAATTTGCCCATCTCCAAGCTTAACCGAAAATGGTAAGGTATTACTTACAGGTATTTTCAACTGTTGAACCAAACGTGCAGATATAAAATTGTGGCTTGCACCACTATCTACCAAAACAGTTACATGATAAGAATCCAATTTTTCTCTAAACTTCATTGTTTTTGGGCCGTTAAATCTGTGTAAAGCCAACAAAGACAATTCCAAGTTGGAATCAACCTTAGAATACAAATTAATCTGCTGACTTAAAGCTTTCTCCCTTTCTACTTCCACCCACGCATCAGAAACCCCCTCGGCCTCATCTTCTAATATCAGCACCCGAAGATTTTTGTTTGGACACTTATGATTGGGAGAATAAGTTTAATCACAATGAAAACATATGCCACGTTTCTTTTTATTTAAATATTCTGGATGCGAGCGCTGTTTAGTCATTTTGCCCCCACTCACCCGTGATCCTATGTTTGAAGTGCCAGACCCTAAAGTAGAGAAAGTAGAATTTCCCCAACTCATTCTATTATCACTCCAAGAATTCCCTCCGTTGTCGTTCCCATAAAACTTCCATGCATTAGACTGAGATCGAAATCCATTAGGTACAGTTGATATGGAATTAGAAACGTGTTGGATCGAACCATGTCCTGACGTAGCTGGAGTTGTTCGAGAAGAAACAATGTCATGCTTAAAGGTTTTTTCCAAATTCCACTGACTGTTGAACTTGAGATAAGAAAATTCCCTGATCAAATTCTTTTTCAACATTCAACGACAATTCCATAGCTTCGGCAAAAGAAATAGGTTTCCAAGTTCTTACTCGTAGAAGAATATCACTTCGCAATCCTCCAAGGTAATATCCTAGTAGAATTCCGTCATCTTAGGGGCTTGTGCGGTGATAGCTTCAAACTTGTCAATGTAAGAAGCAATCGTTGAAGTTTGATGTAACGTAGATAAGCTCTTATTAGGATTACTAGCCGATTGTCCTCCATACCTCAACAATAATTCTTGTTTCAACAAATTTTATTCCAAGTGAGGCAACCTCCGTTTCAACATTTTGAACCAATAAATAGTGCGTCCACGCATGAATATAGCAGCTAGAGGAACTTTCCGATCATAGTTTGATGAATTTCAAAATATTGCTCAGTTAGAGTTGTCCGATGGACCGGATCTAAACCTTCGAATTCCGAAATTGAAATATTCTCGGCATTTCTTCGATAATCCGCATCATCAAAAATATCAGCAATTGGATCTGCTTTCTTATTTCCGCTCACCAGCTGTTCGATAGAATGTCCATTCGAGGAGGATTCCATCGATGCTTTCGATGAGTCCTTTCGGCAATTTTCTTGCCAAAGATCTTGCAACATTGATTGAATACTAGCTATGGAACTTTCTATTGTTTTCACTTTCTTGTTCGTATCACCAATTTGCTGTTGAAGTTCTGATACACTTCCCCTCGTCTCTTCTCCAATTTCTCGAATAGTCTCACTTAAGGTATCCACTCGAGTCTCTATCCTAGTCATCGTTTGGCCCTATGTTTCCCATAGACGGCGCCAATTTGATTGAAACCAAAGGAATGAAGATGAATAAGCCAAGAACGATTAGGACTAGCCAAGAAAGTAGAGCTTACCAATTTAGGGTCCTCCAATCTCTCACAGTCTTCAGATATGAAATACCAGTCTTTTTCTCCCCTGTTTAATACCGCTCGCCTCCTCTATTTGTACTTCTAAGCTATTTGTAACAACTCATAACAACTACTTGCTGCATCGGCCTGCTCTATAATGCATACATATATAGAACTTAAACACAACACTACACACAACATAACAACACACTTACTTTTTACTCACCTCCTATAGACTTTAAGCATAGATTGAGGAACCCTCAGTAATTTATCATTTATTCTCATCAACATGTGGCAAATTTGAGAATTATTTAGGTCCATGTAGAAGCACAATCTGTGAATGGGGAGATTTTTGGAATGGTAAGAAATTATAGTGAATTTTAATGGTAAAAAACTTGTAAATTCTTATATATTTATAGATGAGGAAATAAAAAAAAAAAAATCTGCCATTGCAATGGCTAGAATGACCATATTTTTTATTTTGGCTAGAATGGCAATTTTTTATTAAAATGCATTTAAGGGTTCTCATAATCTGATAAAAGTTAGAAAAAGTTAAGTAAAATGAGTTGCTTTGCAAAGTAACGGTGTTTCATCAAGCACCTCAATTTATTGGTAGCAACGTTAAGTGGCAATCCTTCGCATGGGTGTCTAAGCTAGGAACCTCCGATAAAGCTGGTCTTAGGAATTTCTAATTGCTGTTTTCTTGGTGCACGCTGAATGGATAAAGATATTACATTGGAGTTCTAGACAGATACATGCTACTTGTTTTTTTTTTATCAACTTAAAGAATGGCTTGTGTCAATGATTCTCCAGGGTTATGCTGCTAGGGAATTTGCCAAGCAGGGTGTTAAGCCAGGGGAACTTGCAATTATTTCTAAAGAGGCGGTATGTTCTATTCTGTCGCAACAACATCTTGCATGGATTTATATATAGTTGCTTTGCTTTATTTATGGTGGAAGATATTTGGCAAGTATTGTTTAAATCTGCAAGTTTGCACTGCCATATTGTTACAGTGTCTTAGCATCTATACGAGGCTGCATTTAATGTAACAAATCCCATGTCACTTACTTTTACCATCCTGAAGCTATCATGGGATCTCAATTTTACTAAGCGTTCATCTGAATTCAGTTTCTTAGAGATTGATTTCTTCTCTCACACACTTTCAGGTTGCACCTTATGAACGTCCTGCACTTAGCAAGGCGTATCTGTTTCCTGAAGGTGAGTGATGTGCCCATTCACTCATTCTTTCTGTGTTTTAACCACAAAACATTATGCCAGGAAAATCTGATAAGAGCTGATTAGAATAACTAGTGTGACGAAACTACTGCTCTTTTGAGAAAAAATATCATTGGTATGCTCTCCATTTGTTGAGCTCTTATGTCATTTGCAGGATTTGCAAGACTCCCAGGCTTCCATGTGTGTGTTGGAAGTGGAGGAGAGAGATTGCTTCCTGAGTGGTACAAAGAGAATGGTAACGCTTCTTACTTGGCCTCTTTTACCCCATCTTCTTCCCCTCTGTGTCCTAAATTGGAAGAAATCCCATAAAGTAGGAACCTCTGGAACTGGTTATTCCCTGAAGTGTTCATCCCTTATGATGCCCCATTTTCCTTCATTATGCTTTTTGTGTACACCAGCTAATAATCAGATATCCCCTTCCAATGTTCAGGAATTGAGTTGATTCTTAAGACAGAAATTGTCAAGGCTGATCTTGCAGCCAAGACCCTTGTTAGCGCTGCTGGAGAATGCTTCAAGTATCAAATTTTGATGATTGCTACTGGCTCATCAGTATGTGTACTCTTTCGAGTCTAATTTGCCATACATGCACATCATATTTCATTAATATTTTGTTTAGAAGAAAAAATTTGATCTGAAATGTATAATTTCATGCAGGTTATTAGGTTGAGTGATTTTGGTGTACAAGGAGCTGATGCCAAAAATATATTTTATTTGAGAGAGATTGAGGATGCTGATGAGTTGGTGGCGCCATCAAAGCCAAAAAGGGTGGAAAATGTGTGATAGTTGGGGGAGGCTACATTGGTTTGGAGCTGAGTGCAGCAATGAGACTTAATAATTTCGATGTTACAATGGTTTATCCTGAACCATGGTGCAGTAAGTCATTATCAAGGTCCAAGGAGGCCTTGTACATCAGTGTGCTGACTTCTTCAAGCTAGAGTTCAATACTTACAAATGCTTTCCTATGCTACTTTTTACAGTGCCGCGGCTTTTCACTGCTGACATAGCAGCTTTTTATGAGGGCTATTATACACATAAAGGAGTCAAAATTGTTAAAGGAACTGTTGCTGTTGGGTTTACTGCTGATGCAAGTGGAGAGGTTAGTTCTCAAACCTCTTGAGGCAGTGGGGGACTTTCTTATTTTATATATTATTAGGAAATCTATAAACTTTGTGCATTTTTCAGGTCAAGGAGGTGAAGCTTAAGGATGGAAGGGTGTTGGAAGCTGATATTGTTGTCGTTGGTGTTGGTGGTAGGCCCCTCATTCCTCTTTTCAAAGGGCAGGTAGAAGAGGAGAAAGGTGGAATTAAGGTGAGTGCAAAGATCAAATTGCTTTGCTTCGGATAGTTAAAAAGAAGAAAAGGGGGAAGAAGAAGAAGAAGAAGGAAAAAAAAAAAAATTGTTCACTGTTAAAAATTCAGTCAGAAACGCACTAATGCTGAAATACTTTCTGACAGTTACCAAAAGGAAAAAAAAGAAAAAAAAGAACAAAAGAAAAAAAGTGCTTTTGTCATTGGTTAGAGTTAGACAACTCTGATCATGAATATGGTTTAACTTCAATTACTTGTATGTGATAATAACACTGGGTTAGTGGACCTTGCCTTTACTTAGCATGTATTAAAAAAATTCAGTTGGTGAAGTTCTACGGTGGCTTGTTGTATGCAGACCGATGGTTTCTTTAAAACAAGTGCTCCTGACGTATATGCTGTTGGTGATGTTGCTACTTTCCCAATGAAAATGTACAATGAAATGAGAAGAGTTGAACATGTGGACCATGCCCGGAAATCAGCAGAGCAGGCTGTCAAGGTATAATACATAATCCTTTTGTCTTATGTTTTCCATTGTGAACCAGTTGATTGTTTTTATCACATAAGCTAGCCTTGTGTTTGTAAGAAAATATTTAGAATCGTGTAATACCCCGTGTGATTAATTTTGAAAAGGCAAGTATCAAATTGTTCTGACTTCCCATTAAGCATTATTATCGTGACCCTTCTGATATTGTTTCCTGGGTCGTTGAAGGCAATCAAGGCTAGCGAGGAAGGAAAACCAGTCGATGAGTACGATTACCTTCCATACTTTTATTCTCGGGCCTTTGATCTGTCATGGCAGTTCTATGGGGACAATGTCGGTGATACCGTGTTGTTTGGGGACAACAGTCCTACATCACCAAAGCCCAAATTCGGATCATACTGGATAAAAGATGGTAAGGTTGTGGGTGCATTCCTTGAAAACGGAACGCCAGAGGAGAACAAAGCAATTGCAAAAGTTGCAAGGGTCCAGCCTCCAGCTAAAAGCCTAGAGCAGTTGAAAAACGAGGGTCTTACCTTTGCCTGTAAGATATGAAAGTGAAGTGGTCATGTTATAGACTGATCATTGCCCATTTACTCTGGGAAAACTTCATCAATAATGGATCGGTTTTGGGCTTGAGAGTGCTCGTTGTGTTTTGTCGAGTAAACGACAGTACTGGATTGGCACCCCTCTCTCTCCCCCCCTCTCCCCATAGACAGTATCCTTATATATATACATATGTATATATATATAATGCGTATGAGCCATTCAGGTGTGACTACTCATTTTAGAGTTTCCTTAGTCCTTGTATGGTACATTTCTCTCTCTATCACCAAGACGCCTTCAAGGCTTTCCATGGACTCATATTGTATGTTTGTAGAACTGCAAGTCTTGCCCCCAAGCCTGTGCTAGTGTAAAGGTTTAAAAGTTTAGTCGTAGCGTTGCATCCTTTTGAGGTCATCACTTGATGCGAATAATTTTTCATAGGCCAGAGTCCTTATTTATGTTCGTCCCTCTATGTTGGTGTATTTTTCTGACATTTATTTTTGTGTTTCTTTGTTAGGAAAATAAAATATAATTAGTTTATGATGTTTCTATATGGATTTTGATCATTCATATTTATTTAAATTTCCAATATTTTGAAAATTTAATCATCAATTGAAAAATTTACAATTCAATATTATTTCATCATCTAACCTAATTCACAAAGATGAGAAATTAATATAAGCCCAAAAATGAATCTATTGAAACAAAATGCAAATTGTTGAAAGTAATAAAAATTAATTGAATTGGACTGAGTAGAAAAGTTTAATAGTTTTCCTCAACTATCCTAATAATTGAATTGGAAGGATAGGAGGACATTGGTCTGTCCTTCTCAGCTTCTAGGGCTTCATGAGAGGTGGGGAGTGTTGTTGCTGCTTCGACTAGCTTAGTAATTTCATTTGAGATTGTTTCACATATTTCCTTCTCTATTGACTGGTTTTCTATTTCTCTACTCTTAACATTTCTTTTTTAAGGCTAGTAGCTATCTCAACGTCAAGCTCATAATACTCATGATCTACTAGTAGTTGGTCAACTAATGCAACCTCTTCTTATTTTGGAGGCATGATGTTAAGGTCAATGCCACCAGGAACTATGACATTGCCTTCTTCTTATGTTGGCACAGATGAAAGAGGGCCTTTTCTTTCCACATAGGGCTCTTCTTGAGATGCCTCTCTTCTACTGTTTTGGCGCTTCATTGGATAGATCTCCAACAACTTCTTCTTATCGCTTGTCTTCTGTTTGAACTATAGCTTCATGTTTTGCAAATGATACTTCTATTGCAATCTTGCTCACTAAATTACTTATCAAGATGGGATTATAATCGTCATCTGATGACTCATCTTGTATGATCAGTTTTCTCCTCTTTCGAACTGATTTGTTTATTTTTTTGTGAAAGTCTTTGGAAGGGATTTAATAGGAGCTAAGATTGTTTTGAGGGTAGGCTCCAAGATTGGGGTAAAAGGGTTGTGTGTATTTCAACCATGGCTTCATTGTTCTCATTTGTAAGATGAGCAGGTGACTCAACCATTGCTTCTGAAGTAGGTGGTAGTTGTGTTTAGGTAAGGTGTGTTGGTGATGGATGTGTATATAAAGGTGAGATAGGTAGAGGTGTTTGTATTTGTGGTAATGGTGGGGAGGGTATGTGTGTAGGGTGTGGTAGGGATGGAATGTATGTGAATGGTGAAGGTTGCTTAACATCATTGTCATCATCATCATCATTATGATTTAGCTTAGCGAGGACAGGTCCAAGTGAGGGGTTATGGATTTTCTAGGTTGTTGAGGACCATGGGTGAGCATATCCATGGGTTTAATCATGATTTCCTTCAAATCTCCCATGTCCTCATCACACTTCTTTCAAATTCAACCGGCTTCTCTTTCATCTCTTTCACCTCAGTTTCTATCTTGTTAAAGCTGGTTGCAGATTGATGTAACGGAGTTGGTTGTTCAAGCACATTAAGGTGCTCTGGTTCTTGCTCTATAGTAGCAGGTGCTTCTAAAATAGTTGTGGTAGGCTCTTGAATAGCTGTAGAAGCATGTGGTTCTTGGTTAGTTGCAATAGGCTCATTCTCAAGTGTAACCACTTCCCTTGCTACTGTTGCAATAGCAAATTGAGCTTTTACTTCTACTAACTTCTAATCCCTAAAAGATCTCTTCTAGAGTTCCTTGAATCTACATACCACATCGGTGGCCATTATGCTGGTCACAATTCTAGATTCTTGAGAATCATAATGATCAAAGCATCAAGATAAATTCCTTTGCCCTGTAGGCTAGCTTGATTTTAATTCTCCAAGCTACTAGCAAACCAACATTTATTTTTCTTCTTCTCATCATGCTGAACAGAGGGTATAGCTTAACCTCTGCTATTGCGCATGCTTCTTCCAATTTCGAAAAGATGCTCCTAGTGAGTAGGTAATGTAGCATTCTAGCACTTGAACTTTTGAAGTTTGAGGCAATGGTCTTTGAAGGGCAGAATCTCCACTCAATCTCTTCAGCTGCAAATTTTCTCCACTCTTCCTTGGAGATTGCTATAGGCAATCTGTTGAATTCATCATCATACAGGATCTCTTCATCATCATATAGATCTATGGTAGCTATGAACTTCCTCATGATCAATGTTCTGTACCACCCAATTGCAAAGAAATGCATTGAATCACCTAAATCTAGTACTGAGAACCCAATCCTAAAGCTGGCCATGAAGGCCATGGTCAATTCACCAAAGTTTTCTTTTTTCCTTATCTCAAATACTCTTTCCCATGCTGGATCTTCAAGATATCTTTTAAAATCTGCTTCCATCCCATAACTTCTCAAAACATCGCAACTTAACACAACATTCTCTATTATATGTTTTCTAACTAGAAGCAACTTAAATTTTTCCCTATCTTTGGCATTTAAACCTACTAGGATTTGTGGTTGGGTACTTACTTGGATTGTAGGCCTAAACCTAGGTCTAGCCTTTTTGGATTGTTTTTGGGGTTGTGGCTAATATATTTTGGATGCAATTTTCTACAAAAACAGTGCAAACAACATAAGCTTTTGTGTTCAAAAGTCACAATAAGAAATGATATAAAGTTCGCTCTAGTTTATTGACTAAACCTAAAAAAAATTGTATTCTTCGAAGAACAGCTTCAGAGAAACTTTGTGTAAAACTTTTTCAAAAGAATTTCTTACTAATAGCAATCACATTATTGTTTCTAACTTCATTTTACTATTTATGATTAGAATCATATTTTTCAAATAATTTGAAACAAACTAAGTGCATTTAGAACTTCATTAACAAAGTTTGTGTCAAATTACTTGAGAAACCTAAAATTCTAACTTATAGAGGTGCATGGAACAGTATATTAACTTGTTTTTATCATCAAGGAAGTTTCTTTTCATAAAAAATAGCAGATATAAAAAATGTATAAAAACTTAAAACCTAGAAATGCATAGTTTAACTGAGCTTTTTTACCAGTAAAAATAAAGAAAAAGTAAAAAACGAGCTTTACCTTAGTAGTTTGATGCTCAAAATACTAAAAAGCAATGATTTTTGTGTTTTTGTGAGTGCAAGGTATATTGAGGGTATTGAAAGCTTCTATCAGGTTTGTAAGAAATTTGAATGCACTAATGAAAAAGAGAGAAATTACAATATTTATCCTTTTATATTAGAACGTGTCACCAGCCCAATTTTAGACTTGAATTCAGGTGTGGCTATATTTATTAAGATAAATAAAAAGAATTAAAGATTTGAGAATTTAATAGAAGTTGTGACTTATTAAGAAGAATAAAGAATGAAAAGAATAAAAGAATCGAAGCCTAAATGTAAGCCTTTATTAAAAACCTACAAAAAAGAATAAAGAATTAGGATAACCGAAGCCTGAAGTTGAGGGCTTGCGTGACACAAGCCTCACTGAAACTGTGACCAAAATTTATTCAGTTTTGCATGTCACGGTTTAGCACGAGGCCAAACTTACCAGATGGATCTCCTGCAAAACACTTAAAACAACATTGAAATTGCGAGTTGAACCGCGAGCTCAATCATATCCCTATTATTCATCCATCCAAACAAAGGATTTTATGAAAAACAACATTCATATACTTCAAAATCATCCACAGATCAAATACATCATCAAGTTAGCTTTTCAACAGAATTTGATTAAAGTTTTTACAAACCATCATTCAAAAACAAATTTCAACAAGGACACTAGTCATCCTCCTCCAAACATTCATCATCAAAATTCAAAGGTCTTTTAAAAAGAAACAAAAACAGCTAACAACTTCTTTAACTTGGAACAACAAAAAGAAAGGTAGGATGAATCATCCTAGGAGTCTTTCTCTTTCTCAATTCTTGGATTATTACCTTGGGTTAGCTTCTCTATTGGTAGGTAATGATCCTTGAAGTTTTTTGGGAGGAGTTTCAAAATTTAGCTTAATTGTGTCTCCAAATTGTGAATAGCAACAGAATGATTTCTTAATGCAGAGCCAATGCTTTGCTATTTTGCCTCATAGGCCTTGCTGATCTAAGGAATAATTTCCTCCAAACACATTGATTTTGGATTTGACACAGATGATCCTTTACCTTGTTGTTACTCCACTTGAAATTTAGGTGGTTCTTTTAACTAGGATTGTAAGTATTTCTAAAAGGATCAATTTTAGGACCATTGAAATTTCCAACAAGTCATACCTTCAGAATTTTGCTCAAAATTTCTATCAACTATATTGACCTAGCCATTCCCTATGCTCAAACTGTCGACTTTTCAAGGTAAGGCTTCAATTTTGGAGGTTAAAGCTAATACAACATCTAATTCAAAAAATCCTCTAGATTTCTCCTTTCTAACCTTACTAGATGACTATTAATAGTGGTTATTGGCCATGTCCTCAAACAAAATTAAACACTCTTCAGGGGACTTGTTGTTAAGGCTTCCACCTGCTGTTGCATTTATGAGTTGCCTAGTGTTGTAGTTCAACCCATTATAAAAAGTTTGAACTCAACTCCATTCAGGTAATCCATGATCTGGCATCTAACTTGCAGCTCTTTCTATCTTTCAAAAGTTTCATACAAAGTCTCAGATTCCAATTGATGGAATGAAGCTATGTTAGCTCTAAGTTTGGTTGTCCTAGAGGGTGGGATATATTTTCTCATAAATTATTCAGCCATCTACATGGGTGTTATAGAATTTCTAGGCAGTCCATTAAGCCACTTCTTAGCATTACCTTTCAAGGAAAAAGGAAATGACCTAAGTCTAATAGTATCACTAGAGGCTCCATTAATCTTAAATGTGTCACAGATATCGAGAAACTATTGTAAGTGAGTGTTTGGGTCCTCATCCTGCAGTTTATTAAATTGTACATACTGCTGAACCATTTGAATCAAATTTGATTTAATCTCAAAATTGTTTGCAGTAGCCCTAGGTCTACAAAATTCTAACATAGTCCTAGGTTGATTAATTTTTATAGGGTCTTTTTCTTCTTGTTTCTCCCTTCCAACATTCTTAGCATCCATCTAATTAGCCTCGTTTTCCCAGAAAAATCCATCGTTCTTCTCTAGCTACTCTCTTGTTGACTCGTCCTATACGTTGAAGCTCTAGAGTAAAGGTAAATAAAGGGTGAGATTGATTCCTAGTCAAAATCCTACTTTTTTATTTTTAAAAGAATTAGTCTACAACAAAACTATGTTATAACAAACAAACAACAAACTAAACAGCAACTATAAAAACAACAACAACAAAAACTAAACAAGAACATATAGAAAAACTAAAAAGAACTAAACATGCATATTTACAAACAGATAAAAGGCTATATACAGAAAACAAATTAAAAACAGAACAAAAATATATAAATAATGTACATATATACAAGAAAATAAAAATAAAAGAGGTTAGATGTCTTTACAAAAGGAAAAAGAAAAAGATATTCACAAAAAGAAAGAAAAGATATACACAACGCTGTATTTATAGAAAAACTATAAACAAAAGATTATTCAGAAAAACAGAGCAAAACAAGAGCAAAATAAAAAACTATTCACAAGGTTAGTGACTAGCCTAACAGATGAAAAATTTTTAGATAGTGCCTTGCTGAGCCTTATTTTCAAGGATTTGACATTGATTCCCTTATAACGGCACGAGAAAGCTTTGGTTGTTGGTTAGTTCGATTAGATTAATAAACATTGAAGAACACAAAGTAAAAAATTTCAAAAATTTGTAAAATATACTAATAATTTCTATTCAACTTCGGTCGCAACTACCAAAAATAAGCAAGTGCACCTACTGAAATATTATAGAAAATATTAGATCGTATTCTAAAGGATTGTTAGCATCTACCGTACTCACTTTTTATCTATTATCTAGCAAAAAAAAAAAAAATTCAGCAAAATATAATAAAAGCCAAAGTTATATTAGAGTTAATACATATATACATATTTTTAGGCCAAATTGTAAGATAAGATTGTTAATGCAAGAGAAAGCCTTAAGGATTGCTCCACCAGTCCTTATCATGTGATTTTTTAACACATTCATAGAGTTGTTTACTGATATATTGCACCATCAGGTTCACTAGGGTAAGTTAAAGCTTCTCTTAAGGTCAATAACTCTAGATCTAGAGTAGACTATAGGAATCTTTTCACAAGTTATTGGCAATTTAGATCCGCATAAAGTTTAAAAATCCTTTGTTTTACAACCAATCTAATGAATTTTAAAAACAAGCGCTAGAAAATTTCACCATTCTCTCTCAAGGTGATTATGAGCAACTCCATTAGTAGCCCAGATTGTAATCCTCTAGATTTTATGCTATGGTTATGTTTAAACCCTAAACTGGAAATCCTAAGGTCAACAAATACACATTAAACCTTAGTAGATTAGATCTAGCAATCCCGTGCTCTTAATCTCGAAACAACGAAATTGATATAGTAATGGATAATGGTTCGTAATAGTATAAGGATGCGTAAAAATATCAGATTCGATAATTTTTGTGTCTTTCGGATCCGAATGAGATTAGTTTTGAAATTGTGCCCCAGACCCTCGACGATAAAAATATTCCGATAATACCAAAAAATTCGTAAAAATACAAGGATTTCAAAAATATCATTTTATAATTTTTTTTATATATAAAAATATCAGATATAGCTTAATTATACATATTTTCATTACTACTAGTATTAATTTGTCTTATCTACTATTCATAGTACTATTCTATACTATTCATTATTATTTACTTATCTCTACTTTTTCTACACATATTCCTACACTCTACAAACCTATTATCTACTTTTTACCTTTTCCATACATCTTCATTCACATCGAACTTTACATGTTATTACTTTTAATTAACAAAAATACATAACAAAGAAAAATCACTCTCTCTCTCCCCTCCTCACATTCACGCCGGCCATGCCTCACACACACACACACACACACATTTTATTTTTTACTTTTTCAATTTATTTAATTCCATAATTTTCACTCTAAAAATTCTATAAATACCCATTCTCCCTCCAATTCTTTTACACATTCATTCACCTTATTTACCTTACTAAAACTCTCTCAAATTCTCTCCACAAACACTCTCTTCCAAAATCTCTCTTTTCTTTCTTTACTACCCAAATTTTCTTACACATTTCCTACACACATAAACACTATCCAAACTTTTTCTACATTACCACTTCCATATTATCTCCTTAGGTAAAAGTTCTTATCCATTTCTTTATACCATGTCATGTAACTTAACACGACCATAGTGTATGTTTCTTAAACATTCAAATGTTATAGAAGCAACATGATGTTCATGTTTTGTTCTTGTTCATGAATAAATTTCATATTATGTTATTTTATTATTATTATGTTATTATTATGATCTTATTGTTATTATCATACTTCTAACCTAACTTCATATATATGTTACTATCTATATATATTCTAGAGCCTAAATGCTCACTACCTCACTAACAAGCTTATCACTATATTTGGTCTTATTATTGCTTTTTCTTTTCTTTCTTTTTCTTTTTTTTTTGGGTCATAATCTCGGGTTGCCTTGATGAAGCTGAGGCTCCCAACTTGACTGGGTTACCTTGATGAAGTTAAGGTTCCTAATACTTGATTATAATATCTTGCTTATTATTATTATTATCATCATCATCATCATCATCATCTTGCTTCTTATCTTATATTTTCTCCATCTACATAATATATGCTCATAATAGGTAACTTGTCATTAAATAAAGGAGTTGTCATCAACAACTTAGAAAATGAATTTTTACAACATTTTTTCAAGTTTTCTTATATAACAACAAAGATAGTTTTACCAAGGAAATAAAAGAAATAAACACCTTCTTTTCATAATATGGTAATCTAAGGCTTAGTAAAAATAATTCCTTAGTATTCAAATTTTTCATAAAAAGTTTAAGATTAAAGTCTTTTCAATCAAAAAATAAACTAGTTTTTAAAGTAAGATGAAATCAACCTATTAACTTGTAAACCCACTTAGAAAAATAATAATTTTTAAGTTTCCAAAAGGAACCTATTTTCAAAGAAATAACAAGAGTATAAGTATGATAAGAGCAAAAACAAACGATTTCATCAATAAAGATTATTTCTTTTCAAATAAAATCGGTAAAGGAAATAAAAAGACCAAGTTCTAGGAACAAAAATTTATTTTTAGGAATTAATAAACAAGAATATAAGAGGAAAAGACCCATTTGCTAAAACCATTCTAAAAGCAAATTTATAAATAGGTTATCAACCACTTAATAAAATTTTTGAAAACTTTGTTTTTTTATTACTAGAAGTAAAAATTGTAAAAGACAAAGTTAAGGAAAAAATTTATTTGTTTTGGAAAAGGAATGGAAAAAAAAAAAAAAGAATATACTCATGTATAATAACCTAAGAAAATATAAAGTTTTCTCAAAATACTTTGAGAAGAAATTTGTCAAGTTTAAGTTTCAACACTTCAAGATGAATTGCTTTATGAAAATAAATCGTTGAGACAATACCATTAGAATTTTTGCATATAAAGTGGGTTTATATATATGTGTATATATATATATATTCAAAGGATTTTTCAATCATATATATATATATATATATATCTATATTTTTTTGCCAAAGGATTTTTTAATAAAGTTGAGTTGGAAAATTGCAAAATCTGGAATTTTTCGTTTTGAATCTGTACCAAGACCTTTAGCAGCCAAAATGACCTTATATTTAGGAAATAACCTTAGAAATGGTAGATCTTTTCGATTAGGTAGAAATCGGTATATAATATGCGAAATTCCAATTAAAATGAGCAAATTATAACCATTTTAAGTTGGAATTTTACTCTATGCGAATTTTGATGAATTTAGTAGAATAGAGTTACAAGTTTAAGTAGATCTTCTAAGAAATACTCATTTTAGGGTATTTCTTTTATATGGGTGACGTGGAGTTCGAGCTATCTTACCTAAGGATTATTTTACCAAGGAGCTTCTGCTGATATGGCCGAGTGAGTTTAAATTCTCGCAATTGTATTTATATTTTTGCTTGTAGTTTAGTGACACTAATTTTAAGAAAAGATAAAATATGAAAGCGCATGTGTTTTACTTACATGGTTAAAATTATGATAAGTATATTGAGACGAAAGTAATAACTAATCATTGTTATGATTTAGTTTAGTATTGATTGCCTACAAATTCTATGGTCACGTATAAAATGAACAATGCTTTGCCATGATTATTTAAATTAAATGATTCATGCATGACACGTAGTGAGTCACATTGCATTCATTACTATACCCTTGGTGGGATAAGGGTATAGTAATGAGGTCGAGGACGTAAAATCATAATCTATGACTTTGATTGTCTGTAATTAAATGGTGGGTAGGCACCCGAATCAACTATATTTTAGCGATTGGTAGGAATCTATACAAAATTACAAAAAAATATCATTTGCGAACTATGGCTTCGTTGCCGAAACACCTAACCGCCAAATGAAGGAGTAAATTCTATTCAAACATATGAATCCTAGAAAATCGTATGTATTGTTTGCTCATGTGATTGCCTGCATCTCATATGCTTGATTAAATAGCTTGGTTGATTATTGATTATTGAGTACTTTACTTGTGGATTTAATTTTCACTAAGCAAGAAGCTTACCCCTTTATAGATACCTTTTGCAATTTCGCCATTTATGATTGAAGCTCTAAGGGTATTTTTCACAGGTATTATCTTTTGGCTTAAGGAGTTTTTAAAAGAAGTTAAAGACTAGATGTAGACTTAGACTTCTAAGTAAATCTCCATATAATTATTTTGATTAGGCTTTAGTAAACTAATGATGAACTATATCTTTTAGCGGGAGAATGCCCCTTTCATGACTGTAAGACCTTTATATATGTTTCCTTAATTCAGATGTCATGTTATGATTTCCATTCTTAAACTGCTATATGAATGATTTCTTAAACAACTTGTTTCAAAGTTGGTCTTCTATGATCGTGAACATACGCCTTACACCCGGTATCAAAGCTTATGGGATGATTGAGGTCGTCATATTTAAGCTTTTATATTAAGTGTGGCGGAGTGTCGCGTTTAGGGTACCTTTTGGGCGTGATATAGATCTATTCAAAAGAATAATCTCTCAATCTATTCAATTGAAATTAGACATGAATCTAAAAGGTGAACTACTTATTTAGACCCACAAAATTAAGTTTTAGCTACTAATTACAAATACTTAGTCGATATTCATTAAAACATTGAAGTCACATGAATCCAGTCTTGGATTCACAAACCCTAAGTTAAATGATTATTTCTCTCCATGGATGCAGACATTAAGCAAAAATTTTGAAGAAATAATATGGAATTAAAGATGAAAAATACATATTAGGCACAAAGTCTTACAAATACAAATGTCAGGTTTACAATGAATTTACCTAGAAAACTTTGAAATTTCTTAGCAAAAAGAAACAATTCTTTTGCCTAAGAATTCTCTCTCTATTCTACATTAAAAAATTTGTTACATATGGTATTGGTACATATTGGATGCTTATGTACGTTTATTTATATAGGATCAGGTACAAAATTCATGACAATTTTATTCATTGATGTAGTAGATTCTTTATAATCGAATTTGTTTTGGTTCTCATGCACATGTCTTGGATGCCAGCTCATATGGTCACTTTTCGTAGGGTAGATCGAGCGCTCAAATGTTGCTTGAATATCATGGCTCGATCTAAGTTATGGTCTTCTGCTAAAAAGCTTAAGTTCTTGCATAGATTCAACCGTGGGTATCATCGAATTCATTAAGGGCTAGAATGTTAGCCTCGAAAGGACTTGTTCCATAACTTGTAAAGCATAGATGTGTCAGAGTTGATTGTGGCTTATGTTGAGGGCTCGGCTATAGGCTTGGTTGGGGTTTTGCCTTTATTTTGGCATGTTGTTTTGCTCTTGATGGGTCTTTTGCAGACCTTAACTAAGTTCTGTTGTGCACTATTGTTGTTGTTTTTCTCCAAATCTGATTCAAATCATTTTGTTTCTTCTTCTATTGATTCTAAGAGCTGAAAAAACAACATTTGAGCAATACAGTACAAAATCCATAAGAATTTATTAAAAATGGATCAAATCAAGCCTAAATTCCTATGAATTGAATAGAGTAAAACAGACTTATTAGGAATATGTGCATCCTTCCACGTTTTAATTTGTTATAAGATATGTATATAGAAAAAGAAAAACTAAACTTCATGGTTATCATTGTAGGATCAATTTTCAACTACTATAGGCATAAGTATTTTATGAATTGGCTATTGGATCAAGTATGAAGATATTTGGTATATGAATTCTTTACTTTATTATGGTGATATCATTAGTTACATACACAATAAGAATAAATAAAGATATATAGGAGATTTCTATCTTCTCCTCAAATCTCATTATATATGCAATAATAATAAGTAAAGATAATATGCAAAAAATGTATCTAGGAGATTTATGTCATCTCCCCAAATTTTATTACTTTATTCCATTGATACTAAGAGTTATATATGTTGAAACAACATTTTAGGAGATTTATATTTTCTTTGTCAAATCTTATTATTTTATTTCATTAATATTAATGGTTATATACACATTAAGAATAAGCAAAATAATATGTGAAATAAGATTCTAAAAGATTCAAAGCTTCACCTCAAATCTGGATTGACAAACTAGGAACAAGGAATAAATTTGTAAGGGTTGCATTAAATCTACCCACCATGCTGAGGATTCATATTTGATCGCTCTAGCTTTAATATGCAAAAGAGACAAATTTTTCTAGGATATAACTTATTGTTTTATTATTAATTAAGGTTTCCTATTGAAAAAAAAGTACTAGCATCGAATAAACATATTAACAACCACAAAGTGATTAGACATGGCTTTGATAGCCGTTGATAAATTGAAAAAAATCACAATTCAATATTATTTGATCATCTAACCTAATTTTGAAATATTACATAACCATAAATCGTAACATTTTAATTCATAAATATGAGAGATTAATACTAATAATGAATTCATTAAAACAATTTGCAAAATATTGAAAGTAATAAAACTTAATTCAATTATGAGTGTGTATAGGAAATTTTTATTGTTCTATTTAGCTACATTTTTTTTCCTTCTTGTGTTAAATAATGAGCTAAACATAACCCATTTATTTAGGTAGAGAGTGGAAACCTCTCCTTATATTATGATGGTAATCCTACCCATCATTAGACTACCCAGTAATGAGCCACAAACAACAATTCAATCCACTATATGGTCAGATGTTTATAACCTAGTATAAATAAAAATGACCACATATATAAGTTACACTTAAAATTGCCAATGTAAAAAAATTTAAAACTACATTGATCCTTTTATTAATAGTTGACTTATGTTAGTTTAAAATAAAGATACAACTAACATTTTATATTATAAGTTTTTACTTTAACTCATTGAAAATTCTTTTAAAGTATAACATTATCATCTCTTGGTTGGCTGTCCATAATTAAATGTGTTGCTAAAATTAATTATAAAGTATACAATTTTAATAAATAAAATTAAAAAGAAAAGAAAGTTCGCACACACATGTATATAAACCCTAGGTAGCTATAAACATCTAAAATTTTTAGAACTCTTAGAAAAAAATTCTAGAGCTAAGAACTAAAATCGAAATCCTAAAATAGACCTAAGTTAAAACAAAACTTTAAAATTTTAAACAAGATCAAATATGAAATTTCCTAACCTTAAGAAAATGAAGAGACTTAAAAAACAAAATGAAAGAATCAATAATCGTTCAACTCAAAATCCATAAGCTAAACAATTCACCCATCTGACCTTAACACAAAAATCGAGATAGGACATCTAAGTAATATTCAATGACAAACTTTCAAAACCATAAATCCTTCAGTGAATTTTAGAATAAAAAATTTAAATTAATACCAAAAGTCAACTCGAGTTAACACATAATACCGGACTCAATTAAACCATCCTGAGAACTATAAAATATTAAATAAACCATAATAATAAAGTAAAACTTAAATTTTGAATCGAAATATAAGTATGACGTAAACCCCTAGATTTTAAATTTTACAAATAAATCTTAAAGCTGGAATTGAGACCGGAACCCTAAAAGTCAACTAGATCAACAATAAACCCTAGTGAGACTAAATCCGATAATCCCGCGCTTAAAACCCTAAAACAATAAAAATGAGATAATCTTAGATTACAGTCCGAAATAATGTCTTACAACTTAAAAAAATCAGATTTTCCCAAAATTCATCTGATTCGAACCCGAACGGGATCAGTTTCTAAAAACAGTATCCTGGCATGCAAAATAATAAAAACAAGCAAGTTATGGCTATTTTAAGTTAAAATTTCACATAATTCGAATTTTGATAAAAATTACAAGATAATTAGAAAGTTTAAATAGAACCTTTATGCAATACTCATTATGGGTATTTCTTTTATCTAGGTGACAAGGAATACGAGACTCCTCTTCTTGAGAATTATTACAACTAAGTAGATTGCGATATGGATAAGTGAGTTTTTCCTCCTAAAGTTGTTACCTTATTTGTGCTTGTAAAATAGTTACACTGTCATGATAAGAATAGATAAAAATAGGTATGTATTGGGGATTGTCAAGGGTTAAGCATATGTTTCTTTTACTTGTGTAATTAAGTAAATGCTAAGCATATCGCAATACTTGAATGTTTGTTTAACTATATTTATTCATTTGTATGCTTGATTGCTATGTATGTTTAAATTGATTGTTCGCCCTCAATGAATCATAATACGGAATGGAGTTAACAAGAAAACGGTCATCCATAGCATCCGTTGAGTCACATTTTCGAAAGGCTACTACTCCTACGCATAGAGTTGGATGGGCTACGAGCGTGCTAGGACACAGGATATGCTTCTTCTTAGGGAATCCACATCGCTTAAGGAATGTGACCTTAGGTTCAGAGCCGTGCCAACCAAACGCTTTGGCGGTGCCTGGGGACTAGCAGTAGAAGATCAAGAGAACCTTCATCAACAATTCCCTAACCCTTGATATGAAGGGTTATAATCCATTCTACATGAAGATTCTGGATAACTATACATATGTGCATTCTTCATGTGATTATTGCATAAGCATAGCATATACTTGACTAACCAACTTGTTTGACTATGTTTGACGGTGCGAATGATGAGGGAATATCTCACTAAGCTCGTTGTAAACTTATATCCCCATAGTTTTTGTTAAAACAAGTATACTTGAGACTTCATTTGAGCACAGGACATTAAAGAAACCATTGGTGGATTATTGAGCTTTTACCGAAGAAGTGGGAGCATAGAAGGAATTTACCACCTTGAAATTTCTTTATGAGTAATATATATTATGTTAATATTTTGGAGATTATTAGGAAGTGTCCTTATATAGGCTGGAAGACATTAATGGGGGTATGCCCTTAAGAATTGTAATTGACTTTATATATATATCTTATGTTAATTATTTCTCCTACCTTATTACTTAGTTGCTATCAAAGTAAATTGCACTATTTTGATGCGTCCTTTTTGATGTGTTGTACGCCTTGTATATGATATGAAAGTCTTTTCACGACTAAGGTAGTCATTCTTAGACTTTAATATTGTGTATGATAGATTGTCATGTTTAAAGTACCCCTCGGGGCGTGACAGTAGCTTTCATGGCAACCCTAGCCTTAAGGTGTTCTAGATGCCCTTAAAAATAGATAACACTTAACAAGTTGAAAAATTGGCCAAAGTTGAAATAACAAGAACAAGTAGAGAAACATCTTTATAAATGGGTCTTGTTGTTCCATGGATAGCTATTCATGTTCATCAATGCAAACCACAACATCACCCTTAAAGAAAAAGATTAAAAAAAAAGGTATTTTTATTAGCCATTATAATTTTTTTCCCCTTTTGCTTAAGAAGGTGATAGGTGGAGATTAACACCTTAGGAGAGTCATGCTATTTACAATCATAAGTTGGTCACATTATATATCACATTTCTCATGATGATATGATAATCTAATGGTTGATGGACAACCAGCTTACCCTTGAAGAGGGTTTCTAATCTAAATGAGGATCTATAGCTCTCTAAGGAAAAATAGTAGCAAATTAGCTTCATCTCCACAAACATAGAATTTAAGTAATAGCTAAAAGCTAAACATCACCTAAGTCGATGATCGAGTGCTTTCTATTGCTACAGGGTGCTAGGAGAAGTGGCATAAAGAATAAGTAGACATCATATATTAGTTGGCCTAAAAATGGGGTGGCCACTAGTCTCATAGGACGAAAATGGTTGTATGGTAGTTGAATTAGTGTGTGGGGTTTATAGTGTGATTATGAGAGACTAAAATTGACAATTAGGGTTATAGAGGATTGAAGGGTAGAGAAGTAAACAAAGTAAAATGTGAGAATTGAGACTAAAGTTTATAGATCTAGGGTTAAGTGTTGTTGACTACAAAACTTTTTTTTTTCCTTTTTTTCCAAATACAAAGTGATATGATTAAAAATTTTATGGTTTCATTTGATTCAATCTTTTAAACCTTACTACAAATTATTCGATCCTTTTAAAACCATAATAAAAATATATAATTTTATATTTCAAATAACAATACATTTTGGTTCAATTCAATAAGAAATTATATTATTCATACTGTAGTTTTTGAAGACATGTTTTTACGAAGTCTAGCTCTATTCACCAAAATGAATCATTTTTAAAAGATGAATTTTGGAATCTATTCGTCAACCTAGGTTAACTTCATTCTAACTAATAACTAGATACGATATATAAAAATTAACATTAAAAACATCATTGTAGTTTCGGCAAAAAAAAAAAAACTATGTTATAGTCATTGTCTTTCAACATAAGTCGCCAATTTTCTAGTAACTTCAATATGTACCATAGAATTGAAATAAAATACATGATAGTGTCAAAACTAGGTAATACCTAGGGAATGCAAATTATGTCTAATTTTGCTTCTTTATCAAATTTGAGTGCCAAATTATGGAATTCAATAAAATAAACAATAAGACGTAAATGAAGAGATGTCCACAATCAATGTATCACTCAATGAAAACTTCACACTCTTTAACAACAAACAATTTGCCTCAATAGAGGACTTCAACACATCAGCAATGCAAATACTTGATTTGAGTCTTTATAATCTCAAACATACTAGACTCAACTCAAGATTTCACCAAGAAACTTACAATAAACTATAGTATAGTGCTTTCACAACGATAGCAATTACAAAACAATTAGCATTATACTAAGTCTCTCACTCACAAAGGACTCAAACACAAGTAATGCTTAGAGAGTGTTTACAATAGTTAAGTTCGCTTGAAATAAACTCTAATCAACACCTATTAACTCTCCAACAAATCCTGTTTATAACAACTCCAAAAACTTAGCTGTTGCCCCCCCTAGAAAAGATCTCCAACAATTGGGTAAAAAAAAGGCCCAGCGGCTAGTTTTAGGCATTATCAGCTCACTAGTCCAAATCCTACTAGCCAATCGATACACTAAAATCATGTGTTCTTTATGCACACCAATGAGCTGGTCCAAGGGATGACCATCCCTTCAAATATGCCTAGAAGGATTCCGATTGCGTATTACTTGTACGCTTGATTCGTCCATTTTGTATCGGGTCACTGTCACACTTTGTTCTGCAATTCTTGTAGAAAAGCAGAACACGGCACAACAGAAAACACAAACACAAACATTTTTTCAACAAACTTGTTTAACCAAATAAATGTAACTCAACATAGTTAAATAGTTAATTGTACAACTGATTTCCTCATAAAAATACACTTTAAACATACAAGTTCAACTGATAGCAATTTACGTTGTTATGTGTGGTTGTCCTCATTAGTTTTTAAGATAATTCAAATAATCTAGATGCATGTATCAATCTCTCTCTCTCTCTCTCTCTCTCTCTAATTATATACAGTTATAGTGTCTAGATATGACAAGTAAAACTCAATGTGATTATTGCAGATATAACCCAGTTACATTCATATACAAAAGAATCCGTTGTTATGTTTAGTACTTCAAAAACCCAATGACATAGAAATCTTATGTCTTATATGTATTTAATAATAAAATATGATATAAAATCTTATGTCTCTTATGTTTTTACAAGAAGATATATATATATATATATATATTTAGATGTTGATAGGGCTACAAACAAATCTAATTGTTCGTAAGCTATTTGAATTCGGCTCGTTTTAAGCTTAGCTCTAAGTGAGCTAAGTTTAAGCTTAAATAAAACTTGTTTATCTAAACGAGTTGAGCTCGATCTTCGATTTTGGCTCACCAGCTAACTTGTGAACAAACTCATTTAGGTTCATGAACGGGCTTATCAGCAGGCTCACAAAAAACTCGTTAACATACTTGTGAGTTTTATATATATGATATATTATATATAAGTATATAATTAAAATAAAAAAAATTAATTTCTATCTAATACATATGAATATATATTTACTGGGAATTATGTATTATAATTAGGTTTGAGACAAATTTCGATATGAAAAACTTAAATGGAAAACGAGCTATCTAAACTTTAGGCTTGGTAAAAGTTTGGTTAGGTTCAATAAAAAGCTAAGCTTAACTCATCTCCAATTCAATTTGTAAACAAATTGAGCTCGAACTTGAGATAAAGCTCATTTAACTGAATGAATTGAGCTCGAGCTTAAATTTTAGCCTGAGGCTCAAACTTGAGCTCCGTAACTCTTAAACGAGTCAAGCCTAAACCTTCAAAAGCTAGTACGACTTAACTTAGCTTATTTGTAGCCTTAAATGTTGCATAGATCATAACCTAATTTAACTTAGGCTTGCTGGTTCATGAGTCTAAAACATTGAACATGAAATCATATTCATCATCGGGTCTATAAGTTGGGTCCTAGTCAATTCTTTTTTTTTAGTTTTTTTTATTCTCTCCCTCATTTACTCTCTCTCTCTTTTTTTTTTTTTTTTTTTTTTTTTGGTCTATATGGTCATCTCATCTTCAAGGAATGATCGCATGATGTATTCTCAAACCATGATTGTAAATGCAATGATATTATTTTTTTCCAGGTAAAAAACATCTCTATAAACTCTTTTAATTTCCTAAATACCAATAAGATGATTCTGATTACAAAACAACAAATGCTAAATCGCACGTTCAATATGCAACTTACAATTTTACTAAATAGTTGCTTTTTTAAGATGTGATTTAGCAAAAGTTGTATAGTGCTTTGCTAAATCGCATCTTAGAAATGCTATTCACTTTTTCTTAATGAATTGTATATTAAAAATGTGATCTACTAATGTGTTCATTATATTTGTTTGATGCGTTAGTAAATCGCATTTCTATGATGTGATTCATGTATTAACATGTAAGTTGCATCTTATATATAATCATTTATTAATAATAAGATCCCATCTTATAAATGCGATTTTGTATTGGAATTTTGACAATTAAACTTACAAAACAGTTGCCTTTTTAAGATTTGATTTAGCAAAAGTTATATATTGTTAAATCACATATTAGAAAGGTGATTCTCCTATTTTCTTAATGAATCGCATCTTAAAAATGCGATTCACTAATGTATTCATTTTATTTGTGTGATGCGTTAGTGAATCACGTTTCTAAGATGCGGTTCATATATTAACACATAAGTTGCATCTGATATATGTGACTCATGTGTTATTAATAAAATTATGTCTTATAAACGTGCTTTTGCATTGGCATTTTAATTTTAGGTAATTCATATTTATGTAATTTTTATTTAGCTAACCGGTAACCTTTTCTTTCTTTTTTTTTTTTTTTTTCCATTCATGTAAGACTCCATTAAACTTGCCAAGTCACATTTATCCACAAGATTGAGCTGGGGAACTGGGAACTCAGTGGTTTTTGATGTAGCTGCCTATCACAAAAAGGGTCCCAAGTCAATCTTATTAGTGACAGGCCAGGTCCTAGTTTCAATCCTAACCATTAAGGTTTATTGTTATCCTCACTATAACCTTTCATCTATGTCTTTTAAAATATTAAAAAAATGAATTTATCTTTTATATTAATTTTATATTATATAATAATCTTTGGTTGCATGTTATAAAACATTAATTTGATTTGTTCAAACTTCAAAATTACGTAATGTGCAAAAAAACGTACTCATATATAACATACGGTTAGATTCAAACAATTTATATTGGTGAAAAATGAATAACAATTAAACAATTTATATGCATCCTTTGGATCTTAAGATCCTATAACACATTCATACGGTTCTGAAGATAGACAAATACCAAAGAAAATGAATAAAATAAGAAAAGTATGTTCATTAAAATCTTTTTAATGCTGAAAGTTTTCGTTATATTGCTAATTTTTCTATGTAAACCCTAGGACATCTCTTTTAAAAAAAGTACGTTCATTATTCCGCCAAAAAAAAAGAAAGTACGTTCATTAAAATCTTTTCAGTGCTGAAAGCTTTCGTTATATTGCTAATTTTTCTATGTAAACCCTAGGACATCTCTTTTAAGGAGCCGACATGTGGTATAGTATACTCACTAAATTTTGATTAGATCACGGCTTAATTTAATGCATCGATGCGATGTCATAGATAGATAATTTACTTTGGTATATTTAACTAGGCTACACTTAAGACTTTTGGCACATTGTGATATGTTATCTTGAAAACCTTTAATTTATTTGTTTGTACACTCTTTATTTCTACCAAGACCTTTTTCATTTATGTTTCTTTAATAGAGTTGATAATCCATGCAGAACTTATTCAAGTTTTCTCCAACCAATAAATGAATTTAATTTGGACATGGATCCTGTGTATCATATGGATTCATCTCGAATATAAGTGCTAAACATGATTGATAAATGAATTGAGCTACAAATGTAGTTTTAAACATAAACTCACTTAAATGCGAAAGACAACCTGATAACATATTCTTAAGTGAAGGGTAAATATGAAATTTAATATTAGAACTTTATATGGAAATTCAATTTACTATCTAAACTTTAAAATAATCAATTTAATATATAATAATACAATTTTTGGCTATTTTTACCACCTCATCATTAAGACTATTTGCTCTATATACAAACAAAGAAGAGGCAATATATCATTGAGTTTTTAGTATTACTCTTAACATTATTTAGCACTAAAATGTTGTTTCTTTCATTTCGGGAAATAGATTAAACAAGGCTAGTGAGATAGTAAACATAGCTATGAAAATATAATTGAATATTAAACTAAACACTTTAAAGGATATTAAATCGATCACTTTAAAGTTCAGATACCAAATTGATTTTTATGCAAAAGTCTAAATACAAAATTTGACATTATACCGAATGCAATAGATGAAATCTATAAAATAAAGGGATGGACTTGAGTAGGGGTGTAAACGAGTCGAGTTCGAGCCGACAAATTCTTAATGGGTTCGCGCCAAGTCGAGCTCTTTAAGATCTTGGAATGTGTAGGCTCAGGCCTAAGTGCATTAAGAATTCTTGAGCCTGAGCTCGGCTTGTTAGGCTCATTTAGCATATATAATTATATATTTTATTATATTTATAATATTAAATTAATATAAATAATTATATAATATTATATTAATATATCATCTATATATGTTAAATGAGCTTTTAATGATCCTATTCACGAGCCTAGCTTGCAAGATTTTAATGAGCCTATTGGCGAGTAGGCTCGTGAGTTTGAAGATAAGTTCAAACTCAGCTTGTTTAGTTAAACAAGACGAGATGAGCCGGGCCTAAAACGAGCCAAGCTCGAGTAATTTGTAAGTAGCTCGGCTCATTTGCAGCCTTAGACTTAAAGAGAGGGAAGGAAAATTATAAAAATTAAAAATTAAAAAAGAAAAATAAAAAGGAATTTTGAATGCATAGAAAAAAGATATGAAGACACCAATGATCCAAATAAATAATCATATTCCTTTCTTATGGCAACATAATAATGCCTAGTACAAAGATTAAAATAGTACTTTTTTCGATTTTTTATTTGGCGAGGCGAAACTAATAATATCAAATCCTTCTTGGGGTAAGTCTAATCAGTCTTTTATACAAAAATGGGATAGTCACTTGAGTAATTGAAGCAATTAAGCCGAGAGCCAAACGAATTGAATGAAATACCCATGAGTGGAGAGAGTGGAAAGAGATTATGAAAACAATGATGATATTATAACTCACAATAACGGAAAACCTTGATAGTAATTTTCCCAGCTTTGATAAATGCAAATGCTATATTCCTAAACCTACCATCAGTGCATTCCAGTTCTGGGCATGCGGGGAGAAGGGAATGCAGTAAGGACAGGTTTGGACGGATCACATAAGATTTGAACCCAATTCGCTTCTCAATAGTCTCCCAAATCCGACCCACGATCTTATAGGGTTTTCTATTTAATATCCAAACCCGTTCCTACAAGGTTTTGACCCTACCCGCTCCATCCCGCAACCTGCTTTATTTGTTTTTTTTTTTTCTTTTTAACTCTTAGTTAAATTCAATTGCATCTTCTAACAAAATAGTAAATATGGTCTAAATCGAGTTAGGCTAGTTACAGCACACTCGCCAATTCACAAGCTCATTGAACTAGCTAATATTTGTTAAAACAACAAAAATTAATAATATTGTAAAAATAATTTTTTAAGAGATAAATTTAAAAATTAGAAAAGAAGACAAAATAAAATTAAAATTATTAACAACCATTCTTAAAAATAAAAATTAGTAAAATTTTGTTTCTTAAAATTTCAAACCTAATTTTTAAAATTGTTTATAATATTATAGGTTTGAGTTACCCATTGGATTTTTATGACCCAAACCCAACCCCAAACTCATCCCCGCAACCCTATAAGGTTTTTAATAGTTCAAGCAGATCGGGTATTTTATAATGATTCGCCTTGATTGCATCCCTAAGGAGAAGGCATTATATTGTTGATGCAAAACTTAGATGCGCAACCATTTAGAGCATGATGAGCAAATGATAAATATATCTGATTTTATATTTATATTTTATCTATATTTAAAAAATTTGATCTTTTCATTAATACTATTTAACTTTTTTTTTTTATATCTATTTATTGATAAATAATTTGTTACAAAAAAAATTTTAAAAAATATTTGTATCTACCAGAAAGAACTAGCTAAATAGACAACTATAGTGAACCTTAAATAGAAGCAAGATTTGAATTCTAAAATGGGGGGAAAAGAAAAAGAGCACATATCATAATCAAGATCTCTGAGAATTGCCAAAATTAAAATGCTACAAACTGTGCCAGTTAAGACACTATAACAAGAGATGAAGCTCTTCAAAGAACAAAAACTTTCTTGCTAAAGCCTAAGAATGTTGGAAAAAATGAAAGTTCATAGAGATTTGTCCAACCCTTTAGTCGAAAAGACTGAATCCCATATCCTGCAAATCAGGAAAGAAAAACTGATTAGCTAAATATCAGAAGACTACCACATAGAGCACATCTCCAGATGCAGAACGTCACAAGAATGCAGCTAGACATTAGCAGCCAATCACATGATTAATCAATAATCTGAAGACAAGGTAACATATAAAATTATAATAATATTAATAACCAATATAACGGTATCATATCTATAAGAGGCTGTTATCATTGCTCACATCATCTGATTCTTCCTTCTCCTCTACTTTCTTCTCCTCTTTTGGTTCAGGGGCAGAGGAAGCAGCAGCAGGAGCAGCACCACCAGATCCTGCAACAGCAGCAGCAGATCCACCACCGCTAGGAACAGAGGCCAGCTTCTCCCTTCCAGAGGCAATAAGTTCAGTAATATCTCTACCCTTAACTTCAGAAAGAAGGAGTTCTATCCTGTCATCATCAGCTTCGGCTCCAACTGCACACAGGAAGGTGCCTCATACTTGAGTCAAGAAGCAAATTCACCAATAACTTCAGGCAAATTATTCATAAAAACAGTATATGCAGGTATCTTTTTAATGATCCAGTGATATAACTGGTGATTTCAGGAATAACACCGATAAATAATACTCGAACTGTATCATTGATCTTATTTTACATGAAAATAAGAATTCAAATCAACAATTTCTGGATGATTAGAAGTGCAAATTATGAGGCACATCCTATCAACTTTCAAAGAACAAGAATGACAGTTCTTCTCCATTATCAGTTGAAATTCTGTCAAACTGACAATTGGACAAGTGCACAACATCTAAGTAGATTCAACAGGCCTGCTGGGGAGTCTAATCGTGCAAGCAAAATTAGTCATATAGTGTTGAATTTTTCACAAGTCTATGACAAAGTCAAAACAATCTACTGAAAAATTACTGATATCACAATAGAAAGGGAGATTTTCCGTCCAACATCACTCTAACAATCATACTCTTCCTCAATTTCACATTGCCTATGTAGATATTATCATAAGCAGATTGATCAATCAGCATTGAAAAGCACAATGAATTATGATAGGTTCAGATGGTAGGAGGATCCCCCGAATACAAACAATTCTTACAGCATAAATTCCAATTAATTAAGGGTAAATTACCCTAAAAAATCTCAACGTTAGGAGTTATAATTGAGTATTCTCTGCTGTTGACACGTGTTTTGGAAATTTAAATTGGCCTACTTCTTCAAATGATAAAACCCAAAATAAACTTTTCGAAACGTTGGGACACAAAATAAACTTAGCACCTAATCAATTAAATACAACAGGTCTTGCATAAATTACAGTAAGGGACAGCTAACAGATATAAGTATTTATCTTCCAATCAAAACATCCACCAACCACGATTTGACTTAAAGCCAATCCGTCATTCTGTTTATACAAAACAACATAGTCCACATTACACTTTGTCAGCAATTCTGAATCAACCATGATTTAACATTTCTTGCCATGTAAAATAGCTTACCCATTAACCAAAAAAAAAGCCTTTATCTTTCATACACTATGTGAGGGTAATTACATGTAAAAGCATCAAACATACATAAAGCAGTTTAGAATATAACGCAACATAAATTCATCAACGGAAAGACAAAAATTTTAGAATGTAAGATTAAAGAATTACCGGAACCAAGGATATCCTTGAGATCCTCAGCAGAAGGAGAGGTGTTTCCTCCCAAAGCAGCAAGCAAATAGGCAGCAACCACCTTCATCTCTCCCTTCGAACTATTTATCAAAAACCACGTGACATTGGTTAGATATATACAAATACACGTAAAGAAGGGGAATGTAGATTAGAGCACCTACCTTTTGAGCTGTGGATGTACAGATGCAGAGAAGAGATAGGGGGTGCGACTGCAGAAGCGGTGAAGAAGGAGGAATTAGGGCTCGGCGGAGAGTCATTTATGGAGGATGAGCGTTTTTGTATGAACTAGGGTTTCGCAGTCTTTTCTAACGGGCTTCAACTTTTAGTAATGACATGGGCCTGTCTTTTGGGGCCTAAGTAATGGACTTTGTAACATTTTTTTCTCTTTTTTTTCAATCTCTGGAACCATCGATTAGGGACAAAACATGCACAATAAACATTATCTATTTAAAAACATTTGACCCCTAACTTAAAGAATTTGTTGTTCCCAAATAATGTTTTTTTTACCAATTCAAGTCGTAGGACTAGGACACATTATGGTCGATGGTTATGAAATATAATGGCATCACTTGAAAATAATAAACAAGTTAAGTACGCTCCCTCAAAACTCAACATTAATGTTAATTTAAAGCAATATTATAGGGTCCAGAAATTTCGAATATAACTAAATATAACGTCTATATTTTTATGTCTCCATGTGTCCAATGCAAAAGTTCTTATAACTACTCACAAGCAACTCAAACAAAACATGCTTGAACAATTATACCTTTTAACTAACCTTTTAAGAATGATAATTTGGTTGAGATATATTTGAGTAAAGGTCGAGTTTTTTTCACTACGATGGGTCATCTATTTATCCAAACTCAAACTTGTGTGGGGTCCATATAGTTTAGGACTTGATGTCCATATTCTATATGGGTTGACCTCCCCAAAGTACTTATTGGGTCTAAATGTGTCTCATTAGTCTTTTACAAAAAATAAATAAATAAACTGTAAACAGAAAAAACATGACATTTGCCCAAGTGGAATTGTTGGTCATGAGTGAGAGAGAGATTTCATGTGCATACTAAATAATTCTTACCATACAAGCATGTGATTAAAGTGGATTAACATGCATAATCAATTTAATTAAGGTGTTTCCTATTGACATACATATTCAATTTTCATGTTACACAAATATATGTGTTGACATGAAGTGTTTACATCTATCTTTTAACAAATTGTATATGTGATGATATTACTACTCTTTTCTCTTCTATTAATGACCGTCAAATAGAGTGCACAAAATGACATTTTTCTTCTATAGTGGATGAAGTTCCAAAAAGGAAAAAAAAACAATAATAAGAAATTTCATGTGTCAAGAAAGACAAAAGAAAATTTTTGCTTTCATTTTTATCATTGTAAACAAATCGTAGCAACTCCAATATCAACTCTTGCAGTGGAACAAGCTTTTATTGTAGATGGATATATTCTAAACCCAACATGATGTATTTATTTTGAATTTTTACCAACAGATTTATGAGAAATTTATATTAAAATCATCATATGGGAGAGAAATTTATATATAACCATCACATGGAGAATAAGTGATAGTTACTAATAATGTTAAAGATGGTGTCATTCGGCCATATTCATTGCTCATCCTTTCCATCATTTGATAATGACTTGGCATGGAACGAGTGAGTCAACATGTCTTTTAATAGTTTCATGTTTTTGAATCCTTATCGAAGTATCTTCATGTTTTGATTAATGGATGTATAATCACCTTTTGGGGTAACCTTAAATATTAGGCAAATCATATAAAAAAAATTAATGTTTGAGAGTATATTTATTTAACTATCGATGTTTTAAGTGCTTAAAAAGATAATGGGTTAATAATAATAATGGTACTTGAACTTTCGCAAAATGTTCAATCAGGTATCTGAAGTTTTATTTTGAACAAAGTTTTTGTGAAATTTTTTTATATTCAAAATTTGGTTTTGATATTTTTTAGTACTTGAACAAAGTTTTCACATACTTTTTTCATACTTGAATTATGAAAAAAGTCTGCAAAAACTTTGTTTAGGTATTAAAATTGTCAAAACCAAACTTTAGGTATGAAAAAAATTTCACAAAAACTATGTTTAGATACCAAATTATTCAAAACCAAACTTCAGGTACCTGATTGAACTTTTTGCGAAAGTTCAAGTATCATTTTTGACATTATCCCAAAGCGAAGCCAACATTTTTGCAAAGCGAGTTAAATAAAGTATCCATTAAAAAATTGAGGGAAAAAAATCCAAATATTGATACCTTAACATTATATTGGTTCATTGGAATAAATAAGACTAGAGATGAATAGCAGTTCATTTGTTTTATAATTAGGAGTATTTTGAGAAAGAAGTGCTAATCATAAGAAATAGCAATTGTTCGATGAAATGAAGGATTATGGTTTCCTTATTAATTCCATGTTATATGGAATAGATACTCTTTATAGTAGAAATTCTTGCAAACCAAACGATAGAATAGCTACTCAACGACAATAAAGGTAAAATACCAATTCTATTTTAGTTAGTCAAACACAATATAAATGAATTTTACGAAACTTTGATACTCATTATATGAAATAAACATTCTTTGTGGTAGAACTTTTTGCAAATCAAATAATAGAATAGCTATTTTGCGGTTATAAAGGTAAGACATCAATTCTATTATAGTCAAGCAAATGCAACATAAATGAATTTTAGGAAATGTTGGATACATTATTTAACTTATTTTACAAAACTTTGATACCTTAAATGAATATACTTTCAAACATTGATAGCTTTTTGTATGATTTACCGTTAAATATTGGAAAATAGATTCCCCCTATTCCCACATTTTATTTTTCATTCTATCCTCTCGGCAATTCATATCTAAGTTTGCATGGTGCCTTCTCTGATTGATTTAATATACTACTAGGAAAAAATAAAATGGCATGTGGCTAGTGTTATTTTTTCATCTCTTCATAATATAAATTTTTCTTTCTTTCTTTTTTCCCATGTTACTTCTCAATTTGCTCAAGTACAAGAAAATTATAAGTTTTTTTTTTCTTGTTCCAATAAGTATAATAAGAAATGGAAGGGAAAAAAAAGATCACATGGGTTATGGTGTATAGTCACAGCCCATACCACAAGGGTCTTGCACAACACCAATTCACTTAAGTAAGTTTAGCATCGGTCTTCGTTTTTAGAGTCATGACCTATCGGATTGAGTTGTATTGAATTAATTCTAAGTTCACACCCATTGCTTGGGTATAAGTGGACATTTTGCATTGTAATTCATTTAGCACATATTGTTTAATTTATCAAGTTTATTTCTTTATTTTACATGTATTTAATTTGATTAAAAATTTGTGGCTATTGCGCTCTACTTTGGTAGTTTCTACGCTAAAATTCTACCTTTATTTGTATTAGTATGAACTATTACTCTCTACTTAAGAGGTTCTTTCAATTTTTATATGGAAACTAAAATTTGAAAAAGTAAGTTTTGGCTATTAAACTAAAGCGACAAGATTACCTTGAGAACTTCCAATGTACATATGAGAATGTGTACAAGCTCTAAATTATGACCTATAATTTAAAGTATGATTTGTAATGTATTCGTGTGAGGCTTGAGCTCTAAATCATAGAATCCTCAATCACAAATGCTGAATTGGCTCCATCTTGAATTCTTGCCTCTATAGGGGTAGCTACAAGAGTGGTTAAGTATTGCAGCCTTAGTCACATGTTTGTTTTACAAAAGGAAATGAGATAAAGATAGATTTATAATTTTGAAAATATAGAATAAAGATATGTTAACTATTTCCTATTATTCCTTTAAGTTTAATGGGTAGATATGGTCATGTATTGAAAGAATAGGTACTCTTTGTTATGTAAAGGAGTTATTCCTTGTTTAATAACAGAAATAATTTATAGAATTGCTTACTTTACCAACTAAAAATAGCTTAAGATCTACGAGGAAGAAATGACTATTATATTCTATTTTTATAAAGTCGACCAAGAGTAGTTTATAGAAGGGATAGGCCCTACGCGTTTCATGGATCATGTCTCTTGCTAGAGTATCATGATGATGTGTTGCTTAGAATACCAATTTGGAGCAATGAAAGCTAGGATGGTAGAGTTAATGAAAGGTAATAAACTTTGGTGAACAACATTAATTACTTGCCTTTTGTCTTTTGATGGATCTACAATAGTTAACTTAATAAAATGGTACTATTGAATATATTTAATATGATAGCATTAAGAAGTAATTAAAAATACAAAAAAATAAAAATAAAAAAAACAAATGATACAAAACCAAAGCTTTAAGAAGCTTTCAACAACTACCTTAAGGTTAGGGAGCAATTGGTCATCATTTATGGGTATCTAAGTAACTTCCTAAAAGTGGAGGTGGGTTGCTGTGAAATATTAGCGTAGTTAGTAAGAAAGCCCAAGGTTGGTAAGTAACACAACCCATTTAGAGTAGATGGCAGTCAATCTCTTACCATTGAGGTGGTGATTGGCTACACTCAGTATTAGGATAGTTGGTAAAGTTTTAGTGATGCGAGTAAAGCCTATATTTAAGTTAATGACAAAAGCTTGAATATATATACACACACACACATGCATTTTTGTTTTTGGGTATTGTGGATTGAAAAAGAAAATTGAAAGATATAAACAATATCCATAGGATATGATGAAACACCAATAGATTAATTTGAACAATGTTTAATTATAATTCGATATAACAATACAAATTATAACTAAATAAGGTTTCAAATTCAATTAATTGATATCACAGTACAATTGATTGAAATTTAAGGTTGTTTATATAAAAAAGAACAAAAGGTTTTAGAGAGATTTATATGAAAAAAATTGTCATTCATAAATTAATTATCAAATAATGTCTTTTTATAAACTTTTATATTAGTTCTGTAATAATCCTAAGAGTATGATTGCTATAAAGTAACCTTTTTGAATAAATAATATAATAGTAAATGAAAATCACAAAATGAAAAAGGTCATGGATAAGAACACACAAGTGCTCTTCTTTAAATGTATTCTAACATGATCAATACACAAGTAAGAACATCATCATGTACCATGAGCATGCACTTTATATAATGCATAAATTGAACGATATTTTTCAGATCTTGATCCTTATGATCACTCCTGAACTTAAGAAGATTCATCCTCAAATCTAGATTATGGTATCCACTAGCATAAAACATAAATTTGCAAAACTCAAATTAAGTAAGTAATATAACCTAGTAAAGCTAGGCTCATGAATTGTATCCAATACTTAATCCACAAATCCTCTTTGGAACAATAATTCTTAGAGCATTTCGTTATTAACTCTAAAAACTCTTAACTTTATGGCATTATGGTCCATGCCTATAATAAAAAACTCACCCAAGACTTCATATCACTCATCATGAACCTCATTAACTAGACTCTCATGAATAAAATGGCATCTATTCTATTGACACAATTCTAGTGGCCTCAATAACAATGGCCTCAAACCCCTATCACCTTGAAAGAAGTCAACATCACCATCTGCTCAAATAGCACATGCTTGTAACTATCCATAAAAAAAAAAACTTTGAAATACCCATACAGTTTCAATCTACCATATATCATGAACTCTTTTGCACTAATACCAATTGTAAGCAAAATACCATGACAACACAAATAATCATTAATATGGCCCATTAAGCACAAAAACAACCTGTAATGTCTTGTTGAACCTAAATGGCTACGTTGTTTATAGAATAAAACTATAATTATGTAATGTTGTATTAATCTAAACAATGTATTTTTTAACAAACAATTGGTAATTTAAAGCCTTTGGACAAAAAGATTTATGATAAGATGGCATAAACTTATTTTAAGCAACACAAAGCTTTTATTCCAAGTGATTCGAATCAGGTTTCCCTTGTTTATGTTGCAGTAGTAAAACAGGTTTAGACCACTTGCAAAAGATCTAAAGCACTCAAGGACATAAGGTTTGAAAACACCCCCAGTGGTCTGGACCATTTGCAAAAAGGGTCAGACCATTAGCAAACAAAATGTTCAACTCATTAACAAGTCTAAACCATTTACAAAAGGTTTGGACCTTTTGAACATAAGATTTCAGCTTGTTCAGGGAGTCCAAAAGTTCCGGTAACCATTAGTCATTGGATTGCATTTAGTGCAAGATTAAGCTTAAGAATTTGGTATCCAACATCCATAATTTTGTAACTCCTTATTCAAGACCTCATGGGCAATTTAATTTCAACTCAAGAGTTTTCATTTGCTATCAAACAAAGAAATCAAGTGTTCCCTCTTTTGTCTCTTTATAAATCACTAAAAACCTTAACTAGTGATTGAAAAAAGTATGATGCCTTGTTTATCATTTTGCAATTCTTATAAAGAGCACTAAACCTGTATTTTCTTAAAACACATTTTTGTAGCACATTTGAGCATTGAATTTGTGAGTGATTAATATAAAGGACGAAGTCCTCATTAGAGGCATTGGTGACTGTGGAGAGTAGGAGGTGGATTGAACTCCACATTAAAATCTAAGCTTGATCTTCTTAACCCTACTCTCTTTTATTTTTAGTAGTTGACATTTTTGGTTATAATCTATTAAATCACTTGGTGCATTTCAATTTATCAAAAAAGTTCAAATTGGGGTGAAATTGCATAAATACTCATTCACTCTTATTTTTCCTTGTTTACTTACTTATTTTTTTCAATTGGTATAAGAGCTTGATTTGTAAAATTATTGTGCTTAATTTCATTTTAGAATAAAGATCATGACAACTAATACACTAAGGTTTCTAAAAGGGCAAGCTATTAATAGGCCATCACTTTTAAATGGGGGAAACTACCCTATTTGAAGTGTAGAATGAAAATTTTCTCAAAAGTACGAAATGGACTAATGTGGAATGTTATAGAAGATGATCCTTTTAAGATTGAAAGAAAAAAGAAAGATACTTTAGTGAAGAAGATTGGAAAATATTGTATTTAAATGAGATAGTTATGAACGTATTGTGGCTTGAATGAAAGTGACTTTAACAGAATTTGCACAGGTTAAACTGCTAAATAAATATGAGATGAATTAGAGAAAACAAATAAGGAACATATGGAGTTATAGATAATAAAATAAGTCTTTTATGTGTTCAATTTAAGAATTCCAAGATGCAACTAATGAAACCATAGTTAAAATGCATGATAGGCGCATCAATAACATAAATCTCTTGGGTGTGCTTGGAAAGAATTTTACTAATGTGGAAATCAACTCCAAACCTCTTAGGTCTTTGCTAAAGAATTGAGAAGACAAGGGAATCACAATTAAGGAGGCACATGATCTAATTCCGTGAGTAAAGAAGAGATTGTTGGCACTCTTAAGACCTACAAATTGATCAAGAAGCAAAGAGGGGAATTGAGCAAAAAAGTCATTGTATTAAAAGTTACAATTCGTAACTCTAGTGGTGATGATGAAGAAGAAGAAGAAGAGGAGCTTGCTTTCATGGACAAGAAGTTTAAAAAAATTATGAAATTCAACAACAAAATAAAGTGGAAAAGTGATGAAGGAAGCTCCTTAAGGTACAAAAAGAAAAAAAGGATGTCATTACTTACTTTAAATGTCACAAATCAAGGCATATCCAATACTATTGCCTCATGCTTAAGAAGGCATCTAAAAGAACTAAGAAGGAAGCTCTCATTGCTATTTGGAGCAGTGATGATACAAGTGACTCAAATGATGATGTATGCTTCATGGGATGGATGATAATGTAGGTTCTTTTTCCCAACTTTTTATGATCAATTTGCAACTATATAAAATGAGTTTAGAATAGAAAAATTATGGAAAGGGCATGAAGCGTTAAGTGTAGAAGTAAGTAAATTGAAAACACAATGTGAAATGGGTAAAAGAAGTGTGATGATGAACTCATGCATGGGCTAGAAGATAGTAGAAAATGTCATATTGAAATCTAGGCTAAATGAATCAATAGCTAAGTTTGTTGAAGGAGAAAAGAATCTTAACATGATAACGACAAAAACGACCCACATTAGATAAATATAGAATTAGATACAAAGGTAAATCTAAGAATAGAGCATACAAGAATTACTTTATAAAAGTAACAAATAATACTTGCAATTATTGTGGAAGATATGGACATATAACACATACATCTTCGAATAAAAATGGTCATCAAAAAGCAAAATTTGTTTGGCTCCCTAGGTGACAAGCTTACATTGTAACTAACCATAAAGGACCAAAACTCAAGTGGGTACCAAAGAAGTAATCTCTAATTTTGTAGAACCTTCAAAGGAAACAACAAATGGTATTTGGATAATAGTTGCTCAAGGTACATGACCAGAGATGCATCCAAGTCCACAATTTTAATCTTAAAGGATCAAAGGAGTGTCACTTTTAGAGACAATCACAAATCAAATATACTTAGTGAAGGTAACATTCTTATAAATAAGGATATAGTTATTAAGAATATGCTATTTGTTGTCAACTTCAAACATAACTTGCTTAGTGTTAGCAATTGTGTGATAAGGATTTAAGGTAACATTTTGTACCAATAAATGTTCTATTGAAAGAATTAACAATAATCAAGTCTATTTTGAAGGATATAGATAAATAAATATTTATAAAATTAACTTAGTTGATTTCAAGACTAACAATGAAACATGTCTATAATATCAAAACAACAATGGTTGGTTGTGGCATAGAAAATTAGCGCATACTAGCATGGATATTATTTCAAAACTTATTAAAAAGGATCTTATCAATGGCTTAACAAAAATAAATTTCAAAATGGCAAGATTTGTTAAGCATGCTAGTAAGAAAAGCAAACTCAAGCTTTTTTTAAGTCTAAGGATGTTTTTTCCACTTCTAGGTCACTTGAACTATTGCATATGGATTTGTTTAAACCTACTCAAATTTTAAGACTGGGTGGCAAAAAATATACCTTGAATATTATTGATGATTTCACTAGATACACATGGACTTTCTTCTTACATCTAAAGACTAGTCAAACAACGTATTTTTAAATATTATAAGAAAGTCCAAAATGAAAAAAAAAAGTCTCAATATTATGACTATTTAAATCAATCATGGAGGAGAGTTTAAAAACTATGAAATTGATGATTTTTGTAGTAATTTTGGAATTGAACATAACTTTTTGGCACATAGGATACCACAACAAAATAGAATAGCGGAAATGAAGAATAGGACATGAATTGAAATAGCTAAAATAATGTTATGTGAACATAACTTACCTAAATATTTTTGGGCCAAAGCTGTTAATACCACTTGTTATATATCTAATAGAGTATTCATTAGGCCTGTACTAAAAAAAAACCCCATATAGGCTTTGGAAATGTAAAAGACCTAACATATCATGTTTTTTATCCATTTGGTACAAAATGTTATATATTAAATAATGGAAAAGATCAATTAGTTAAATTTGGTGCAAAAAGTGATAAAGGTGTTTTTCTTGTGTATTCTCTTGCTAATAAGGCATATAGAGTTTTCAAAAAAAAAAAAAAAGCCTTTAGTTATTGAAGAATGAATCTATGTTTCTTCTGATGATGCTTGCCTCATGTATGATCTAATGATGGCATGAATGATGCATGTGCTAATTTAAATAAATTTTCTTCTAAAAATAATGATCATAATAAAGAAACAAATATAAGGGAAGATGCTAAGAAAAATGACTTAAATGAATCAACTAGTCATGACCTTCATCGGGAACGGAAATATGCTAAAGCATACTTCAAGGATCTAATCATAGTGAACTATAGAATGGGGTGCAAACAAGATTATTAATAAGGAGTATGAGCAATCTAGTTTTCTTATCCTAAACTACCCTAAAAGTGTAGATGAGGCTTTAAAAGATGAGTTTCGGATACAAACAATGCAAGAGGAACTAAATCAATTCACTGTAAATGAAGTTAGGGATTAGTACCTAAACCTAATGATAGATCGGTAATAGGAACCAAATGGGTATATAGAAATAAACTTGATTAAACCAGTTTAGTAACTAGAAACAAAGATAGTTTAGTAGTAGCTGAAGGTTATAATAAAGAAGAAGGTATAAATTTTGATGAGTCATTTGCCTCAATTACAAGGTTAGAAGCCAGTATTATGCTTTTGACATTTGTGACTTTCAAAGACTTCATGCTTTTTCAAATGAATGTTTAAAATGCCTTCTTAAATGTAGAATGCAACCAAGACAGGTTTGGGACGAGTCATATAAGACCCAAACCTACTCCGGTTCATTATAGGGTCGCCTAGACCTGACGTATGGCTTCCAATACATAGACCTGCTCCTATAGGGTTTTAACCTTGACCCACCTTGTCCTATTGACCCGTTTATATTTTTTTCTTTCCTTTTTTATAATCTCTTTCTTTTATTTTCTTCTACATTAAAAAACTACAAGAAAATATATGTTTTATCTTTACAACTTTGTGTATGAGGAAGGAAATTTAAAAGCATATGGATCTAATATGCAAAGGTATCATTGAATTTGATATCCACCATCAATATCATCAAATTCAAAATAGATTTAGAATTTATGCTATCAAGTGCCATGACATTTCCCAGTAAGCAATAAATGAGTCTGCTTGACATTAAATCCTTAGCCAAAATATCACCTCAAATGTAAATAAAATAGAGTTTCACTTTCTTCAATAAATTACAACATAAAACAAATAGTGAAAATGATAGCATCATCCATCATGATCTTCATTTTTCATTTTAAGTTTCACTTTCTTCAACTCACCTTCAACTTCATCTACCTCCAAACCTACAAACTTAAAAGAAGAAATGGGAAAAAAAATATTTTCATGAATTACATTAGAAAAATGTTAAAAACAAATTATAACAATAAATAAATTAAACAATCACATACCAATGCTGAACTCAACAGCTAACTTTGAGTGCACATCAATGCTTCTATTATGTTTGGATTAAGTCGGCTCTATAGGAGGAAATTATTCATCTATCAGTATTAAAAGTAGATTTAGAAGCAACTGTAGACATAGGAATAGCTAGCAAATCTCTAGCTATTTCTTGTAGTGCATGATATTTCATTCCATGAATTTTCCATTACCTGAAAACATCAAATTCAAAGTTTGCCACCCAAGGAATTGCAGGCTCATCTAAATGATGGTCTAACTCCAATTTACATGGAGTTGAATGTCATCGTTGCTAGTAGTCATCAAACATTGTTCCACTTCATTCTTCGCCATCATAGAATCAACTAAAAATGCAACACCAATACCACTACCACCTCCTGAAGGAACTAAAGAACTACTAACATACTCCTAGCACTACAAGATTTGGGGTTTTATTGATATTCTTTAATCAATTCATAATAAGTGTCCTTGACATTTGTAATTCTTTAGCAGCATTCTCTCCAAAGATAGTACGGAACACAAAATCTATACCCTTAGTCTTAGAGTGTGGATCCAAAATAATACAAACAGCCGTAATGACATGCACATCTCCCCAATATTTTTCAAACATTTTATCTGCCATTGCTCTAATATTTGTATCTAAAGAACTCTTCCACCCAACCAATGCTTTCCTAATTGTATATACTTTTTTCTGAAAAAATAGTTTGTAGTTGGATATCGAGTGCCAGAGAAAAGATTAGTTACCTCATAAAAAATAGATAACTTGCTACAAGTTTCCTTAGCCATCTCCCAATCATCATTTGAAGGATGACATTTGTAGTGCCTATCCATTAATTACACCTATAGAACACCTCTTTGTATCTAATTGCAGAGGGGAGCTTGCCATAAGTAGAATTCCATCAAGTTTTGTGACTTGGTCAGTTCATTTTACAAAACATGAAGCTGAAGTATTTTAAAAATAATAAATTTTGTTCAACTTCGTTGCAATCACTAATGTAGGCAAGCGCACCGATAGAAGTAGCTAGGGTTATGAGCATCTACCTTACTCTCTTTTCATCTATTATCTAGCCAAAAAAAAAAAAAAAAAAAGCAAAACATAGCAAAAATAGAAGCTAAGATAAGGTTAATGCTAATGGATATATACATGTTTTTAGGGTAAAATTTAGAATATAAGTTTGTAAATGTAAGAAGGGACATAGGATTTGCTTCTCCAATTCCTTATCATATGATTTCTCATTAAACTCAGAGAGTTGTTTCCTGGGTATATTTGCATTGTTGGATTCATTGAGGTAAGCTAAAGCCTCTCTCAAGATCAAAAACTTTAGATCTAGATCAACACCGAAATCTCTTCACAAGCTATCAACAATCTAAATCTGCATAAAGATTAAGAATCTTTTGTTTAAAAATCATTTTGAAAATTTAAAAACAAGTGATAAAAAGTTTCACCATCCCTCTCTCAAGGCGATTATGATCAACTTTATTAGTAGCCTAGATCTATTCAAAAAAATGATCTCTCATCTATTCAGTTGAAATCAGACATGCGTTTAAAAGATGCACCACGAATTTAAACCCATAAAGTTAATTTCAAACTACTAAATACAAATACCCAATCAAAATTCAATTAAAATTCATTTTGAATCACATAAATTAGGTTTTTGATTTACAAACCCTAAGTTAAGATGATTGTTTATCTATAGATGTAAATATAAAGCACAGATTCAAGAGAAATAATAAAAAAATACGAATGAATATTATTTTTCCATAATTATCCCTAAACACAACCATTAAACCCCTTATCTGTTAGTAATAAATATTTTGCTATTATATCAAGGTGTAACTGATATATATTTTATCCTAATAATTATTGGTTTATTTATATGTGAATTAAAACATTCTAATAGGTATGTAAAAAGTATGAAAATTCTATGGTCCCGCCATTAACTTTAACGGGACCGATCCCATCACCATCGAATAGCTCACACCATACTCAACTATGATCAAATCTCTAAAACAATTAATATTCCATTTATTATATTTATTTTAATGGGTTTCTATTAATAACAATTTGATTCTCCTCTTACTTCATGTGCTGAATTAAACTATTATAAAGTAGATAGACAACACTCTCAAACTTGAAAAAAAAAAGATAAATGTTATAATAATAATAATAATAATAATAATAATAATAATAATAATAATAATAATATAATAATAATGTGTTGTTTTCCATTTTTCATGTATAAAAGAACAAATCCACCCCTTACAATCATATAATTCTCCATTTGTCCTTGAAGTTACTATAACATACAAATAAAAGTCATGAATAAGTACAAGTATAATGTAAACTAATTACTAGTGATTTATATTCAATATTATATATTTTTTACATAAGCACTTGTTTGATAGAAATACAACATGCATGCTTAGACATGGATACAGGCCAGGTTTGATCAATGACTTAGCTTAAATCGCCATCAATGAGTCGACCAGTTGACCTGGCTTAGCCGTATGGTCATGACTCACCATCATCCTAACAAATCGACCTAGCAGGTCAGTATAGGTTAACCAAATGAAAAAAGGAAAAAAATAAACGTGAATAAATAAATGTTTAAACTATTTCAATGTAAATATTAAATAGTTAATGTTTATTACTATTCACAATATTAAATGAGTTGTTGATATTAACAACACAAGTAATAAATATATAAGATGTCTAGTTCCATTTATATAAATTTTCTTATCTTTGTGGGAGTTGTATTTTGCATTGAGTATTTTTTAAGTCTACATTGTTAACTTTATAAGTAGAAATGGATGTGTTTGTATATAAATAAATGTACATTTTTAACAATTCTTCCCACAAATTGGCTAAAAATTATTGTTTTGGGTCCAATTTTGTTTTGAGTTAAAAATATACATTAGTTATTTTAAATTTATTATTCTAATTTATCTTTATTTTGCTTTTTTAAAATCTCTAATTTTATCATTTAAAAAAATTAACTTTTTTTTTTAACTATGTTATTTAAAAAAAAAGGTTGTTGACTGATTTGATAGGGCCATAAACCAACGCGTGGCCTAGAATTGCCTGGTTGATCTAGGTTGGACCGACTCGAGGCCACTCTAATTAGACCCATGATCCGATGGGTTAGGACTGGTTTGAAACCTTGTCGATGCATAGCATGGAGTCTTTTCTTAATGATATAAATATGAATACAGAGAAATCGATATGAAACCACATATTTATATAGTATATATATTAATAAAATCTTTATACGTATAAATATGGTAATATAATAGATGGTTTTTAAAATACTTACTGCCGGTGTTTGCATTATATATATACACACACATCAAAATTTTATCAATATTAATATAATATGTATATATTATGTCATGTGTTATGCTTAATTAATTGTCTTTGAGGCGCATGACTAAAATCAAAGGCTAATGCAATAAGCACGACCGGTTCGGTGTACACCGGAAAAACACCGTCATGAATGAGGGGACTCGTGAACGATGGAAATGAGTTTACAACCACACCAATCCCGGTACCCCACCACATTTAAAGCAACGCTTAGAAGCTGAACCTTACTTCATATATACACGTAGTCACCGTCATTGACCAAAAGGTCCATAGGCCTATCTGGCGTTGTGATCGAAGCATAAAATGGCTTGATGATCAAAGAGGAAGGGCCGGCAACGTTGTCTTCTTAGTTCTTATAATATGATGCCCATCTATTTCAAAACCCTTTTTCCGTTGAAATAATTGAAAAAGGTTATAGAGATGCTTTCCATTCTGTTCCTTTGAAAGAAGTTACATAAAGAATATTGTTTTTCACACCTTCCAGATTAAAGTGAATCGTTTTATCACACCTATAGACTTGAGAGAGCTTTTAGGGTTTCTCAAAGCTTAAAATTGATTATGAAAAGAAAACAAGGTTAAGTGCCATTTATAATACATGGAAAACCCTAAAAACTAGAAACAATTCTTGCATTAAAGGCCGCTAAAGAAGGTTGGTGGCCTAAACATGAAAAACGAAACCGAAACAAGAAAGTGGCTCCTACATTGACGGTTAAGATCTAAGGCCTGCGATGTAAATGCTAAGGTTGGTAGCCTAAGGGGGCAGCATGTAGCTGTCTCCTCTTGCTCTTCTTGGATCATTTTCACTTGAACCAAAACCTTCTTGTTTAACCGTATATGACAACCGCTCCTCATTATGATTTATTTATTTATATATTACACCATTAAACTAAAAGTTCATTGACAACTATAATAGAAGTTTGAATATATATATATATATATATATATATATTTGAATGTAAAAATTTAATTGTATGTGTACATCAAACTATATCTTTATATACAAAAACACAAATATATTACTACTAGTATTGGTTTTATTTTAAAATTATCAAATGGTATCACATCAATATCTACTCTATCTTTTATTAGGTTTTATTTGTAACATTAACCTTTATTTTTTAATGTACTGTTAATAATGGATTTTTTGTATTATAAATAGACACTTAACCTTGTTTTCTTTTCATAACCAATTCATCAAAGAAGAACTAGGAATCAAATTCTCGGAAGAGTTTTTGGAGAAAACCTAAGTTTCTTGGAGATTTTGTTTTTCTACGATCAAGGAACGAAGGTGTTTCTATTGAAGATTAGGTTTTTTGTTCCAAAAGTCTGGGTACATTCTTACCTTGCTTGTTGTTTGTGATTATAGGCTTAGTATTAATAAAATAATCTAATGGCTATTCGGCTTTAATTGATTTGCTGTTTGTGCTTGGCTGGGTTTAATAAATCGGGAGTATCATATTATTAGGACGACGCCCTAATGATCTATACGTGTCATTGTTGTGAGTGGGAGTCGTGTACAGAGATGATTTTGGTAGTTTAGGAGTGGTACGAGTGCAGTACTTAGGTGTGTGGGGAGTATCCAATACCAATAAATATATAAGTATTTTATACGTATTTATTTTCTTGGAGTCATGAGTTACTCTCGGTTTAAGATTAGATGCAAATAGTTCTAAACTGTGTTGTTTGCCCGGCTAATTAAAGATAATAACCTCTGAGTGTTGCATTTGATATTATGATACATGTGGATTTGCATGTTGTTTGCTCATGCACGTGTGATTGTGGTTTAGTGTATTAAGCTTTGCGCTCACTCTTTTATTTTTCAGGAATAGGCGATGATCCTATAGTGTTTGATCTATCTAGATATGACGTATATGTAGATTACAAGAACGATGGTAGTGGAACTGATTTCCCAGCTGATTTTTAGATAAAAAGAAGTTATGATAGATAGAGTTGAATATCTTTATGAAGTTTTAGTAGTTATTTGCACTATTGAAGTTTGGATATTAGTTTTTATGATTTTTGATGTTTTAAGGTTTTCTTTTCAAATGGTGTTGTTAGATGAATTATAAGTTAGCGTTTGGTTTAAGCCAATCGAGTTGTTTAGTAGTTTTATTATGGCATAAATATCTTAGAAGTACCCCTATATGTGAGATATTGAAGTTGTCTTGTGTTATAATTGTGGATTAGTCGAATTATAGCCTTAGCGTATTATTCTCTAGTAAGGATATGTGGCGAGTTGTTAATACTCTCAGCTTAGGGGTTACAGCTTAAGTGGTATTAGCTAGGTTTGTAAATCTTACTAGATCTAAGCCATGAACTCCATAGGAAGGTGGGCAATGATAAGCGGGGTAGCAAATTGTTAGAGGTTGCTTATCTAACTAGTATTGTTGATATCTAGTAGTTTTATATAGTATTTTGATCCTGTTAGTTTGTCTTACCTCTTTTCTCATGTTCCGTGTGTTTATCCTTGTTAGAATGTCACCCAGAAGAAGAGCCCTTGATGTTGGCTCCTCTAGAACCGATGAGGAAGAAGTTAATGGAAGACAAATACCTTTGAACTAGCCAACCTTGACTCAGTTGCCTCAAGATCTACTACTACTACTACTACTACACTGCACCTACTTATAGGTCAATAGATACCAGTTGATGCTACTCAACGCATGCAAGTTGTGAATACCTTTTTAGGGGTAGTTGCACAACAAAACCCGAATATACGTCAAGATATATAGATGACATAAGCCAATGCTGAGGCCTGGAGACACGAAACTCAAAGATAGAATGAAAATTGTGGCAATGGTGCCAGGTATGCTAATGTTTAGAGTTTGAATAAGTCTGTAGATTTGGTGTAGAAGTTTGAGCCAAAGCTTGGGAGACCATTAGATGCTCAGTTGTGGATGGAAGAGATGGAGAAGACTTGTTCTGCCTTGGCTATTCCTGAAAACAAGAAGGTAGAATATTCTTTTTATTTGCTCATTGGGAGAGCAAATAATTGGTGTTTGAGCACCAAAAGACATATGGCTGGAGTTGCGAGGAGTTTTTCTCTGAAAGCACCAAACAACAAATGCTACAAGAGTATTATACTCTACAATAGGGTGAAATGTTTATGGAAGAGCATGAGGCTGAGTTGAATAAGCTAATGAGGTTTTTGCCAGATCCTCTGAAGGAGAGAGAGGATGCCAAGGTGAGCAAATTTATCACAGGGTTAGAGCCTAAGATATAACATAATGTGAACATGATGGATTTGATCAATTATTCTATTGTGGTCAACAAGGCTAGTGTGATCCTGAAAACATCATGTTCAGAGTCTACCAAGTTCAAGTTCAATATGCCATTTGAAGGAATTGGAGGCTCAGTGAAGGAAGCTCTAAAGATTAAAATGACCAAAGGGGTTGATAGAATAGTCTGGGACTCAAAGATTGAAGAATTTCATGTTTTGGATGAAAGCCGCTAGCCTTGAAGATCAAGACTAGTGGCCAACATGTATACCGCTCCAAAGCCAACAGCCTACTTAGCTAACGCCACCAGCCTACAATGGTAAAGTTGCTAGGGTACTGGTTGGCCTACAAGCAAACGTAGTTAGCTTTAATTATTTCACACTAGCTTATGTTTTTTTCGTGCTTAGGTTTTTATTTAGGGGTATTTTTGTATTTATGCCTTGTTTTTATTTTGTTTAGGGTTTCTTTTGAAAGTCTATGGGTCTGTTTGTTTTAGCTTTTTTCCGGCAGATACAGACACTTTTTCAAACTTTTTGCTGACAAATTATTATCAAGAAATAGATATAGATAAAAAAAAAGTTGACAATTCTCATCAAAAGATCAAATAGAACAAATATAGATAAAATTTAGATGGAAATCGGATATATTTACACATATCATTTTAAAATATATACAGATATAGATAAAAGACAGACAATCCAAACAGACCCTAATATATAGACTAAAGCTCTTTTGTAAAAAACATATGATGAGATTATTCTTTATGAATGAGATTGAGAGTTTCTCTTTGTGAGTGTTCTTGATAGAACATGATATGAACTTATCAGATTTCCTTTAGTCCATGGCGTTCAAACCTTCGACTTATCAATCTAAATTTTCACTTTTCATTGTGGCATCTTTAACTATACAAAGGAACTTGCTTCGTTGTAAGCAGCAAGTCATGATTTTCTACTGGGTTTTCTTAGACGATCCTAGATTCTAATTCCAGATCTAGATATTGAGTCATTATCATAGGCTGGAGTGGTTGTTTATCCCATCATTTGGTATCAAAGCTGTTGGTATTCTAAGATTCCATACCCCAGTTTGATTGGAGATAACTCAATGGTTTATATCCTCAGCTGTTCTTGTTGTTGTTCGTTTAGGATTTGTTTGCTTTGGAAGAGTTAGATATATATAAAAAAAAGTTCGGATTTTTATTGCATTGTTTGAATTGTTGAGAAAAGATCTAATCTTTAAGGGTAAAGATTTGAAATTTTATCGTGTTGTTTGGGTTGTTGTGAAAAGATTTGATCTTTGGAGGATTTGATTGAAGTTTTTGGATGTTTTGTCATAAAAAAAAAAAGGAAATTCGTGTAAAAAAAGAAAAAAAATTGTGTCTTTTAGTACTTTTGTGAAGTTTGTGTTTTAGATCTAGGCTTTGTTTTTTTTTTTTTAAAAGAGTTTGATTTTTTTTTAGGATTTTGTATCTGTAATTGTTAGAGTTGTTGTGACTTTAGTTTTTTTTTTTTTTTTTAAATGAGACTCAATGAAGATTTTGATTGGAAGAAGATGAAGGAAATTTTTCAAGATGGATTTGCAAGGTTGAATATCAGTTTAGATGATATTGAGTCTCTATACAAGCCTAAAATTTCCAGAAGACATATGAATGAGAAGAAGGAATCTCAGTCCACTAAAATAGATGAAACTGAGAGAAAATTGAACAACAAGAAATTCCTACAATTATATATGAATATGGAAGAGTTGAAGTTGTGGGGAAAATTGTTGATGAAAAGAAAGAGAAGAAAGAATAGTGTAAGGAAAAGAGTGATGAAAACATTTTGGTGAACACTAAGGAAAAAGAATCAGAATGTGAAATGTTAGAGAGTGATATTTTTTTTATCAAATAATAATTTTTCTTTTCCTAGTCCAATTGATTCATTACTGCAGGAACTCAAAGAATTGTGTCCTCAAGAAGATCAAGATAAAATAGGCCTCAATCCGAATTTCTTCCATGCAAATTAGATGAGACCAAGAACGAAGATTCGAGGATGAACTTTTCAAAGAAGGAGGGAAATACCTAATGATGGGATAAAGAACCACGCCAACACGTGACAGTGACTTGATATATAAATCTGGGATAATCAAGGATCGTCTAAGAAAACCTGATGGAAACTGTAACCCGCTGCTTATAACGAAGCTAGTACCTTGGTATAATTGAAGATGCCACAATCAAAGATGGAAATTTCAATTGATAAGTCGAAGGTTTGAACACCATGGATTAAAGGAAATCCGATAAGTTCATATCATATTCTATCAAGAAACTCACAAAGAAAACTCTCAATCTCATTCACAAAGAATAATCTCATCATCTGTCTTTTACAAAAGAGCTTTAGTCTATATATAGAATTTCAAAAGAAACCCTAAACAAAATAAAAACAAGGCATAAATACAAAAATACCCTTAAATAAAACCTAAACACAAAATAAACATAAGTTGGTGTGAAATAATTAAAGCTGGAGGCGTTTGCTTGTAGGTTGACAGTGTTGGCTAAGTAGGTCGCTGGCTTTGGAGTGGTACACATGTTAGCTGCTGGTCTTGATCTTCAAGGCTGGCGGCTTTCATCCAAAACGTAAAATTCTTCAATCGTTTGAGTCCTAGACTATTCTATCAGCCCCTTTAGTCTGCTTTACTCTTGTTTTAATCTTTGGAGCTTCCTTCATTGAGCCTCCAATTCCTTCAAATGGCTTATTGAACTTGAACTTGGTTGATTCTAAACATGATGTTTTTAGGATCACATCAGGTACTAGTTATATGTGAATACCTTGATGTGTTTCCAGAAGATCTACTGAGGTTGCCACCAGAAAGAGAAATAGAGTTTCGTATCGATTTGGTGCCAGGTACTTTGCTTATATGTAAGACACCATATCGTATGACTCCAACAGAACTTATAGTGTTAATAGCTCAATTAGAAAATATGCTCAAGAAGAAGTTTATTTGACCTAGTGTGTCACCTTGGGGAGCTTTAGTTTTATTTATGAAGAAGAAGGATAGTAGTATGAGCTTTGCATAGACTACACAGAGCTAAACTAAGTGACTATCAAGAATAAATATTTTCTGCCAATAATAGATAATATGTTTGACCAGCTGACAGGAGCAAAAATATTCTCAAAGATTGATATTAGATTAGGATATCACCAGCTGTAGGTTAGAGTAGAGGACATATTGAAAACAACCTTCAGAATCAGATAAGGGCATTATGAGTTTATGGTTATGCCGTTTGGTCTTACAGATACACCAGCCGTCTTTATGGACCTTATGAATAAAGTCTTTAGAGATTATCTAGATCTATTTGTAGTGGTCTTTATAGGTAATGTTCTTATGTACTCTAAAACCAAAGAAGAACATGAAGAGAATCTGAGGTTAGATCTAAATAGACTGCAAGATGATAAGCTGTATGCTAAGTTCACAAAATGTGAGTTCTGCTTAAAACAAGTATCTTTCTTGGGACATATTATTGATGAAATGGGACAGCAGTAGATCATGAGGAAGTAAAGAAGTTTTGTGGAATGACAGGCTACTACAAAAGGTTTGTAGAGGATTTCTATAAGATAGCAAGTGCTTTAACCAGACTAACACAGAAAGGGGTAAAGTATGAATGGGATGACTACTGTGAGAAAAGCTTCCAACAGTGGATGGTCTAAGTATACAGGAGGTAAAGAAGCTAATGGAAGTATGCAAGGTAGCTAAGTTTCACATAGATAGTAAAGGTCTCATAAGATACAAAGGAAGGTTATGTGTGTCACAGTAAGGAGAACTTAAGAAGGAGTCACTAAAAGAAGCACATTACCTTGGTTATGTAATTCATCCAGGAGGTAACAAGTTGTATCATGATTTGAAAAAGTTGTATTGGTGGAATAACATGAAGAAAGAGATTACAGAGTATTTATCCAAGTGCTACACTTGTCAATTGATCAATATTGAGCACAGAAGACCGGAAGATAAATTAAAGCCTCTACCTATACCTCAGTGGAAGTAGAAGCACATAACATGGATTTTGTTATGGTTCAACCTAAAACCGGGAAAAGTTTGATTCAACATGGGTAATTGTGGACAAGCTTACAAAGGTAGCACGTTTATACCTATCAAAACCAGGTATTGATTGAAGCAATTAACAAAGTTGTATATTAAAGAGATAGTAAGGTTACACAAAATACCAGTGACTATTGTATCGGATAGAGATCTCAGATTTGTTGGAAGGTTCTAGAAAAGCTTGCATAAAGCTTTAGGTACTAAAGTGGTTTTCAATATCGCTTACTACTCTCAGAGAGATGGACAATTTAAACGGACTATCGAATCTTTGAGGACATGTTAAGAGCCTGCGTTTTAGATTTTGAAGGTAACTGGATGAACACTTGCCTTTGGTAGAGTTTGCATACAATAATAGCTATCAGGTGTCACTTAGGATGCTGCTTTATGAAACTTTGTCTGGTAGAAAATGTCGATCGTCGATTCATTAGGATGGAGCTGGTGACAGACAAATCTTTGGGACTAGAGCTGATATAGGATGCTATTGATAAAGCCAAAGCGATCAGATAAAAGTTGCAAAATAGCTCAAAGCCATCATAAAAGTTTTGCTAATAAGAGGAGGAGATCTTTGGAGTTTCAAGTAGGAACATGTTCTGCTTAAGATTTCACCAACTATAGATGTTGTGGTTTGGTTTGAAGGGCAAGTTAAACCCTAGGTATGTGGAACCTTATGAAGTTTTGGAAAGGATAGGCGACGTGGCTTATAGATTAGCTTTACTGCCTAGTTTGGATGGAGTACATAATGTATTTCATGTTGAGAAAGTATGTGAAAGATCCCGAACAGATAGCAGCATTGGAACCATTGGAAGTGCAACGAAATCTCACTACGGTTGAAAAGCTAGTAATGATTGTTGATGCTAAAGAATAAATCTTAAGAAAACATGTAATCAAGTATGTGAAAGTACAATGGACAAACAATCTAAACAGGAAGCTACTTGGGAGCTAGAGGAGGAAATGGGGACAAAGTATCCTGAGCTTTTCAATAATCTAGGTAACTTTTGAGGATGAAAGTTTTTTTTGTAGGATAGGAGAGATGTAATATATAAATAATAAATCATGGTGAAGGGCAAAGTTGTCACATATAACTAGGGTAAATTACACCAGCAGGCATCAATATTTGAGAGTAAGTTCATTTAAGATATCAACGTTTCAAGTGATTAAAAGAGGTATCAACGTTTCACAAAATGAGTCAAATGAGGTTTCAAGGTTTTGCAAAGTTCATTTAAGATATCAATATTTTGATTAGTTTTTAATCAAGTTTCTAAAATTTTCATTAATATCAAATATTAGTACCTCATTTGACTTACTTTGCAATACGTTGATACCTCTTTTTAACTATTTAAAACGTTGGTATTTTAAATAAATTTATTCTTAAACGTTTATTTATCTTTTGAACTACTTGAAATGTTGATACCTTAAATGAACTTACCCGCAAACATTGCTACTTTTGATTGTAACTTACCCTATATGATTAAATATGAGGGTTTTATTGTAAAGCTCTAAAATTTTTCAAAACTCTTAGAAAATAATTATAGAACTAATACTGAAGCCTAAACCTTAAAAACTAACCCAAGTTAAAACTGAACTCTAAGAAAAATCAAATACGAAATTTCATAACTTGAAAAAAAAAAGAGCACCTTAAATAACAAAACGAAAATCCAACAATCGTTCAATTTGAAATCCTTATGCTAAACAATGCATCTATCTGATTGCTAACACATAAATCGAGACAATACGTCCAAATAATATTTAATGAAAAGATAATAAAACCTCAAACCTTTTGGTGAAATTTAGAGTTAAAAATTTATACCAAAAGTCAAACAGAGTCAACACAAAACATTAGAAGCCTAGACTCGATTAGATAATCCCGAGAATTGTAAAATATTAAATAAATCATAAAAATAAAGTAAATTTAATTTTTGAACAAAAAATATAGTATAACCATAAACTCCTAGATTTTATAATCTTATGGATAAATCTTAAAGCCGGAATTTAAATTGGAACCCTAAAAGCTCACTTAGGTCCACATTAAGAGCTAGAGGATTTAGATTTGGCAAGACCGCGCTAGAAACTCTAAAACAATAAAAATGAGATAATATTAGGTTATAGTTCGAAATAATGTCCTGTAACTTAAAAAGATCAGATTCGCCAAAAATTCGCTCGTTTCAAATCCAAACAGGATCAGTTTTCGAAATCAAGGTCTCAGCTCATAAAATGGTGAAAACATTCTAATATTATATTTAGACTCATAATGAGATAAAAAATCATAAAATATCAGTTATAAATTTTTTTGGCTTCTAAAAATATAGATATAACTCATTTATGCATATTTTTCTTACTATCAGTATTTTATTTGTCTAGTATACTATTTAATTTACTATTTATTTATCACTACTTTTTCTTACTACTTACTTCTTATAACTTACACACCTATTTTATACATTTACGTTACCAATATTACTTTTTACTAAACTTCTCTTACACTTTACTTACTTTTCTTTACTAAAATTAATTTTTAATCTCAAACTCTCTCTCTTCCATTAAATGGCTGGCCACCCTCTCCCCCTTTACTCTCTCTTTCTTTTCTTTTTTATTTATTTAAATCACTCCAAAATTCCATTTCAAAACTCTATAAATTACCCCTCCCTCCTTCTCATTTTACACACATCCCTTAAACACTAACAAAACTTTTGCAAATTTTCTCCACAACTTCCCTTTCTTCTCTTCCAAAACCATGAGTCTCTCCCTCTTTCCCATTGTGATTTTCAGAAAATTTTCTTTCATCCGTCTTCCATCTTTCATCTTAGGTAAACACTTATACCATCTCTTTAGTTCCTGAAAATATAACATGAACATCATGTATGTTTTGATTTCAACACATCCCCATGAGCTTATGCTAGGGAATAGAATCATGGAAATAACATCATGTTCATGTCTTGTTTTAATCTATGATTAAATTTATGTTATGTTATATTCATGCTTCTAACATAACTTTCTATATATTATTGTGTACATTTTTTTTAGAGCTTAAAGCTCACTAATCTAACATTTTATTTATGCTTGTATTTCCTTGCTTATTTATTTAATTCATGCAAATAAATAAGACTTGTCCTAAATCAAGTCAAAACAAAGGGAATTTGTCCATAATCTAAGTCTCAGAGAGCTTTGAAAATTAATTTAAGACTCCCGTGATTTTTTTATTTATTTACTTTACTTTATTTATGAGACTGTCTATATTCAAGTCTTGGAGAGCCTTGCTAAAGTCTAAGACTTCGATAATAATTTCTTACTTTTTTTTATTTCATATATGGGACTTATCCATTTCTAAGTCTCGAGAAGCCTTGAAATAAATCTAAAAATTCATTGATTTTCGTTGATTTTGCTTTTCTTATTTTCATGGAACTTGTTCATTTCGAAGTTTCGAGAAGTCTTGATAACAAACTAAGACTTCCATATTTTTGTTCTTATATTTGTTCAATTAATTTCCCATTCTTTTATTTTTCTACATGAGTTTATAATATATCTTATACTATAACTACTAAATTCATATTCGTGCATGGTCATATGATGATGTTGTTGTCTTAATAAAATTTTCGAAATGATAATATGGATTATTTTCTTTCATATAAAATGCGGCTAAACTCTCAAGAGAAATTGTTTCTAATACTTAGAAAGAATTTTCGGTAAGACTTAGGATAAGTGTTCAATTATGCTACTTCCAAAAATATTAAAATAAATTTATCATAAATTTCTAATGTTGATAATCCTTTGTTATACAAGTTTTGCTTAAAAAACTTATTTATAGGGCATATGCCAATATTTTGATAAACACTATGAATAAAATAATTTTGCTAAAACAAACTTAAAAATCAACTCACTAGTTAAAATCCACTTAGAAATAAAATCAGGATACAACTTAAGGAATCAAGTTCTAAGAAGTAAATTCATTTTTAAGAAGTTAAGAAAATATAAATAATAGTTATAACAATTAGATACCCACTTGTAACAAGCCATAAATTTTAGTTTTCTTCCAATAACCACCTAAAGGTCCATGTGTTGAAAAATTATTAATTGAAAAAGATTTATTATGAGAATAAAAATTTAGAACAAACCATTCACTTAATTTTTCTCATGTGTTAAAACTTAAAACATTTTAAAGATGAGACAACTTAGAATGATGTCTCTTCACAATCACATAAATATTCATATTTTAGAAAATAATTAGCTAAAAGAAAATGAAATATTCATGGACTTAAAATAAATATAAAATCATGAGTTTCTTTAAATAAGTTTCACAATCTAAGAATTCAAAATTTTATTTAAGAACAAAACTTAAGAAAATTTTAAGAAAGAATACACTTAGAGTTTCACGTCATAAATAAGCAAAACCATGTTTTATAAAATAAATTGTTAAATAAAAATTTTGAACAAATATTAGAGCTTTGTGATTTCAATATTTTGAGCTATGATTTTTTTTGTTAAGTCACATGTTTACAAAAAAGCGAATTTAATCACAAGTCTAAGGATAATTTTTCATAAAACTCAACATTTTCACAAAGATTATTTACAAAATTTTACTTTTAGGACAACATCACTAAGATTATGCATATAATATGAGTTATTATCAATAATAAATGATTTTCAAAGGTAGAAATATTTATATATTTGCTATAAGTGTCTAAGTGAAGCAAAACTTTAGAAAGTGCAAGAATTAAGGGCTGAGAATTATAAGACGAATCTCTACCATCCTTTTTTGAGACCTTAATGGCCTTAAATGTTAAAAACAACCTTAGAATTAGATATATCTTTTCAAGTATGTAGAAAACAACTGCTAATATGAGAAATTTCGAGTTAAAATGAGCAAGTTATGACCGTTTAAGTTGTAATTTCTCCTAATCCAAATTTTGACGAGAATAGTAAGATATAATTAAAAAGTTTAAGTAGAACATCTATGAAACACTAATTTCAGGTATTTCTTTTGTTTAGAAGATGAGGATTTTGACGTGTCATTTCTGGAGGATTATTTTGACTAAGAGTTACTTTAATGGACAAGTGAGTTTTCCCTCATAATTTCATTACCTTGCTTGTGCGTGTAGATAGTTGCACTAGATTTATAAGAACATAATAAAAATGAACATTTATGGGATTATGGGTACTTTATGTATGTGCTTCTATCAACAATTGATTGTTTAAGTATATTATCAACATTTCATGTTGCTTATATTTGTATGATATTTATTTGATCACCATTAAGTATGCTTTAATTTTATTCAGTTTTAATATAAATTAAGTGGGCACGCATTGCATTTGTCGAGCCACATGTTGAAGATTACTACTCTTATACAAAGAATCAGAAGGGTCCAAGGCCAAGCTTTGTCGAAAAGGCCTGCGGCCATGCTCATGCTTAAGGAACTAAGGCGTACTGGGGATATATCTTAAGGATGAGCCGCATTAATTGATCGCTGTGAGCAGAGTACATAGGGACTAGCAGTGAAAATCGCATAGACCTTTAACTACCATTTCCCTAACCTCGATATAGAGGGCGTACATCCATTCTGTGTATGGTTTTCATATGCCTATACATAATTATTTGTAACAAGTGATTGTTGCATAGCATACATATCATTTGCTTGAAAATTAATAAACTCATTTGAATATGACATGAATAACGAGAATATCTCACTAAGCACATTATAAGCTTACACCCCCATAAATATCTGTTGAAACAAGTATACTTGTGGCTCCATTTGAGGATTGGGATATTAAGGAAATGATTGGTGAATTTTTGAGCATTTATGGAAGAAGTGAGAGTATAGGATGAATTTATTTTCCTGAAAATTTCTTTATGAGTAATATATGAAATGTCAATATTTTGAAAGATCACTAGGAAATGTATATATGTAAACTAAAAGACATTAGCAGGGATATGCCCCTAAGAATTTTAATTGACCTTGTTTATGTTTAATAAAAAGTAGTTCTCTTGCTTTGTTACTTAATTGCTATCAATATAAATTATGTTATTCGATGCATGTATGCCTTATACATGATATGGAAGCTTTTGCATGATTACAGTAGTCATTTCTAGGTTTTAATATTGTGTACGATGAATTGCTATGTTTAGAGTACCCTTTGGGGCATGGCATTTATGATTCACACTAATAAAGCTAATATGTTGTTATATGGCAAACACATGATTGAATAAGTGAGAATCATCCAAGAAGAATAAGAGAAGACTTCTTTACACCAGCCCCTTAGGTCGCCAGCCTTGGCATTGACACCACCGACCTTGGATGTTACACACCGATGTAAGAGCCAACTTTCTTGTTCCGATTTCATCTTTCGCGTTTAAGCCACCATCCTTCTTTACTATCCTTTAATGCACGAATTGTGTCTAGTTTTTAGGGTTTTCTATGTATTATAAATAGACCATTAGCCTTATTTTCTTTTCATAATCCATTCTAAGCTTTTAGAAACCTACTTCTCTTAAACCTATAACTTGCATCATAAGAACAAGAAAAGAATCAAGAACTAGGAATCAAATTATTGGAGGAGTTTTTGGAGAAAACCTAAGTTTCTTGGAGATTCTATTGTTCTATAATTGAGGAAGGAAGGTGCTTCTATTTAAGATTAGGTTTTCTATTCCAAAAGTTGTTTTAGGTGTATCCTTACCTTGCTTGTTGTTTATGATTGTAGGGTTGGTATCGATAAAAGAATATAATTGCTATCCGGCTTTAATTGGTTCAGTGCTTGTGCTTGGCTGAGTCTAATAGACCAAGGCTATCATGTTACTAGGATGGCATCATGATGATCTACATGTGTGTTGTAGTCCTGAGTACAGTCATGCACAGAGATGATTCCAGTAGTTTAAGAGTAGTATGAGTATGATACCTGGGTGTGTGGGGAATACTCAACACTAATATATATATATATATATATAAGTATTTTATACATATTTGTTTTTATGGAGTCATGAGTTACTCTAGGTTTAGGATTAGGTGCAAATGGTTCTAAACTGTGTTGTTTGCCTGGTTAATTAAAGATAATAACCTTTGAGTATTACATATGATATTATGATGCATGTGGATTTGTATGCTCTTTACTCATGCGTATGTGATTGTGGTTTGGTGTACTAGGCCTTACGCTCACTCTTTCATTTTTCAAGAATAGGTGATGATCCCATAGTATTTGATTTATCTGGATATGGTGTATATGTCGATTATGTGGATGATGATAATGGAGTTGATTTCCCAGTTGATTTTAGAAAAGAAGAAGTTATGATAGAAAGAGTCGAAGATCTTTGTGAAGTTTTGTTAGTTATTTAGACTATTGAAGTTTGGATATTAGTTTTTATGATTTTTGGTGTTTTAAGATTTTCTTTCCAAATGATGTTTTAAGATGAATTGTAAGTTGGCGTTTAGTTTAAGCTAAACGAGTTGTTTGGTAGTTTTATTATGACATAAATATTTTAGAAGTACCTTTATATGAAAGATATTGAAGTTGTCTTGTGTTATAATTGTGGTTTAGTCGAATCATAGCTTTAGCGTGTTCTTCTCTAATGAGGATACATGGCAGGTTGTTAACACTCTTAGTTTAGGGCGTTACAAATGGCATCACCATAGTCTCTCAAATGAGAGGTACTAAGTTTGACTTACCTTTTTTGCTGTAATGGGAAAAAAAATTCTTTTATAATTGAACATTTACGAATAGATACCTGAGTTTCTACAACAAATATTTCCTAAGTTTAATGTCTTTCAATTGGATTATGGTATGTTTTCCATGTCTATACGTGTTGTCCTGTCCAAAAAAAAAAAAAAAGTGATGTTGTGTACCTAAAAAATAGAATTACATCTATCCAGACTCTCTACGGATCGTTGATGTACTGGTCATTTTGGTTCAACTTGTTTGTTATGAAACATGTATAGATGAAAAATAAACATTTTTAACCATAAATAAATCAAATAAGTCAGATATAAATCATAAGATACATATATAGATAAGATGCAAATGAAAATAAGATAATCCCAATAGACCATCGTTTGAAATTACTCAAATTAAGTAAGTAAATGTTTATCACTATCAAACAATTAATATGAAAGCAAATATAATCAACATAATGTTAATTCATTAAGTATAAATAATCCAGGTCTAAAGTGAAGTCTTATTACGTGAAATAGCTCCTCTTATTAGCATAACATGGCATGTGAAGGACAAGAATGTAATTGAAATAACTATGAAGAACATTAGTGACTCCGTGAACAAAAGGCTGTGTAAATGGTTTACTTCATCTAAATTTGATTATTGTAAGATCCGAAAGAAGCACATCACAACTATGAAACTCTAGAGCCACTTCGTTTAAATCTCATTGATGGAAGATTTGAATTAATTTGATCTGCAACAATAGAATCAATAATTTTCTCCATAGCATATTTCATAGAAGCATAACCACTAGCTTAATTTGTGGCGATTGGACCTATTGAACTCAATATCTTGTCTAATTGGTAATCAGACTACTTCACAAATTATCTCTAAACTATTTGTCAAATGCAAATAGACCACTCAAGCTCTCAAAAATGTGATTTCCCTTCCTTTAATCTTTGTAAAATATGTAAACATGCTTAAGCTATAATTAGAACCTCAATAATGTTGCAAAAACATTAACAAATTAATGACACTTTTGAGCTTCAAACCAAATCCAACACCTTTCTCTCCAAAGACCCACTTTTCTCTAATTCCTCTCAACCCTTCACATGACCCTCAAGACTCTAGTTTAAGCCCTAAAGAAAACCTAGTTATAGCCTGAGGTCGTTCTTAACAAGGTGAGTCTCCACTTACTCCATCTCATAGGTTGTCTAGTCGATTGAGTTGGAAATTCAAGTGTGAATTGATCAAGAAACAATCGAAAAGTTGGTAAAATTACTCAAGAAGAGGCCTATAAGTAACAAGGATGAGTTACTAAGGGATTGAAATACTAAGAGAAAAAGGAAATGGCATGATGGAATTATGAGTCTGGTAAGAAACTGTGAGTCCAACTCATAATAATTGGACTCACGGGTTCCTTATGCTGTATTTGTAAAACTCTATTCTAGAAGTATTTTTTTTTTTTTTTTTTTTTTTTGTTTTTTTCCTTTTTGCATTTTCCTTTTTCTTTTCCCAAATTTTCCTATCATTTATCTTTCTATATATTTTATAGGTTTTTCAAAATATTATGATTATTGAAGAGGCAAAGACATACACATATGCCAAAAGTTTCCTCATTGGTATTGCTACCTTAAACTCAATAGAGGCAAAAATCGCTATGATCTAGACTCATGTGAGTTGGGTGTGTGTTGGGCCTACAAATAGAACATCGTTAGTGTGTATCAAGGTTTGGCTTGGCACAACAACTCTAATGCTTAAGTTAGTAAGCATGTTTATGGATATGCAGGTAATAGTACTATGTAAGAGTCTAGGCAACATTACTATTCTTGTGGTGCAGTTACACAAGTCATGAAATCATGGTGAGTAAGCAATTGGCTTAATTACCATGGATGTGGGGTAAACCCACTAATCTATGTTTGACCGTGTTGGCTCTAAATAGTTTAGAGAGGTGTGCAAAGTGACTCTGAGCTAGGAACCACTTGCTTGTAGTATTTGGCAATCTACTTCCCGAACCAAGGGAGTTGGTGTCTTTGATAAACTTTGGGTCTCTTAAGAGGTCGGCTCATATGGATAATGGTTTGGATTAACCTTGGGAGGCTTGTGATCCATATTTGGCCATTCACAATTGGCATATATACATTACTTACATTAATTAATGGCCGTTAAGTGGGATTATGATTTTAACATAACATTTTGGAAAATTCTATATTATGGTCAATAATTTTGATGGAACCAGTCTTATCACAATCCAATGGCTCACATTATACCCAACCGTGATCGAATCACTAAAATAGTTAACATTCTAATTACTATATTTATTTTAACAATTAAATGGTTGACTGGATGATCATGTTGACTGTTGAGATGAAAATTACTCATATTTCTTGGGATTAATTTGGATTAATTTGTTATTAATTTTATAGAAATTATTTGGAATTAGTACTTATATGTGTTTTCTATGATTTTTAGGATTTTGAAGTCAAAAGAAGCAAATAATACAAGATTGGAACAAATTGGATCAAAATGCCAAAATCAGCAAATTTAGGCCGGCTATATTAGAATCATGGCCACCGGCCTTGTATCAGACCAAGTCAGCCTTGTCTCGCGCAACAAGCAGCGTGTGCGCAAGGAACACGCTTGAGAGGCGCGAGGTGCGTGCGCATGAGCATGAAGATGGCCGCCCGCGTGTGCGTTGAAGGCCGCCAGCCTATCCGAGTTGAGCGAGCAACAGAAGCACCAAAGCTGCCTGCTGAAGTGAAATGGCCATCAGCATGAAGTACTCTGGAGCACATTTGAAGAGCCAACGCCAGCGGCAAAGCCGCCGGCCATCCTGGAGATTTGCCGGCCATCTTGCTACGGAAAAGGAAATTGAAGAGTCATGAAGGATTTAGGCCGGCCAAAAGTGACTTAGGCCGCCGGCCTACTTGTGAACCGAGCCAGCCTTTGTCCATTCGCATTCCTTAACTCCCAAACTTGTATTTATCTATATTAGAGGGTTTCATTCTTGTATTCATTCATTCATTCATTCCCTATTCATTCACACAACATTGTAGAAAACCTTAGAGAGATTTTCTAGGGTCATGAAGGGCTAAATACAAGATCTAGCCAAAGGGATTATTGCAAATCAATTCAATGGATTGTGAGACCAAAGTGGTTTGATTTCATTGTTCTCTATTTGGAATATTTATTTCATCAGATTTATTTGTGATTGTTTGTCTATTATTGATATAACTTTGGACCCGGTTGTATTAGATAACAAACAATAATCAATCAATTAGGACTCATATCCGTAATTGTATGAATCTCCTAATATAAAGTGATGAAACAACACAATAGTCGTAAATAGATGATTATTTGTTGTTGTTGATGAAATATAATCTATTCTAAATAATCCATGCTCTATGAGATTGTTGATTAGGGTTAGGTCTCTCTAACTTCTAATGCAATTGATAGATTAAACCTTAAGAGCGTATTTAGGGTTGTCTATTCGATTAGGAATAATCAAAGATCTTATCTTGGTTATTTAATATATAAAAAGAGATTGATTTTCAGAGCTTATTGAAAATTATAACTAACCTATTCAAAATAGGAATAATAATTATTGAGTCAAGGATCAATCCCGGGAATTGAATTGTAATAAGACCTAGGCTAGATAATCTTTTTAATATAGAAATTCTTGTTAATTAGATATAGGTTTATTTTAATCGTGTGATTTCAAAAACCCCTTATTTTAGTTTACTTTTTCTCTTCTAAATCTCGATAGAAACTTGAGAATTTTACCAGTCCCTATGGAGACAATCCTGCTCACTCTATTTACAAATATTTAAAGCAGGTTGATTATAAATTATTATTTTTGTTGGATACGACACCCACCATTGACAGACTGTAGAAGCTTTCTAACATTTTTTGTGAGACAAAAAAAAAACATTTTGAAAACTTTTATGGAAGTTTAAACTAAACCACGTACTAATCACTCCCATTGCTATGTGCCATAATTAGATCTAGTATTTGTCTATCACTTATTAGTAAATGCATCTCTATGACACAAGACATGGAGTAATTAGTAGTAAGAGCAAATTAATAAGGATTCAACATTTAACAGACTGAAATAAAACATTCATAGATAGATAAACGTTGAGAATTAATATTTTTTGTTTTACATTCTTTTAGCAGAACATATATAATTGTTTTAATAAACATGAAAAAATAGCACAAAACGAAAAATATGTTTCCCATCAAAAAGAAAGGAATCTGGAAACAACAGACATAGCAAGCAATTGTTACGTAATCGTACTTAATACTTTTAAAACAAGAAGTGTAGTTATTGTATAAATTACGGACCATCCTATCATGTGGCTGAAGATTACCCGTTCCACTTCTTTTAACCCTTTCAGATATTATATACCATAATAATTTTTTAACATATGAATACATAGGTAATAGATATTTTAAAAATTATTTATATTACCCATATAAGAAGTTTTTATAAAATCATTCGATCAATCATCTAACTATAAAAATAAATATAATAATTTAACAATTAATTGTTTTAGTTTTTCGATTACAATTAATATAATGTGAGCTTTTAGATAGTAGCGATATCGATTCAATTAAAATTGATGATAAAAATATAAATTTTTTTATTTATATATTAATATATAATTAATAATTACATAACATATATCAATTCATATATGGTTCATTCGATATTTTTCGTCAAAACACGTGAAATAGTGATTTAACAAAAAAAAAAAAAAAAAAGAAAAGCATGCACAACACAAGCTGCCCGAACAAAACCTTTTCCTAACGATCCCTCCTTAACTCAACTCAACTCATCGTCCTAATCAGTTTTAAAAACCTTGATGGTTCCTGTCCGTCGGTCTTCGTTTTTTCTCTTTCTACGTGCAAATACAACTCATTAACCTCTTTCTATTCTCGAAATACGAGGCTCTGCTCTTTCTTCTCTCTTTCTGTTTTTTCAGTTCCATCCACCTAATGATTGTAATATTAATTACATCATCAATAATAATAACACTAATGATTATTAATACAAAATGTCTTCCATAATAACATTTTTACTGATCATCAACCATCCTTCTTGTTCTTCCATATCAATTGTACGAGCTCTGATAACAGCAACGACAACGATAATAGCGTTTCCCAGAAAGCTGTCTTCCCCATTAACATGGGCGCGTCAGCGTCCATTGACCGTGACGTTGACGGAAAGTTGATCCTTGTCACTGACGAGAAGGTAGTGCCGCCGTTAAGGTACAAAAGGTCTACAGGGGTTATCGTACCAGGCGTCGTTTAGCTGATTCCGCTGTTGTCGCCGAAGAGCTTTGGTACGTTCTTTTTCTTTTTCAATGTTTTAGATTTAGAATATGTTATGCTTTTTTTTTTTTTTGGATGTATTTGAAGAAAAGTATAAAAAAAAAAGAAAGTACATTGTTTTGTTCTGAGTTTTCTTTGTCCGGGAAAAAAAGTGAATTTTCTGAATTTAGAAACAAGAAGGGTCATGCTATTTTTCATTTAAAAAAATGGGGAAAAGAAATCGCTTTTTTTTTTTTTAAATTAAAAATTTAGTGTTCTGAACTTTTGGGAGGAAAAACTGTGTTTGAATATTTTATTGCAGTTCTGGGGTTTTGGATTTTTAACTTGAAGATCACAAGAATAGTCCTAAAGTTGGAGAAAGTTGAAAAGAAAGATTAATATATATATATATATATATTTTTTTTTTTTTCTTATTCTAAATTTTTTTGATGCCGTAAAAGCCTTTTTTTTTTTTTTAAATTATATAGAGTTGTCAATTAGAAATGAACGTCCATAAAATTTGGTTTGAAGGTGGCAAGCTATTGACTATGCGAGGTTGAATCATAGTACAATCTCTTTCTTCCATTTCGACAAGCATGAATCTCCAGCTTCTAGGTGGCATCGGGTTGGCGTTAATGCTTCCAAGGTGATTATTAATTTGATGATCTCAATTTTCTTTCCCCTTTTGGTAGTGTAGATTTTAGAATCTATGATTGAATTTATGTTATTTTCAATTTAGGTAAAAGGGAAACATATATTTAAAATAATTGTTGTTAAACATGGTCTCTGAAGTGGTGCTGCTGCTGATTCTCCTTCATATTTAGTGTCCCTTTTTTTTTTTTTTGACGGGTTAAGGAATGTTTAGGAAATGAAACTTGGTATTGAATATGGATCGTGTTTATTGGGAGCACAAAGCGAAAACGAAATGTTCATATCTTTACGCTTGCATTTTCTTGTTCTGGCTTGCTGTTTGTTTATATGGGATGATTTCTGTGAAAGTGATATAGAGTTTTTGGACTAATTTTGGGCAGGTTGGAAAGGGTTTATCAAAAGATGCCAAAGCACAGAAGTTGGCTTTTCGGCATTGGATTGAAGCTGTTAGTACCTCACACCGTGTTTCTTATTACTTGATAAGATTCGGAAAGGACTTCTTGTAACCTCATAATGCGATTGCTTCCATGTAGATTGATCCACAGCATCGATATGGGCACAACTTGCAATTTTACTATGAAGCATGGTGTCAATCTGATGCTGGCCAGCCTTTTTTTTACTGGTAAGATCACTTTTGCTTCACTTGTCCATGCTGCTTTCATCCCTCAAAAGGGAAAGAAGGAAAATGCCTGTGGATCCATATGCCATCTGCTTTACCTGGTGCTGCTATGTTGTAGGTTGGATTTAGGAGATGGAAAGAAGCTTGATCTCAAAGATTGCCCAAGATCAAAGCTTCGACGACAATGCATTAAGTATCTCGGACCTGTATGTTCTTTTCTTTCTATTCATCAATGAATTACCAACTCGATTAGAAAATTTTTTCACATTCTTCTGTTCAAGTTCTTTAATTGGGTGAAATACTACTTTATATATGCTGCCATGTGCTGTTGTTTCCTAATCCCAGCTTGAGCGAGAAGCTTACGAGTACATTGTAGATGATGGGAAGATTATTCATAAACTATCTCAAGAACCTCTTGATACAACTGAAGTCCCTGGGGTTAAATGGATATTTGTAGCGAGCACGACACATAGACTATATGCTGGTGTGGTAAGTTGATAATTACTCTAGTGTTGAAGCGTTACTGGAAGTTTTGATTTATTTGTGTTATAGTAATGTTGTTGAGCTTCCAGAAAAAGAAAGGGCAGTTTCATCATTCTAGCTTTCTTGCCGGAGGAGCCACATTAGCTGCTGGAAGATTTTCAGTGGAGAAGGGAGCACTTAAGGTAGAAATTTATACGGTTCTTTCATTTGTGTTTCCTTCACACTGAAAATCACATATTGCATTGATTCATATTCATCTCGGGCGTCTTAAGAGATAGACTATACTGAATTCTCATTTTAAAATTTGCTGATCAAGAAACAGTTGCACTTGATCGTCATTGTTCAATCAAATTACCTGTAAAATGGCTTCTTCTACAACCAACACCATCATCCAGTCACTGGAACCATCCATGGTGTAATTTTAAGTAATCGGTATGAGGACCTCCTGAACATTGTGGCATATGCTCGTAAATTGCAGAGTTCAAATCCTTACATTGTTATTCAACCCCTATTTCATTAAAGGGTCTATTTGATGGGGTTTATATCAGTGGGAATCGACTTTTGATATTCGTAATTGTTCATATTGACCATGCTTTGTCTAAGACTCTACTGGCCACCCATAATTATGAGAAGCAATTTTGTATTTAGTTCTCCCTATGGTCTTTGATATCTGGCGTTTGGTTTTTCACAGTCCATATCACGGTACAGCGGTCATTACCGGCCAACGGACCATAGCTTTCAGATCTTCCTGAATTTCCTGTCGGACAGTGGAATCAATCTAGACCAAGTTGAGGTAAAATGTTGGATAAGCCCAAGTATGTACTTCAAGTTGCAATTGTTAACTTGTCAAAAGCGATCATTTGCTATCTTTTCTTTTTTCAGATCGTCAGTGCAGATGAAGATCCTGAGACACTCGGGGCAGGCCAATCTAGTTTAGATGCCAGTCCAGCTCGGGATTTGGAAGGACAAGAGCTTCCAATTGCTGAAATACCTAAAGAGGAAGAGGAGAAAGAACCTGAAGCATCATTATCAATTGAAATGAGGAAGCCGAAATTGGAAATCGATTACAAAAGAACTCTATCTGGTGGTCTTCAAAGTCCAAAAGCTCAAGTTCCCAAGAATTTGATCTTAGAAAGAATGAACTCCAAAAAAGCAACCAAATCATATCAACTCGGGCATCAGCTATCGAGTAAATGGACGACGGGAGCTGGCCCCAGAATTGGTTGTGTTGCTGACTATCCTCACCAAGTGAGACATCGGGCGATGGATTTGGTTAATTCATCTCCCAAATACCAAAATAACGGTGTCATTTACTGCTCTTGTCTCCTGGGAATTATTCCTTACTAAGGTGTAAAAAATAAAAAATAAAAAAATAAAAAATCGAAAGTTTTGGTTGATGAATAATGTTGTACTGGATTTTCCTTTCTGTTTCCACTATGATCAAACTCCTTATTACACGGTTTTGGTCTATCGATATGGAAATAACTCGCATTTCTTCATAACTATTCGTCTCATCATCTATTAGATTTTGATTATGGAATGCCTTCTGTTTATTTGGCTCATTTGATCCATGTCTAGCCTCCTAAATCTTATAATATTAATTGTACGTATGAACCAAAAAAAAAAAGTAATAATAATATCGCATTGCTATTCATAGGTTCAAAGGTTATAGATTCTTATGAACGTTATTATGTTAATATGCAATTCCTTATGTAATCATTATTATTTTAATCCATTACAAGGAAGCAAACGGAAAATTTAAATTGATTGTACTTGGTCTTTTCATACTTAGCCCTGTTTTACGTCGGTGCAAATCCTTTCAAGGATACAACAGTGGTGACCTGATTTGGAGGACAGAGTGAAAGACATGGGGGTCACCATCGCTAACATAGATAGCTGGAGTTTGTGGTCGCGGTTGGGCCCGAAAATTTGTGTCGAAAAATCAAGTATTACAGAGACTATAGTAAGCGGAAATTAAAACACTAGGACTGGGCATCCTTATCACAATAATTCGAGTCTTTGACCCTTTTAATAGGTTTATCCTGTCCATAAATTAGGAACTCGCACTGTAAATACAGTCCCCTGGGGCTGGGAAAATTTAGTTTAGGTCCTTACATCGTACTGCTAAAATTGTCTTGTGCTTTGTCCCAACGGTTAAATATAAACTAGATCAAGATGGACTGGTATTATGTTAAATTTCTATAATAAAAAATACTAAACATAATGTACATTAATATTAAGTCAACCATGACAATACTCGAACTTTGCAAAAGTATCACGCACATCGTCTCTAGTTGGAATCTAAGCATTTCTTAAGCAATTCGCTAATGGAAAATCCAAACTTGATTGAAAAAATATATATCTTTTTATCTTAGTTGGTGTGTGTATGTGTTTTTTTTTTTTTTTTTTTTACCCTCACTCTCCTTTCTCTCTTCCCCTACCATCCTCCTCCCCCTTCTCCTTTCTCTTCTTTTTTGTTATTTTTTCTTTTAGTTTTTAGATTGCGACTATTAGATAACATTACAATATCTAAACAAGACAAAAAAAAAAAGAACAAACTAATAACCAAACTCATCCAAATTGGACGGATTCGATTAAAAGAAATAAAGTTTCCATTCCACGTCAGGGAGAGTGAAAAAAGATAATAAAAATATGCCAATTGGGATAGAGAGATATCTCTCTCTCTCTTTTTTTTTTTTTAATCAAGTTTCGGTTCTACGTCAACAAATCGCTTGAAAAATGGTCGGATTCCAGTCAAAGTACTATGCATGAAACTTCTAAAAAGTTCGGGTATTATTATGTTACAAAATTTTTTTTATGTACTAAATTGTTATAAATCAGAAAATTTAGGTACCGTGAATAAAACTTACCCTACCAACTATAATAAAGAAAATAATTTTTTATTCGGGTCCACTTGCCACGTTAGCATTTTAACGAAAAAATAGACGAATCCATCCAGAGCTATAAAACTTTTAAAAAGTTCAGATACCATTTTGGTACAAAATTTTTTTAGATACCAAATTATTGCAAACCAAAATGTTCAAGTACCATTGATGAAACTTACCCTATTCTACGAGATAAAGAATTTAATATACAAAAAAGTAGTGTTGAACTAATTAAAATGGAAATAGTACATTTTTACTTTTTAATATTTGGTCTTTTTTCTTATATGAGTTTTTGATGTTTTTCAATGCTAACAAATTATTTAGACCTATTTTAACATGGTTAATTTTTCTACCCATATTTGACACATGACAACATGTTATTAATCCAAATAATTATTAATTTAAATGAATAATATAATTAAATATATAAAATTTAATCAAGATAATAAAATAGTAAAAAAATGGATAAGTTGAATCTAAAAAAAAAACCCCAAATCCCAGAAGCCATTAAAAAAATAACTTGAAATAAGAAAACAGATCTTCTTCTAAACCCTTTCTTCAATGGAACACCCTCGAATCAATCCCAAGTTCCAAAACCAATCTCTCTGTTCCAATTTCATCCGCAAAGTAAACTTTAAATTAACCCCAAAAGTTCCAAACTTTACAAATAAAAACATAGGAATTTCCTCAAAATTTCAATCTTTTTCAAACCTTGACCCACAAATATCACCTTTGATAACCATAAAAAATACATTGAACATATAAGCATTTCATGCCACATCTCGCATTTACTTTCGAACTTGTCTTGTCACGTGATTCTTTCCTTAATACCTCTTCTTAAATGGCTAGGAATGAACTTAGACCTTGAGTTGGCCTTGATTTGTAATGGGCAAGGTTGAATAGCGACAACTTAAAAGTGCACCCAATGTTCAATTCTTTTGTTCAAATTGGAACACCGTTTTGAGATGATTTCGACTGTTTAAAATATCGCCTGTGTTGATTTTGTGAGGAAGAAATTTATAAAATTAAAAACTTGTTTAAAAACTATTAATTTGCAAAATTTTTTAGAAATTCATGGCTGTGGAGTTTTTTGAAAATAGAGTGTGGAAATAATTCAATTTTTGTGTTGTTATTTTGAGTAAACGAATGTAATTTTATTCATGATGGCATGATTCTACCTTGATGAAATGGTCGATTTTGAATAGAAAGCATTAATTTGTTTAAAGGTTCTACCTTGATGAAATGAATATCGTGAAGGAGAGGATTTGTTGACTTTTTCTATGGTTAGGGAATAAATGGAGAAGAATGGTAAGAAGAAGGGGGCAGACATCAGTCAAAGAAAAATGAAATTTAATGGTATCTAGGAAATTAAGGTTTTTTCTAAATTTTATTTGAGGTGTAGGAAGTTTCTTTTTTTTTTTTTCCTTTTTGTTTTTATCTGAGAGCCAAGAAGAAGAAGAAGAAGAAGAAGAAGAAGTAGTAGTGGTGGTGGTGGAAGAGAGAGAGTAAAATAGAAAAAAAAAAAAAAATAAACCAACTAAGACAAAAATATAATTTTTTAATCAATTTTGCTTTCCACGTCACATTTGAGCTGAAGAAGTGGTTGGATTTTGACCAAAGATATTGTGAAATAATTACAAAGTTCGGGAATCTTCGTAATATAATTTTTTTAACTATTATTTTGTTATTAAAAAAAAAAGTTCAAATACCATGAGTGAAACTTACTAAAACAAATTAAAACATAGAAAAAAAACTTATTGCACACATAAGTGTAAAGATCAAATCTTTACTGCAAAATTCAATCTAACTCAACTCAAACAAAAATTAATGGCAACAATTAACATATATATTGTAGTGTCCAAAGGCCAAAAACAAACAACATACAATCAGATCGCTTTGTCTGTGCTGCATCAACATGGAATAGTCATCATTGTCAACTTTATAGGTTTGGGTTTTAATGGTACTGCGAAGACAAAATAAAAAATAAAAAATAGTGATTGATTCTTTTTATTGAAAAATGAAGAATTTAGACTTAAAAAAAAAAAGGCACTTTTCATTGGAATGGTTGTTCAAGAAAAACTAGAATCTGAAAATTTTACTTTGCTCATATAAAAAAAATACGATAAAATAAAAAACTCACTATTAATTTATGCCATCTTTTTCTTTTTGTTGTATTTTGATTATTTTAATTAATTTATTAATTATAAAATTTATACTCATATTTAATTATATTATGAATTCAAGTTAAATATTGAAACAAATTGAATATCATCACACATCAAATATGGACGAAAAAGTTAATAGTATTAAGACAAGTCCTAGTATGTTAATGTTTAAAAATGCTAATGACTTATGGCTCATATATTGGGAAAAAAAAAGGGTTAATGGCTCGTTGTTGAGAACTGAAAATGTAATTTTTCCAAACAAAATATACAAAGGTCTTTCAAGTTGAGTGGTATGATTTATGAACACCAGTTTTCCATTGGATTGACTTGGTTTAATTTCCTCTTCCTAAAAATTTTTGTATATTGCAAATGGAAAATAATAATAATCTAATAAACCAAATCTACTGTTTACTAAAATTTAACTTATAACCGTAAGAGTATTCTTTTGGTTTAAAGGAGACTTTTTTAGAAAATTATTGACAAAGGTGACATAGTATAAAGTATGCGTCCATTACACTACAATAATTATATATATTATATAGTTAAATTAAATGCATATCTTTATTTGAAAAAGATATTTACACAATCACACATGAATATACTATTTATATCCAAAATATTTGTCGCATGTTTTTTATTTTTAAATATTTCCTTTTCATTATTTGCTATACTTACTGATTATCTTTCATCCACCTTGTCTAATTTATGAATTAGTATTGTTGCTGTAGTAGCAGAGGTTGTTGTTGATGATGTGTATTTCCACTTGTTTACACATATAATTATAATAAGATACTAATATGTGTTTTACCTGTGGTATAAAGATCTAGCATACGAGCACATATACAATTAAAAATAAGTTTCCTTTTTTTTATATGTAAAAATTATTAAAAAATATAAATTGGAATCTATATATAATTCATTAACGGACATTTCTTATGCAATGTTGATGACTCTTTTTTACGACCATGAAACAAATTAGCCCATTTTTTAAAAGTATATTTTAGGGAAATTGTAGGAAAAAAAAACTAATTGGCTTAATATGATAGTCATAAACATATCTTATCCACGTACATTATGCTTTCTTTGGATTTATAAAAATAATTAAAATTTATATAATCTTTTAAAATGAAAATTAAATAATTTGGATGTCAAAAACACTATAGAATCATAAAACGTTATGCTTATTAATATTATTGTATTTTTATTGTATGGAGAACTTTATATATATGATTTGATGATTTGAACAAATTTTTATAATTTTTTTTCTGATATAGATTAACATATGCACTTATAATTTGTGACTTTAAATAGTATTATTAATGGTTATTACCAACTGACCAAACTATTCGAATACCATTCAAATTCGATTTGAGAACATGAACTTGGAGTTAAATTACTTTGAGTCTTGAAACTTCATGATGTTTAGCTTAATTATCTTGTAAGTTTATGTTAAATTGAGTTTAAATTGAGTTTGAATATTAATATTATTTCAATTAATTTTTGGTTGAGTCAAGTTTAAGTTTGTCTACTACCACTTTAAATTAAATTTGAGCTTAAAATTCTAAACTCTACTATGTGTGTGTATTGAAATTTTGAGTTAAGCCCAAATTCAAACTTCTTATTATGTCATTTTGATTTGACTCATCACAACCCTACTTCTCTCTCTCCCCCTCCCTCCCTTCCCCTTTAATTATTCTTATTTTATAATATTAAAATAAATCTCTGTAATTTAGTGCTTTTATTGCCTTTATCTTTCTTTTAATATTGTATCTTGCAACATATATATATATATATATATGTATAAAACATAAACATGTGATGTTCAACATGAAATGTTTAAAAGAGTACTTTTATTCAGATGCTTACTAATTACAACTACCCACTTTTTCACACGGCCTCCAGCCTCCCAGATAATTATCCACACTATCGATAGTTTATTTGCGGTTTCATCCTTGATCCTTTTACGATTTTTCTCCTTTTTCTCAACGTTTCATATATACATATATATATATATATATATAGATAGATTATTTTTCTCTTTTATGATCAACATTTTTTTTAATCAAACATGTCTGTGTTTTCTAATATATATGTTTATTTTCCATGCGCCCATGATATGAATATGGCATGTTTACTACTAGTATTTTACAAGAATCTTACTTAACATTCAATATTTATAAAAAAGTGGGCAATAGAATAAATGTCAAATTTGGTGTCTGAACTTTATATGAAGATTTAATATGGTATATGAACTTTAAAATGATTTTTAATATCTAATCAAACTTTATTATTATTATTTTTACAACTTCTTTAATTTGTTTACTTTTTTATTGCTAATGTAGAAGATAGACATGGATCAGGTCATAGTCAGACCTGACCAAACTGCTACCGATGGGTTGACTTGTCGGTTAGGTTAGTCGTATGAGTTATGACCTGCCATATGACCCTGCATGTAGCCGCGTCATTAACGGGTCAGCTCTCAACCCATCGACCTAGTAGATTAGCCCAGGTTGGCCCATTAAAAAAAAGCAAAAAAAATGCAAATAGTGAAAATAATTTCTATTCACAATATTTAACGAGTTGTTACTATTTACAACAACACAAATAATTAATATGGTTAAAAAGGATGTATGACTCCATTTAAATAAACTTTTAACCAAAGGATCCTTGTGCTTCTTACCAACATGGGACTCATTTTGTCTTTGTTTGTGTTTTGAGTGTATTTTAGTTCCATATTACTAATTTTACAAGTAGACTTGGATGTGCTTGTGTCATGTTCCAAAAGGTACCTTAGACATGGCAGTCCGCCATATACAGTATTAAAACTTAAGAATGACTTCCCGAAGTCATGCGAAAGCTTTAACACCATATGGAAGGCGTCTATCACAACAATAGGAGACATCGGTGGGATATGTAGTTCGGGATAGTAAATACAACATACAAGAAATCTAAATAACCATCTAATTTATCATTAAGAGAATATAATCCTTACATCATCTTAGGAGTTTTCCCCTATAAATCTCCGAACAATCATAATATCATCTTATTCTTTCACATAAGGAAATAATACTAACACCAAAAGATATTAAAGGATATCTAGTCTAAGATCTTCAAAAGATTTCCAGAAGCTCCCCAAAACATAATCTCACTCAAGTATATGAAGTCCTCGGGCATAAGAGATATTGGTCATGTTACAACAAAAGTCTATCGGAGTATAAGCATAACTAGCTTAGTGAGAATATTTCTCAAATCAACGTACTCATATCAATAATTTCCAAACAAGTTATTAACAAGCATATGAATGCATCAAGCAAGTGAACAAGCAATACATATGATCTACCGAAAATCATATGTTTTGAATGAATTTACCTCTCCATTCGGGGTTAGGTGTTTTAGGCTCTTTAAAACCCATATTTGAAATCCAACTTATGTAGTTTATTTCTGGCTCCTACTTACCTATCCTGAAATAGTTCTTTTTGGCTCCTATTCGCCCATCTTGCAAATTTATGGCTTCTACAAACCCGACTACTATACTCTTATCCCATCGAGTATAATAGCTCATGAAATGAAACTAACTACGTGATATGTATGAATCAATTATATAACTCATAATATATGATTAAAGTAATTTAAAGGTGATAACAAAATTTGCACACACTCCAACATAAGAATAAAACACAATTTAATTCACAACAATTCATGTCTTGGTATGCTTAGCATTCTTTTAACAAATATTATCATGCATAATTTATTTTCATCTTTTCCTATTTCTAGTGCCTCTAGCTACAAGCATAAACAAGTACGTAAAAGGTAGGAAATAAACTTATTCAGCCATGAGGACACTTCTTTCTTATAGATGAGTCGATCGGTATTTCCATTAATCGAAATAATCTTCTAGGTATAAACACTCCTCCTCAGGATCACCTAATCAAGAAGAATATCCATAATGAGTATTTCTTGTTGATTCTATGGCACTTATTGAAAACTATGTCATAAGATCGTTAAAATTCGTATAGAGAGTAATTCCAACTTAAAATGGCAATAACTTGGTCATTTTAATTCGGAATTGCGTATATAATATATCGTTTTCTACCTATTCGAAAAGATCTATCCATTTCTAAGGATATTTTTGTCATAAAAAGCCATTTGAGTTGCAAAATACTATGGTACTGATTAGTTACGAATTTATAGTTCACAAAATATGATTTTTCCAAACTTCTCTTTACTCAAAAATCCTTAAGCAAAATATAGGGATAATTATATAGTTGAAAAATCCTTTGAACATATATATACACTCATATTGTATGCATGATTTTTGTGTGTTGTCTCAATATTGATATTTCACAAATAATTTGTCTTTAAGAGTTTTAAAAGATGAAACTTTGAAAATTTCTCCTTTTTGCATTATTAGAAGGAAAACTAAAATATAATTGAGTTGTTATGAGTAAATGTTTTTCTATTATAATTTCATTTTCTTACTTTTCAAAAGTAAATTAATTCCCAAAAATTTAGTTCGTTAAGTTATCTACCAACATTATTTCTAGTGATTGAAAAATAAGTTTTTCAAAATATTTCTTAAGTTTTTTGCATGCTCAAATATTTTGAGGAGTTGTGTTGTATGGTTTCCTCTCATTTTCATATTCTTTTTCTTCTTTAGAAAATAAGTTTACTTTTAAAACTTTACTTTCTTAGCAAATTTTATATTTTACCCTGATTGGAAAAACTTGTTTTATTCTTAATATTTATCAAATAGTGGAATAATTCTTTTAGATAAGTTTATAAGAAGAGCTTTCCTAATAAAGAATTGTCAATATTAGATCTTAGCAAAATTTCATTTGAACAGAGAATAACAATCTATAAAAATTAAGTTGTATAGAAATTTTGTTAGTATATGATTTTCAAAGTCTATAGTGAACCTATTTAAGTTTTTATAAAAAATATGGTTAAGTTAAAATCTTAAATTCAACGAAAAAAAAATTCTATCTTTATGGTATTTAGTTTTGATTTATAAAAGAAATGAGTTCTTTTCATTTGAAGTAATCTTGGGCACTAATACTTTAAAACTTATGATTAACTTGTCTAAGCTTTTGAACAGAATTTATTAAAAACAATACTTAGACTTCTTGTTGAAAAATCCTTTGTTGAGAAATTTAGTTCACTTTTCCTTGTTTAATAAAGAGCCCATTTTTATTTTTATTTAAGACAACAACATTCCAATCATACATGAATATGATTATGTAGCAATGTAAAAGTAAGAATAATATATAATAAGATAGAAAGAAATACTCATAAGCAAATAAACGTAATAATAATATGGTCAAGTATTGGGAACCTTAGCTTCATCAAGGCAACCCGGGACTAAGAATAGACTAGTCCCAAAAGAAAAGAAAAATCGTTTTGACTTGATATGGACAAGTCTAAGACTAGAAAGACTAGTCTTAATAATAGCATGAATTAAATAAATAAATTGCAAATCATGAAAATAAATAAATAACAAGAGAGCTTATATGTTCTAAAAAAATATATATACATAATATACATAATACTATATAGAAGTTAGATTAGAGAAAATAATAATAACAATAATAACAACAACATAATAACAAATCATAATGTAAAATATGAAGATGAACAAAAACAAAACATGAACATGTTGTTGCTTCTTTAACTCTCATGAGTCTAAGAAACATACACTAAGCTCATGCTAAGTTGTATGACATGATAAAGAGATATAGATAAGATTTTACCTAAGGTTTAATGGAAGATTTGAAAAAATATGAATAGGTAGTGTGTTTGTTATTTTTCTTGAAGAGCAGTAGATGATAGAGGGTGTTTTGAGAGGGGATTGTTGGAGAGAGGTTTTGAGAGAGAATTTTGGTAGAGTTTTGTGTTATGTAAAATGAATGTGTGAAAGACTTAAAGAGGGAGGGAGTATTTATAGAATTTTGGAATGAAATTTTGATGTAATAAAATAAAGTGAAAAAGAAATAATATTGAGAAAGAGAGAGGGAGGTTGGCAGCAACAGGAGGAGAAGAGAGTGTTTTGATTAATTTTTGTATTTTTGTAATGAAAAGAAGTAATGTGTAAGGTTTGATGTGAATAAAGTTGTGTGGAAATATAAAAGTGTAATATATAGGTGTATAGGTAGTAAGAAATAGGTGTAAGAAAAATTAGAGATAGTGAAATAGTAATAAATAGTAGGAATAGTACTATGAATAGTAAACTAGATAAATAAAATATCGGTAGTAATAAAAATACGCGTAAACGAGCTATATCTGATATTTTTAGTTATCGAAAAATTATGAAATTGATATTTTTGAAATCCTTGTATTTTTACAAGTCTAATGGTATTTTAGGAATATTTTCACTATCCGGTGCACCAGGGCACGATTTTTGAAAACTTATCCCATTTGGATCTGAAAGACATTAGAAAATTACGAATCTGATATTTTTATACTTCCCTATATTATTACAAACTCTTATAAGCCATTAACTAAAATTTGTTTTCTAGGGTTTGAGAACGCGGGTTTACCGGAGTTGAAACTGTTAGATTGTCTTAATCTTTGTTGACTTTTGAAACTCCAGTTTGACCAGGGTTAAGGTTTAATCTAACTTTACCCTAGAAATTGAGGTGTTTACATTAGGGATCAGATAGATGGATTGTCTCACGCTCAGATTTTTTAATTGAACGATTATTGAATTTTCTATTTTTGTTTTTGAAGATTCTCTTATGAAATCTCATGATCGAAATTGTTTAAGGTTCGGTTTCAACTTGGGTCATTCTTTAGGGTTTCAATTCGGTATTCCAAAACCAGTCTCGAAAAATTCGAAGGTTTACAGCTTGTATATAAATAAATTCACATCAGCAACAATCCTTCTAACAAATGGGCTAAAGACTATTGTTCTTAGGTCTAATTTTATTTTAAGTTAAAGATTTATATAAATTATTTTTAAATTTATTACATTAATATAAATATTATATGAATATAAATGTATCTTTATTTTACTTCTTTATTTCTAATTTTATCTTTTAAAAGAATAATTAATGTAATTATATTTAAATTATTACTTAAAAGATTATTGGCCAGTTTAGCAAAGACTGGATCATGAATTGGCAAGTGGCCAAAACGGCCTGAATTCGAACCCGTGTTGATGTCTAGTGGATGAGATGGCTAATCACTGAATTTTTATCACCCGTAATGTCATCTAACATTAATAGGTTGTCTCTTCCATATCAATAAACAAAACAAATAATGCTAAGTGATGTTATAGAAAGTTCGATGGATATTAAATTGATAACTTTAAAGTTTATATACCTTTGAAAAAAAAAATAGAAAAGCTCATATGCTAAATTAAATTTTCTCGCAAACTTCAAATACCAAATTTGATATTTTTCAATTAAAAAAAAAAAAGATAAAAAGAAACGCTAAAAGATTATCAACCTTGTAGAAAGAATTTGTGGCCAATCAAACTTGGATATTTTAAAGTGGTTCATATGGTCAAAGGGATGGAAGCTCCGTCAGATTTTGGCATGTGTCATGACCAAGATTAAAAATTATATGGCCCTTTGCTCCAAAATGCAGGTCAAGTTACTATCAAGAGAATGGTGGATCTCCGACAATCTACCTGGATATCCCATCTCCGATTGGTTATCATCTAACATTGGGCCATTCTTTTTGAATTGGCTAAGTAATGATGGTCAATCCGTCTCCTTATCTAAGAGGAGGAAAGCATGTTACAGACCAACAAGGTATAATAAAGACAACCAGTCAAGGATGAAAAAAAATAGTAGTTTAAAACAAAAATTAGTTAGATCTATAATAGTTACAATAGATTGTAACTGAATAACAATAAAAACAGCCACTGTATAAACATATATAAATAGATGATAGAAAGAAAGCAAAAAGATATAAGATAGAACCCATTTCAAGTAATCACGGTGTGTGATTTAGGAGCTTCTAGCTAGCTTGAAGGCCACCATATCAATAATCACATCTTCACCTGTTATCTTGCCATAAACACAAACACATTCAAGCATTAGCATGAGAATGAAATTTGAATAAAACATATGAATTAGGGTTTTCTAAAGTCTACCTTGTAAAGAGAGTTAAAAAAAAAAGGCAACGGTGGGATTAGAAAGTAGCTTTTTATAATAAGGCAAGTGTGAAATTGGGCTAGGCTGAGTAATTGTCCTAACATTTGATACTCTTGTCTTCTTAAACGAGTCTTGGAGATTCTTGAAGATTTTGATTTGATCTTGACTTTTCTTGGATTCTAACCTTTGGATTTCTAGGTTGTTGATTTTATTGCAATGGTACTCGCAGTAGAAATGAAAACACCTTCATAGTGAATGCAAATGGACAAGTTGGAAAAATCTCTAATGACTATTAAAGAAAGTTTACTTCAATTGAATACAAGAATGGCTAGAATTGATAGAATCAGACTTAAGAAGTTTTATTTAAGCCAATTTCTAAATAGAAGGGAGTCATCATATTCTAATTTTGATGAAGATTCATCATTTTCATTAATCGATTAGAAGAAACATGATCATCATCATTAGAAGCAGCATAATCAAAATTTGCAACAAGTTCCATCATCATCAGCATCACCATTTAAATTTCCATCATCTAAAGTAGAGGGTATCTATAAAATAGTAAGTGATACTAATTGTTCATTGCAATTTATCAATTCTAAGCTAGATATATTGAGACTTAATTAGCCTTGTTATGAAATGTTGCAAGTATCATTACATGCATCACTTCATTCATCTACAATGAACATAATCAAGCAAGATATTCCTAGATTCTTGGGTCAATATCTACTTTCTTGAGTGTTACAAGTGGAAATTTTCTTGGATTACTATCACATAGATGAAAAGTATTATCCTAAGATTGTATTTTTTGCTATGCTAGATCATGCCATATGTGGTATAATAGTATGGATGAATTCAATCATTTTAAAATTTGGGACCACTTTGTTAAGCTACTTTTCATATGCTTTGGACCATTTGAGTATGATTGAAAGGATGGTAGATTCTATTTTGTTGAAAATCCTGAGAAATAGGTAGAAATTGAGTATAATGGAGAAGAGTTGTTGATTTTGATGTTTATGATGAGCATTTGATACAAGAAAATTCAAAATCACATACTTATTCTTTTGAAGAATGTAAGGATGTACTAATTACATCTAACGATGAACCTACAATGCATATTTCTGTCGGTAATGGGGACTTCGGGAATGTTGAAAATTCAAATTATTGTAAGACAAGTTTAATGCTTAAAGTTCCATCAACAAGCATTGATTTTCAATTGAGAATAAAACAAGTAGTAGAGTATGAAGGATTTTTTTGGGATTTGGCTCAAGGACTTCAATTCAACACTCTAATGCCTACCACCTACATATTGTCTAATATGGGCTGCTGGCAAGTATTAAAAGATCTCAGCTCATCATTACCACAATCTAGGTGTTTTCTCAACCATAGAGAGCACGGATATCTCATATATTAGTCTCATTAGCAGCTATGGGAGTGTTTTATACTTCAATTAGCTCAAAAATTCAAATTTTCGTTTTATATTAGTGTTATCACTAGCATACTAGTGGTATAGGTAGATGACACATTTCAAAAATATCATTTTCATCATTACCCCATATTGTATTCTTTATGGAATGTGACACATGTGAATCTAAGAATATGGAATCATATTCATTCACTTTAATGGATATTAGACAAGACATGGTCGTTTATTCCCATAAGTTCCACATTTAATTGTTTCTCCAATAGTGTATGCAACACGGTTTAGGTGAATTTTGTGTTGCTTAGTAGAGATGAGGAATTAACCTTATCTCAAGTTTATTTTCCTAAGCCAAAATCAATTTTTAGCTAATTGAACAATATACAGCAACACGATCTACTGGAAATCGTACGTAAAATGAATTTCACCCTCCATATTGGGATTTAGGGAATGCTTTGAAATATTGGAGTCCTTTTGACTAACACACTCTATTGGGTTCCAATCAACTACCACTACTCAGTCATCGGGTTTCTTACCCAAAGCGACTAATCTAGCATGGCTTCTTCATGAGGCCGTATTCCCCGAACGTTGTAATTCCCCATGCTTGAGCTAAGTACTTTATATTTCCGGTCCCATGCATGGGAGAAGTAGTGAAATGAAATGCGACTCATTTCATGCCATGCATGATCAATTTATATGTTACTTTCCAAACCATGTTAAATTTCCAATTTTAAGGTGATCAACACATCTATCACAAACATACCAACATGATATCAATACAAGCATATTAACCAAACATGAAAGGTTTTGATATACTTATGGTTTCTTGATTAAGCATGAAAAATACAAGATATCCCAAAGGTGAGCCCACATAAAAATTCATTTTTATCTTTTTTCTATATATACAAGTGCACTAATTTACAAGCACAAGCAAGAATATGTAAAGTATAAGGAAACTCACTCGGCCATTATGCCACCTCCTAGTTGAAATAGTCCTCGGGAAATGGGTGTCAAATTCCTCGTTACCTAATCAAAAGAAATATCTCAAAGTGAGTATTTCATGAATGTTTTACTTCAATTTCTAGCTTTATCAATTTAAATTTGCATAATTTTTCCAGTTGCAGGAATTCGAATTTAAAATAGCCATAACTTACTCATTTTAACATTGATTTTTGCATATAAGTAATCGATCTTTTCCTACTTTGAATGATCTATCCATTTCTAAAGGTATTTTGGACATTTATGATCGTTTGACTCTCGGAGTGGTACTATGCAAAATGGTTCCAATTTTGGTTTTTTGTCACATTTTGCTACTTTTACATCTTATAGACTCTCTAAATTAATGTACATCATTCCTATACTTAAAAGAAAAATTCTAAATAATAATAGTAGTTCAAAATATATGCATGATCCTAGTGATGTTGTTCAATTAAAATTTCTACTAAGACATTTTTATGGGAAAGCAAAAAATTCTAGGTTTATGGAAAAATTGGCTTATTAGTAGAAATTTACTTTTCTTAAAACTTAATAAATATACGATTTTAGGAAAAAGGATTTTTAAGTTATAAACTTAGAATTATGTTTATAACTTAACCATTAAATAAAATTTTGAGAGAATGATCTTGTTTTAAATTTCCCTTGTTGTCAAAGGATTTTTCCTCACATCTCGAAAATAAGTTTTTAGTCAATATCATACATAACAAGAAATTATCAATCTAAAATGGTGCAAAGCTTCATTTTAGCATAACAACATCACTATGAATAGTTTATGTATATGAACATAAAACAATCTCTTAGACTCATTAATTTATGAAAATAATTACAAAACAATAAAGAACATAAAGGTAAGAGATTTAATGTATGAGAGCATTAACTTATGATCAAGCCTCCCTAGAACTCGAAATGATTCAATCACCTTGAAAAGTGATAAGAGCGTATTAGTTGTATCAAATAATCAATAATAAAACTCAATAGAAATCCTACAACAAGCTCTAATGTAGCGCACCTATCGATTGCAAAATAGAATTATTATGGGTGTCGTCCTCTAGGATCTGTATATCAAGTACTAGTATTACTGTTTCTTTACTATTTAACCTAATAATAAAGATGATATTATAACTTCTATTGATCCAACTAATAACCCTAATAGTTAAATATGAGTGCTTTCATAATGATATATTCAATCACAAGACCCATCCTTCATCTTGATCTATCCTAAATCCTAATTTATTATAGTAAAATATCGATTAATGAGTTGTTTATGCTTTGCACTGCAGAATCACACAATTAAATCAATTACTCTCTTGAGTTAATCAATTTCCAACCTTATATGAGATAGTGAAGGCCTCTTCCTCACTAACACCACATAAGATTGCATTAAAGATGAGGATTCCTAAACAAAGATGAAATCTTTATGCAGAAAGTCAAAGTTTCCCTACCTTTAGGTGAAACATGTAATCTCTCTATTCATGAGGATCTATCTTACTATATGAAACCTCTTTCTATCTAACAAGAATCATACATGTAATCAATTTTGCTCATAAATCAATTACAAGATAATTAAAGCACGTGAATAGATACGAAGGCATAAACTTTTCATAAATCAAAAGCAATTCAAATCATATGTGGGTTTAGGGTTTCACAAGAATTAGGGCATAAAGATTTACTCCTCCATGGAGTTTACAATAAAAACAAGAAATCTAGAGAAGTAACCAATAAACATGATTAAACAATAAAACCATTTTTGACATCTTTTGATTTCCAATGAAGCTCAAACACTTCTCCTCCTTAAATTTCATAGTTTTGCTCTCCTAAGATTTTTATAATGTCTAGAAATGATAATATGAAAGGTTAGGATGGTTATTTATAGATTTGTAACCAAAGGAAGCTTTGCACGGCTTGTTGTATGGCCGTGCTTGAGGTTGTGCACCCTGGAGTTTGTTCATTTTCTTCTCGGATCAATTTCTCTCCTTCAACAGAACTCTTTACACTACTTGTGCAGCAGCTGAGGCACAAATTAAGATAGATTTTGGTCATTTTTTACACTCTAACACTAGTGTCTACATGGCCATGTTGAAGGTTGTGCATATGTGAAAATCAACATTTTTTATACTTTGCAAAATCTCATCTTGTTTTTGCTTGAATCATCCTTAAATCTTTAAAATGACTTCTTTAAACCCTAAAATCAAATATTAAGCACTTAAGTATTCTTTTCTTGATAAATCCATGTAAAATCTATACAAAAATCATATGCAATGAGTACTAGAAATAAAAGTCTAGTGACACTTATCAAACTTTCCCACACTTAACCGTTTGCTTGTCCTCAAGCAAATAAAATAAGGACAAAAGAATCTATCATCAGTTATACTCATTAAAAAATATCATATCACAAGTAGCATTCTTTAATTCAATTAAACCAAAGTAACTCCTTAATGCCTGTAGTTCAAACCTACTAAAATCGTACTTGTACTTGTACTTGGCATACTATAGTTAAATTTTTAAGATCAATCCAAGTAAGTCAAACTATTACCCTCACCATTTAATAAACTCTTCAAAAGTCATAAAAGAATTACAAACTCAAATTAAGCAAGCATTCTTTACTTCAATTAAACCAAAGTAACTCCTTAGTGTCTATTTCTCAAATCTACTAAAATTGTACTTGTACTTGCATACTACAGTTAAATTTTCAAGATCAATACAAGTAAATCAAACTATTACCTTCACCATTTAATAACCGCTTCCAAAGTCATAAAAGAATTGCAAAGTCAAATAAAGCAAAAGTGGCTTGGTTACATCTCACCACTTGCTAAAGAGCATATAAACTGTTCAATCACCTCTTTAGACACAACAACCTAGAATGAAAGTGTATGGCATTCATCATTCCCTAGATTTTTTCCTCTTTGATTGAAATCTCTCCAATTTTTTTTTTAGGCCTTTAGAGGGATGGATTTTAGCTTGCTTCTTTTCTCTTTCCTCTGGACGGGTTTTTGCCTTTTTCTTTTTAGCTTAGTTTTCTTTTTTTCTTTTTTTTTTTAATGAATTGGGTATAAGAAGCTTATATAGTCAATAGGGGGATTAGACTTCACTCTTCTGAGGGGCTAAAGCCCACCTATATTGATTAAGATTTTTATATTCAGTTTAGCACATCAATTGATTAAATTTCAAAGAGATTACACAAGAAGAATCACTATGGGATTGACTTCACATGTACTTATCACTAAAGGTTAGAAGGGCTCTCAAAGTTTTTCAAAAACAAATATACTAACTAACAAGCTTAGAAAGACAACCATTTAACTTTAAACTAAGGACTTCGACCTCTTCCATAACTCTGGATTCAATTATTAAATAGCAAGTAAATTTGGTCCATTTAGATTTCATCTTAAAACTTTAACTAAGTATACCAAGTTCAAAATATGTGAGTAAGGTGTACAAAGTCACTATACTTTTATCTTTTGAATACTAATCACAAGTGAAAGAGTATAATTTCAAGATACTTTTAAAAATATATCAATCTTAAAGCTCAATTGCAAACTTATAAGTAAGGGAATTTCGATCAATAAGTGCATAGAGAACATAAGTAAATCACCCAAATTTTTCTTTCTATAAATGCCTTCTCCACAAGTAACAAAAAAGGAAAAGAAAGAAATTAAAAAGAAAAGGGACACTAGAACTTCCCTAGATAGTTAAAAGATATCATCAAAGTGTTTCCTTATCCAGTCATGTGAAAACAAAGTGTATCATCAAAGGTTGTGAACCCATCAAAAGTTATGCCTATACACAAAAAAAAAAAAAAAAAAAAAAAACTAAAAAAAAGAAGTTGGCCTATCCTTAAGTCTAGCAAATAAGTCCTAAAATCTTAAGGAAAGAGAGAAACAACAAATATATATATATATTATATATAACGAAAAAAAATACTCATGCACGACCATGCTTAGGGTCATGCAGAGCCTTAAAAGTCTAGCCAAAAGCCTTTTTTTGAGAACGCTATAGTGCCTTAGCTCTTGCACGCCTATGTTTAGGGTCGTGCAGGGCTAAAAATATTAATCCAAGAGCTCTTTTCATGAAAATCAATTGAATACTACCTTCTACACAACTATGCTTGATGTCGTGTAGGGTCCAAAATATTGCCCAGAAGCTCCTCTACTTGTGTGCCTCACGTCAAGCACTACTTATGCTCAAGGTTGTGTGGGTACTAAAAAATTAGACAGATAGTCCAAGCTACTTAACCTTGCCAAGATTGAAAGATTATTGATGCAGCATAGGATGAAGAGACGAAAAATCTTATGCTGACAACATATGCTGCCGGCCTTTAATTTTACACTGCCCGTGTTGGAGCGGTGTACTTTACATGTCTTTTGGGTTTTTCAAATTCGTAATTAATAATGTGATCAATGCCTTTAGAATATCATTTAATATTTTTAAAGAATAATTTTTAGTATCATTTAATATTATTAATAGGATGTCAGTTTCATAGGATTTAATGTTTTTTAATAGGATGTCAGTTTCATAGGATTTAATGTCTTTTAATAGGATATCAGTTTTAGTTTTTCCTTTTTAAATGCTATTTAATATAATTTAATAGGTTTTAGTCCTTTTTTGGTTATGGTAACTTTCACGCTTGCCCATATATATGTAAGTCCTATGGCATATGAAAGACAGAAGAATGTTATTTTGAATGAAATTTCTTTGAGAGTGTTCTCTCTTTTTCCAGAATTCGTAATCTTGAGTAGATTTCAATTTTTGATGCCAAATATCTAGGTATTCTTAGAATCAATTGATATTTGAAGATCACAAGCCGGGTATTCGTGCGTGAATCAACGTCTTGCGATAGTTCCCTTTTATTCCGCTGCGTCAGTTGGTATCAGAGTCGCGTTCGCTCATGGAATATCATGGCGCCTCGCAAACAGGTTAACCAGTAACGTATAGATGAAATCTATGGCCGTGATGACCTAGGTCGACGGATTGAGCAGAAAGTCGATTGGTGGTTGAGTGTAATGGTGGATCAGGTCATAGAAAGGATGAAGGCACTTTTGGTGAATCGAAATAAAGGTAGAAACCCTAATCCTGATCTAGTGCCTAATTCTAATTTGATACATGATGTGGGTTATGAGGAATTAGATGATTACTCCTCTTTTGTTAAGGAAGATAGTAGTTGTAGGGAATTAGGGATGAACACAAAAAATTCTGCAATTTGATGATGATTTATCTTCTATTGATGGGGACAACTATGATGGAGAACCAATATTTGACACTTATGAAGATGATGAACCTATGTTTGAAGTTGTGGGTGATGGAGGACCTATCTTCAACATTGAAAATGATGAAGAAGAATTTTTCACAAAATATGATGGTGTTTAAGGTTGAGGGAGATAGACAACCTATTTTTGATGAAGAGTATGAGGAGGAAGAATTTTTGGAAAAAGATGAAAATTTCCAGCCTATTGGTAATGGTGAACCAAAATTTGATTTTATGTTGCTGAACAGAAATTTGAGGTAATATTTGCTTTAGTAGGGAAGGAGGTTACTGAGGAGGTAGCAATACCTGAGTTTGCAACTATGGTTGTAAAGGAGTTCCAGGATGTGTTTTTTAAAGAGTTGCCAGATGGATTACCCCCATTGAGAGATGTTCAACACCAAATCGTTTTTGAACTAAGTGCAACCCTTCCAAATTGTCCTCGTCATCAAACGAGCCCTACAAAACATGAAGATTTAGGAAGACAAGTTGAGGACTTACTTCATAACAAGGTTAAAATTCGAGGTCGAATTTTGTCCATACTGGAGAGGATGATGCAGCATAGGATGAAGAGACGGAAAATCCTATTCCGGCAACTTATGCCGCCGGCCTTTAGTTCTATACCACTGGTGTTGGAGCGGCGTACTTCACATGTCTTTTGGGTTTTTCAAATTCGTAATTAATAATGCTGTTAATGCCTTTAGAATATTAATTAATATTTTTAAAGAATAATTTTTAGTATCATTTATTAGGATTTTTAACAGGATTTAATGTCTTTTAATAGGATGTCAGTTTCATAGGATTTAATGTCTTTTAATAGGATATCAGTTTTTGTTTTTCCTTTTAAATACTATTTAATATTATTTAATAGGTTTTAGTCCTTTTTTGATTATGGCAACTTTCACGCTTGCCTATATATATGTAAGTCCTATGGCATATGAAAGACAGAATATGTTGTTTGGAGTGAAATTTCTTTGAGAGTGTCTCTCTATTCCAAAACTCGTTATCTTTGAGTAGATTTCGAATTTTGATGCCAGATATCTAGATATTCTCAGAATCAATAGATATTTGAAGATTACAAGCCGGGTATTCGTGCGTGAATCAACGTCTTGCGATAGTTCCTTTTATTCCGCTGTGTCAATTATGAAAGATGAATGCTTGACACACCTAGAAATGATAGCTGGAAGCTTCTTACTTGTGATTCTTGTTTCCCATACTTAAAAATCTACTCTCACCCCTTCAATTAAGCTCAATTACTTCCTTAGACAAATATGCAATTTTGACAGCAAGAAAGACTTAGAATAGTGAAAACAAAAGGAACTTAACTTACCTGGGTTAGTCATGGGTTGCCTCCCAAGAAGCGCACATTTTTTGTCATTGGCTCGACGTTTTGTGTTAACCTTTCCACTTGGATCCCATGGGAATGTGTCCCACTCCCATTTGTCTAAAATCAATAAAGGGAATTCCTTTCTCATTCTTATGCCAATTCTTTTAAGTTTAATTCCCTTATTCTCACATATCATAGGCTTTTGATAGGGAGCAAATTTATAAATTGGTACTAGTTCAAACTCTATGATATAACCTATAGGCTCTCATGAAGTTCATCATCTCCCAAACACCCAATCAACTCATTACATGGAGAAGAATCAATATCTTCAATTTCCATCTTTTGCTCAATCTCTCCAAACATCTCTTCTTTTTGGGTGAGGAATGTCCTCTAGATGTGTGTTCTCAAGAATTGGAGCACTAGGGAAAGGATGAAGATATAACACCTTAGTCTCATCACAATCATCTTTTTCTTAATAGACTCTAACTCATTTTCATGACTGTTCAGATTTACCTTATGATCTACAATTTCATTTTCATTCTCCACCAATTCATCCTTCACTTTAATGACTCCTGAAGTTGTATATTTAGATCATTTTCACTCGATACATCGAAAGGACTTTTAATTATCTCCTCAGTTACTTCCTCACGTCTCCCAAGAATTTCTAAAGATTCAATCAACCTAGATACCTACTCTTAGGATGGTCTTAGAAGAGCAGCCAATTCTTCTAAGCTTATGCCATTGTAAATAACATGAGCACAAAATTGCCATGGATCAGCTTTAAAAAGTGCTTGCATTGTTTTAACAAATAAATTTATGTTATCATATCTTGAATCAATGATGCTTTCCGAGATAGATTTTTCCTGAGGATTTTTTTCAATATGGTTCAAGGACAAGGATGATGTGATCAATGTGGCTTGAGTATGTTGTTATGTAAGTCTTGAGAAAAACGTGAGACAAGTTTGTCACTTTGACATTCAAAGGTCCAATGTTTACTACCACACTCCCTACAAATCATATCATTAAAAGTCAGGAGGTTAATATCTAGAAATTCTTGATAAGAAGCGGTAGGGGATAATGCATTTATATAACATGAGTTAGGGGCATGATAATATGGATTAGGGCATTTATAAGACTCATGATCACCTCCACAATACAGGCATATAAACCCTTTGAAATTCATGGTTCACACAATCACGAAAACTAAAGAACACATTCAATTAAAACAAATTACCCTAAAAAGCATTAAAAAAAATGGTTAAAATAGTAGATATTAAAGTTTTTTCTAGTATTGGCTTGCCAAATCCTCGATTTTCTAAGGATTGGCTTTCCAGATCCCTAGTAAGGGTGCTAAAAACTTGATAAGAGCGTATTAGTCGTATCAAATAATAAATAATAAAACCCAATAGAAATCCTACAACAAGCTCTAAGGTAGCGGACCTACCGATTGCAGAATAGAATTACTACGGATGTCTTTTTCTAGGATCTGTATATGAAATACTAGTATTATTGTTCCTCTACTATTTAACCTAATAATTAAGATGATATTATAGCTTTTATTGATCTAACTAATAACACTAATAGTTAAATATGAGTGCTTTCAAAGGATATATTCAATCACAAGACTTACCCTTTATCTTGATCTACCCCAAACCTTAATTTCTTATAATAAAATATCGATTAATAAGTTATTTACGCTTTGCACTGCAGAATCACACAATTAAATCAATTACTCTCTCAAGTTAATCAATTTCTAACCCTATATGAGATAGTGGAGACCTCTTCCTCACTAACGCCATATAAGATTGCATTAAAGATCAGGATTCCTAATCAAATATGAAATCTTTATGTAGAAAACCAAAGTTTCCCTACCTCTAGGTGAAACATGCAGTCTCTCCATTCATTAGGATCTATCTTATTAGATGAAACCTCTTTCTATCTAACAAGAATCATACATATAATCGATTTTGTGCATAAATCAATTACAACACATGAATAGATACAAAGACATAAACTTTTCATAACCTCTTTCTATCTAACAAGAATAATATATGTAATCAATTTTGCGCATAAATCAATCATAAGACAATTAAAACACATGAATAGATACAAAGGCATACACAATTCATAAATCAAAAGCAATTTAAATCATATGTGGGTTTAGGGTTTCACAAGAATTAGGGCATAAAGATTTACTCCTCCATGGAGTTTACAATAAAAAAAAAAAAAAGAAATCTAGAGAAGTAATCAATAAAAATGATTAAACAATAAAACCATTTTTGATGTCTTGTGATTTCCAATAAAGCTCAAGCACTTCTCCTCCTTGAAGTTCGTAGTTTTGTTCTCCTAGGGTTTTTACAATGTCTAGGGATGATAATATGAAAGGTTAGAATGGTTATTTATAGATTTGTAATCGAAGGAAGCTTTGCACGGTCTTGCTTGAGGTTTTGCATCCTAGAGTTTGTTTTTTTCTTCTTGGATCAATTTCTCTCCTTCAACACAACTCTCTACACTACTTGTGCAGTAACTGGGGCACAAATTAGGATAGATTTTGATCACTTTTTATGCTATAACACTAGTGTCGACATAACCATGCTAAAGGTTGTGTGCATGCGAAAATCAATATTTTTTATACTTTTCGAAATCTCGCCTTGTTTTTGCTTGAATTATCCTTAAATCTTTAAAATGACTTCTTTAAACCCTAAAATCAAATATTAAGCGCTTAAATATCCTTTTCTTGATAAATTCACATAAAATCTATGCAAAAATCATATGCAACGAGTACTAGAAATAAAGGTCTATTGACACTTATCAAAAAGCAAAATAATTAAGAGCAAAACAAAATAAAAATGAAATTTTTAGAATTTGGATAAGATTGCTCAGGACTTAGAAAATCGACAAGTCCCCTATTGTTTTGACTTGATAAAGGACAAGTTTGAGACTTAAATTATGGACAAGTCTCAAAGCATGAAATGTCAAGTTAGTGAGCAATATGCTCTTTAGAAATTAGAACTATATATATAAATATTAATGTATAAGAGTTAGATTACATGATCGAAACACAATATCATTAACAAGATAATCTCCTATTGAAAGTTTCAAACTTGCATTTTCATCCTTGGCATTTAGGTATCATAGGGAGATAATTTCTCCATGGAAAAATGCATGAAACTTGATTTTCCAATACATCATAATATCGAGAAAGTATAGGTTGAGTGTTTACCTAAAATAAACCTTAAATGAAGAGTAGGTGTGTGAGTGTGTGTTTTGGAGAGCAGTCATGAAAGAGATTTGTTTTGTTGGGGGGGTGGGGCGCTTGAATGTGAGTAAGTATTTATAGATGGAAATGAGAGGATTAATGTGGCGCTGACTAAAGAGATGGAGAGAAATGAGTGAAATTTGATGACAATGAGTGAATGTGAGTAATTATTTATAGGGGGAAATTAGAAGATTAATGTGTGAAAAGTAAATAGAAAAAGAAAACAAATGGATGATGCATTGGGGAAGGGGGGTGTATTGACTTTTGTATAAAAACTTGTAAATATAGAAGATATGTTCTTGTTCGTAAGATGTAGGCATGAAATTATAAGGACAAATTGACTGAATTGAATAGCTACAAATAGTAGTAAATAATAATAAACAGTAGTGGTAAAATGACAGATAATTTACCGGTAGATATAAAAATACGCGCATATAAGCTATGTTGACGTTTTTATAGCTCGAAAAATTTTTATTTAATATTTTATGGATATCTTAATATATTTGTAGTATGAATTGTTGGTCAGAAAATCTTACCTTATTTTGCATGTTGACGATCGAATACGGAAACTAATCCCAAAAAGGTCCGGAGCAATCGAATTTTTGGAATATATGATCTTTTTAGGGTTTATATTATATTTACGATTCATAATTTGAGTCTATCTCATTTTTAATTTTTATTCTGTATTTTAGGGTTCTAGAAGTTGTTTAATCTGATCTAGGGTTTCTATGGTTTAAGGTTGACTTGATTTGACTTTTAGAATTCTAGTTCCGAATCTAACTCTAAAACTCACTTATATGATTATCATAAAATCTAAGGGTTTACAAAACAACTCTCAAACACGTGTGTGAATATTGCCTTACAACAAAATTCAACTAAGCACACTATAATATTATTCACACTTTTACTAATATAAACACAGATACAAATGTGAGAGTATTTTGACATAATGTCTACCATTATGCTCCACTCACACAAAAACATGCTAAAACTTCTATTTATAAGCATACAAAACAAGCTAGCCATTAGCGCCTGAAATAACACCAACGGTAGGAATGAAAAAGTTACAATAGTTAGTTTTTGGCTTACATGGGAGCCAGTCTACTATAGGAAAGCCAATGCACCAACTGCACCCATGGTGTTTGTAGTGATCTCTTTTTATCTATGCTCTTACATATTTCCTATGTATTGCGAGCTAGTGTGCTATCCTTGCACAATCTGAAACAACACAAAACAAAGCACAAACGTAAATACAAACAAATATTACACAATTAAGGCTCATCACATCTCAAAAATGTTTTGCTTATTAAATGCAACTTGACTAAGTGATTGAGCATTTGTGCAATGTATTTTCTCATTAAAATAAGATTGTAACCTCTCTTGGTCCAACAATAGGTACCTAAAGTTTAAATTTGATCAATTTAGTACCTAAACTTCGAAATTAACAAATTTAGTACCTAAAATAATTTTTCATACGTGCTAATAGCACCTCCGTCTAGTTCTTTTAGGTACTAAATTAATCAATTTCAAAGCTTTTCATGCCCTAAATTGATCATTTTTATAGTTTAGGTACTTAATTGCATATTTGGTCAAAGTTCAGGTACCATTTGTAACATTGTCCCCTTATTAAAATGGTTAATAACATATCTAACCTTAGTTATTGAGCATTGCCTATGTTTGGCTATCGTTTATGAACCAAGAGTATTAATGATGTCAACACGGCACCTAGATGATCTTTATATGACATTGTCTTTAGTAGAGTCTATCATGTACCAAAAAAAAGGGCTTATCACGTATGCATTCGTAATATGAGAACCATTTTGCAAGTTAGAGAATTGCAAAACTCTACTTAATATTTGCTATGCAACTTTTAATTGTATAAAAAAAAATTTATTACTAAGGAAACACGAATTCTTATAGTCTACCAAAACGGTATCCCTACCAAATAGTAAAATAAGATAGATAACCCGCATATTATAAAGTTTCAAACCATTATATAATTAATTTAATTCTAAACTTAACTTAAACGTTATAAAATCTCTAACTTTATAAAATCTCTAACTTAAGTACTAAATATATATTACATTCTATGTTCCTCTTCTTATCTTCAAGATCTTTGCTAGAGATATACTCTCTTTTCACATAGTCTTAGCCCATTCCCGATGCTTTCTTGCACAAGAACTATAGGGGTATGAGCTTATCTATAGCTCAGTGAATAATAACACCAACTACACATCAAACAATTATCAATAAAGTATATTTAACACACATATGCAATGTTATCCTAAACCATACGAGGCATGCACAATTTAGATGACCGAATCCAAACCAATGGGGATTTATACCCTCTTTTGGAGATTCAAGGACCAACTCAAGTGATTCACGCCCAAGAGAAATTGGGACGTAAGGAAGGAGGATTTCTTTCTAAATTCATTTTTCATTTACATATATTATTAACATAATCTCAACTTCACCTTAAAGAATTAAGGAAGGAGGATTTCTTTCTAAACTCATTTGTTATTTATGTATATATTAATAAAATAAACTCAACTTCACCTTAGAACCTTAAAAACTCCACGAAGTACTATCATTTCAAACCAACCTTCATAAGGCGATGTCCTTTAAGCCTACTTAGTTTCTATAGAATTGGCAACCCAATGGTATCCTTTACTAGATTCATTAGATTTCATGAAGCAATACCACATAATAGAAATGACAATACGTAATGCGAATACGATGCTAATGTGAGTTATGATGTCATACGATGCATGATTGTTTAATTAATTAATCTGAAAATGTTAAGTCCATTCATTTAAGTGACCATCCAATTAACAAACACTCACCAACAATGGCAATTCAATTATTACAACAATATATGATCACTTTTACTTTAATAATTTATCTACCAAAACAATCACCAAACAGTAGATGGGTACCTAATCCCCATGTATAACCAGTTATATTTATATTAATACATGTGCAACTACATTACAAGAACAAACAATGCGATAAGATCAATGTTATGCACCTGTCATCCTGGTCAAATCATATTAATCTCTTAGGAAATCCAAAGGTTAATCTATTCCTCCTATGAAACAAAATAATAACTATGCATTACTTTACACTTGATTCAAAACAAAGATTTATATTTAAAATCTATTTGATCAAACACTAAGTAGGAATCCCACTATGGCTGCGTAAATCGCCTCAGCGAGATACAGATAGTTCTCCATTATTTGTCAAATTATCTCTATTTCTTTTTATAAATCATTTATTATAACAACATTATCATTTTGTCATCTACCTTTAAATTTTGAATAAATCATTAACCTTTAGGAAAATACTCATTTATCTTAATAAACAACATTTGAAACAACTTATTCCCTTTATCATTTAAAGTCTAATGAACTACAATTACATCTAAGTAAGTCATTTACATGTTAGATCTATATTAACTTAACTTCACCAGGTTGATTAGACTTAACCACATAATCTAATTATCAAATCACATTTAATTATCTCACTAGATTACTATCATGTATCTATTAGCATCTTAATTTATCTAATTATTCTATGTTAGATCACTTTAGTTCCTTATAGTCTATTAAGTCAAATTAAGCTTAAGTTTGTTAATTAGTCCATTTGATATTTAAAAGCCATATTAACTTTAGTTTAGTTATTAAGTTATATTATCTTATTCTATCAAAACATTATTATATATTCTATAAGATCTTAATTAGTCTAATTCATTTTAACACACTAAGATTCATTAAATCATGTTGAACTTCGGTTTGTTATCTAAGTTCATTTTATAAACTTAAGTTCCATGTTAAACCAAATTAGTTGCTAATCCTATTAATTCATTTATCTCAAATTCATCATTCATCTGATTCATTTTTTCTTTTTTTCTTTCTTTCTTTCTTCCTTTTTTTATACGAATAGTACTAAGGGATGGATCACACCCGTGATTGGGATTATGATCCTCATCACTGGCCTCATTACACTCGTGACAAGGGAAAAAAATATGATAAGAGGAGATTACACTCTTTGTCATGAGTGTGATCTATGTCGTTATCTTTGAAAATCTTTGATCCAAAAAGATGATGGGCTGCATAACACCTGTGATGAACAAGGTACCAGAGGGTTTTTTCTTTGTCTTTTTACCTTAATTTTATCAACTTATGAACATTATACTTCAAATAAAACATCATAAAATCAACATGCAAACTCATATCAAGTCTATCCAACATTCTTAAACATGTTTCTATTTCTTATTTCTTCAATTCATGTCATTAATCTTCTATTCTATATATACATAAAAAAACTAGGTTTTTAGCATATAAGCTCATACATCCATAATTTTCTAATTTTATCATAAATCCTACATGTAACTAACACTTTTTCATTATACCCATGCATTTACAACAACAAATCAAAGAAAACAACTAACTTGCTTGTTTAGAAAATAAAAGTTACTTAATCTTCTTTACTACTCCTATTTTCTTATTGATGAAGCTACTCTAAGCTTGTTTTTCATCTTCTATTTCTCTTTCAATCTTCTTAAAATTAAGATCTTGGGATTGGTTTGAGGAAAAAAGAAGAGAAGAAGAAGAAGGAGAAAACGTAAAAGAAAAAGAAAGAAAGAGAAAGGAAGAATGGCAGGACAAAAGTCAAAGGAAAAATGGATTAAAGGATAAAGATTAAAGATATTTATTAGTAAGGGATTAGGGTTTAAACCTTATAGATAATTATATTGAGTATCAAAGATAATTAGAAAACAATTTCAAATCTTGTAAAATAGAAATTAATAGCTTGAATTAAAAATCAAGTTTAGGAATCCTGTTTGAAATAAATTAATAATCAGTTTCAGTTTAAACACAAGATCTAATTTTTAAACAAATAGATTAATTTAAAACTTATGGGGATTTAGGAAATGGAAGTTAAACTAAAATTCAAGGGCTTAGGAATTTGAAAACATTTAAATTACATATTTGAAGATTTAGGGAATTGAAATTTAAGAAATGGAGTTTAAATGAATGATTGAGAAGAATTTGAATAATTTAATTCATTGAAAAATTTTATTGAGACAAATAGATGATTTAAAAGAGCATTTGAAATATCAAATTTTAGTTTAAATCTATTTACTAATTTAATTATATTAATCTATCTACTTATATCCTATAGCTGAATTTACTTGATTTAATTAAGCTATCTTAATTCAAAGTCTAAATTAAGTTTAAATTCTAGTTCAAATTTTGACCATCTATTATTCTATTTAATTATAACCACTCTTATTTAAATTAATAAAAACATGGGCATTTTAGATTCACACATGGAGATGATCATGAATAGATCAATGACTGGAGTCATGGACTCTTAGATATTGAAGAATACCTAATATCGTATATATGTATCAAATATATAAAAGTGTTTGTTGGGATACTGAGATATCCCTATATTGATTGATAGACTTAAAAGTGGAGGTAATAATTGGTTGTTTGTTGTATTAGAGTTAGGTTTGTATATGACTTATTTGTGTACGCTTATGCATTTGTGGTCGTGGTAGTATAGTATTAAGCTCTAGCTCATTTTTTTTTTCTCTTTTCACGTTCACATGATATGTTTGATTTATTCGGTATGACTTAGTGGTAGATTATGGGGATGACATTAGTGGAGATGACTACCCAATTGACAGCTATACTAGTTAGATCCTTGGCTACGAAAACTTTTACGTGTGACTTTGTTATGTGTGCGTGCACGCATCAAAGTGTTGCACTAGGGCATAGACCCAGTTTTCAATGTTTGGCACTTCTTAGTGTAGATGGACTCTAGTGGCAATGTGTGTAAGTGTTACGTTAGGTATGTGGTGTTTCACATCTACATATGGAATAATTACCTTATGATTGTGAAATGAAGATATTATGTATGTGCATTTGGAGATTAATTAACGGGTAAATTACACCAGAAGGTCGCAACATTTTGGGGTAAGTTCATTTGAGGTCACAACATTGCAAGTGGTTAAAAAGAGGTTACATTATTTAAAGAAGTGAGTCAATTGATATCTCTATTGACACTTATCACAATGTGTTAAATTTTCTGAGTTTTAATTAAATATTTTCCTATTGATAGGTGTCAACAATGACCTTAGTTGACCCACTTTTCTAAACATCGTGACCTCTTTTTAACCACTCAAAATGTTGTGACTTCAAATAAGTTTACCCCTAAATATTGTGACCTTCTGATGTAATTTACCCATTAATTAATAATATTTATTTTAGTAATTTTTAAGCCTTTTCGTATCCATATCTAATATAAACACTTTGTAGGTTGTAAATATCTCTAAATTTAGGGTATTACAATTTAAGTGGTATTAGAGCTTAGGTTTATGATCTTTAGGAAACTTAGGAAAATGATCTTTAGGACGATGAGATGATGAGAGTAAATAGATCATGGGATCGCTAGTAGCTAAGGGAAAGTCATAGCTGTTCTCCTTAATGATTCTTGACTTTATTTTTCCCACTTACGATTATATATATGTATATATATACAGAAATATATTGTTCGTATTTTTATGTTTTAACTTTTAATTTTGTATATTTACATTAAATTTCTATTATTTTATTTTCACTTTTGTTGTTGCTTCATAAAGAAATGCAAAGGAGTAATTATTCAAGCAAATTAAATTGAATAAAATATGAAAGTAATTTATGTGCCAAAAGTTGCTTCTTAAATAGATTCAAATGTTAGGACATTATGTTATATGTAAGCATATATGTATACAATGCTATGGTGTCAAATGAATAGTTAAAGAAATTTACATTATCATAATAGAAAGTAATCAATAAAAATTTAAAAGGGTAAATAAGTAAATAATTGAATGACATGAATTTCCATGACAGTGAATATGAAAGTTCATAATCAAATCAATATTGAAGTGACCCCCAAAACTATAGGAATATTATAGTGGTTGAATACAAGCACCATTTACGTTAGTCAACAAACCACTTTATGATTACTAAATAGAAACTATTTATGAAAGCTCATAGAAAACTAGCTGAATAGCAATATGAAGTTTTCAAAATATGGAATGAAAACAATGGTGACATGACATTTTACAATTGATAGCAATGCAAATATAAATAATAAAATGTAACATAGAAACCATATTGTTAACTAAAAGGAATTTGAACAATATCATTGTTCCAATAAAATCCTTATAAAGAAAAATAAGGTTTTCATAGTGAAAATTTTTAAATTCATGAATGGATAAGGAAAATTGTGAGTCAAATGATAATAAGTAATTAATATTTACAAAATGTTTAGTGAGAGCACTTGAGATGGGATTGATGGTGTTTACTCCTTGTATAGTTTGATTTACATGTCAAGTGCTATTAGCGGTCATGTTTAGGCATGTAAGTGTGGTCATGTTGAGTCTTACTATGTCAAGTGTTGTGTTATGTCGAGTTTCGTCATGTCGAGTCAAGTTATGTAAAGCCTTGTCCTTTGAGTTGAGTCTTTCATCAGTTTATTTTAGTCAATTTGGTTCCATATTAGTAATCATCAGCCCGACTCCTAAGTGTATTGTTTTAGGACTTAAATGAAGATAATAAAAGTTTATACTACATGATAAAGTGAATGAAAACAATTAATATAAGATTGAAATATAATATATATATATGTATATCAATCATGGATGAGAAATATGGAACAACTTACAAATAAAATAAAGTTCTAAGGTAGGTATAGCCCACCTTATTAACATTAACTACAATCATAACATTAAGGAAAAATAACAATGATATGAGTAAAAAGTGCTAAAATGATGTATGACTAATAGAAATAAACTAAAAGCAATAAATGAATAGAATACAAACAAACACTATTAAACACAACGATTAATATATGAACATAACAATAGTAAACTAATTGACAAGAGAAAGAATCAAGCTAATATATCATCTAACTTGATGTTGTGTACAAATACAAACAATGATAGTAATCGTTCGTCTTTACTTGATGACTTAGGAGCATTGCAACTAAATAAATATTTATATCAATTTTAAATATGATTTTTCTTTTTCCTTAATGAAGTGCAGTAACAATCAAAGAAAAGGAAGTTAGGAAAGATTCTGGTGACTAAATTGAAGGTTGTTATCAAGTGAAAGGTTGGAGAAAGTTTACTCCTATAATTGAAGGAGTACTTAATGTAATTTATAGTGAAATTTAAAATGACAAGTAAGGATATGATGGTGAATGGTAAGAAATATAAGAGATTAGTTGGTGACATGAGGGAAGAAGACGAAAGATATTGTGTTAAGATGAATTAATGGAGATCTTGGGTAAACTAAAGTTTAAAAGATAGAAGAAGAATAACATGAATTGGATAGAAGAAACCATTTGTAAAATTAGAAATGAAAAGTCATAATAGATGATAGGTTGTACGAAATGCAATTGTTAAATTGACAAACATAAAATGGTAAATGTGAAAAGAAAATGAGAGGGGACATGTTGAAGAATAGATTGAGTGAATTTAGATTTAATTAATAAGGGTATGAGGATGAAAAAAAAATCTTATAATGGTCTGGAGGTACATGCGGAATAATGATTGCAAGAATGAGAAGTCATCTAGACAAGTTATAAGGGAAATAAATCATGAGGAGACGCCAATTTATATGAAAACTAGACTAATACATAGTAATGAATTCTTAGGTGAATCCTAGAAAAGTCTATATGAAACCATAGTTACCAACTATTATAAAGAAGGCATCCTTATGGATTTTTAGAAGACATATGTAATAGCACGAATGTTGAATAACTATTATAATTTGACTTTGGTAATTGATAATGGTGGTAACATTAGGTTGGACTGATAGAATTGTAGATATCACAGCATCGTCTAAGACATCATGCTAATTTGAGATTTGATCTTTAGAGTTTAAGGTTGAAGGTTAAGAATTATAGACTTTCAACTTTGAAAATGCTACCAAAGAAAATGATTTAGAGAATAGTGTTGGGGAGGTTTCCAACAAAAAAAAGACAGTAGATCAAAGTAAAATAACATGATTGATATTTATAATAAGTTAGATTGAGATCCTTGAAGTGTATTATGCAGGTGCGTTGGAGAAGTATAAATTAAATCTAATTAATAACTAGTAGAAGTTAAAGAGTCATTAATTGAATCATAATTTTAGCTAAAAGTATAGTTATGAGAAGAAGTTAAGGAATAAATTGTAGAAATATGTAAATAAAGTTAAGAAGCCAGTCATTGAGCAGAAAAAACCTAAAATAATTGAGAGAAATGGATGAATAAAAGCAATAACTTTTGAAATTTGAAGATTAGTGAACTTGTCACGGTGAAAGTTGCAGTTATGAAATGGGTCTAGATAATTGGATAAATAAGTGGCATATCCATTAAGCTAAGTTGAAAGAGTATTTGTCACTAAAGATGCCAACGAAGATCAATATATGAATCTGAGAGAACAAAGGGAAGTGAATTGAAAAGAGTTTCAATGAATCAAGTAATTTTTGGATGAAAGCAAGTAGAAAAACTAAGAATATGAGAGGAAAATGATGTGTGTGTGAAAATCAAGATTGGCAAATGAAGAAATGTAAAGAGATGCAATAAGAAATTTATGTTTTGTCATTATAAAAAATTGTACATAAGATGAACTATTTAGAGGCAAATCTAACATGGTTGGTAGCTTACACCAATCTCAACTGCCTTATCGCATCAATTATATCAACCTACAAGTCCATTGAAACACTAACTATCCAAAAAAAAAAAAACAATAAAAATTGGATTAATGTCACAAACAATATCTAAACTTTAACAAAATATGCAGTTAGGTATCTAAAATTTGAAATTAATCAGTTCAATCCCTGAATTTGAAATAGATCAACTTAGTGCCTAAAATAAATTTTCGTATACGCTAACAGTACCTCAATTAAGTTTTTTTAAGTACTAAATTGATCAATTTCATAGTTTTTCAAGTTCTAAATTGATCAATTTCAAAGTTTAGGTACTAAATTGATCAGTTTTAAAATTCAAGTACCTAGTTACATATTTTACCAAAGCTTAAGTATCATTCATGATATTATCTCGTAAAAATTTATCTATATCTAATAACACTCTCTCTCAAGCTTAGGATTATGTGCTAATTATTTTGAACCCGCAGGAAACAGACTTTAAACTAAACTCAGCTAATGATTTTGTGAACACATAAGCTTCTTGCAGTCTCATACGAATTTACTATAGGCTTCCTCTTCAATCTCACATTTGATGAAATGACTGTCATTGTGAACATGTTTTTTCCAATCATGTTGCACAAGATTCTTAATAATGTTGATAGCTATGGTACTATCACTATAAACTCTTATTGGGATGGAATATGTCATGTGAATGTGCTTCGTTTCTTTTTGTACTTAGATCACATCATAAATTCCATGAGTACAAACATAATATTTAGCTTCAATTACACTTCTTGACACTACGCTTTATTTCTTACTTCTCCAAGTCACCAAATTTTGTTATACCTTAGTGCAATTACTTATAATTGACTTACTATCTTCATGATTTCAACCCAATTAGCCCTATAAACCCCACTATAGATCCCTTCTCACTTTTCCTAAACAATATACCTTTAACAAGTGCTCCTTTCAAGCACCTTAATATATGGCTAAATGCATTGGAGAATGCATAAATTGACTTACCAAGCTTACAATAAAGACTATGTCTCACTTGGTAAGAGATAAGTAGATGAGTGTACTAACAAGTCTTAGAGGCATGCCTTCATCTACTAGCGATCCATCACTTGTTTTCTTTTTTTTTTTTTTCCATTTATACTCTAGAGGAGTGGCTGTTGGTTTAAATGCAAGATTATCAATCTCTCCAATAAGTCAAGAATATACTTCCTATGTGAAATGAAAATACCATTCTTACTTTAAGCAATCTCCATCCCTCAAATGCAGTGTATGATTAGCAAATTTATACATCTCATTTCAATGGACCTTTCTGATTTTAAACTTTCAAACTTTTGATTCAAACGTATATTGCTTTTGCTGTCAAAATGCTAAAATATATGCTTTCACTTACATGCCATAATGTTGATTTTTTTTTTTTGGCTCTATTCAACAAGTTCACTGCCTCCATCCATCTTATCAAATCTGCAGTTGTCATCATCTTTAATTTCCTTACTCAGTTTGTCATCCATTCCCAATTTCTCTTTCTCTTTACCCCATGGATTCCTATCTTTCCTTATCCCCCCACCTCTCTTCCAACAACAAATCATCTCTCTCCTTCCTCTTTCTCTTCCTCTATCCTTCACTCTACTAAGATCTTTCTCTCTCTCTTTCTTGTTTTAGGTTGAAAGAAAAATATTCATGTCATGGGAAATTTGTTATAGGACCATCTATTCAATCATATGACTATTAATATAAATATAATAATTAATATATTAAGTATTTCAATAGTGCAATCACAATTGGGTATGATTCTAAACCATTAAATAACCAATGAGACCGATATGTTAAAACAAAAAGTGACGAGGCCATAAAATTTGCCTCATGTCATATTTATTGTGTTTAGTAATTCTTTATGAAGTCAAAATAAGCATAAATAAGTGAAAAAGAATATAGATATGATAGATAATCAAGGTTTTATTTTTTGTTTAGATTCCTAAGAGACATACTATTTACAAAGGGTAACATAAATTTGGTATTTGGATTTTGGCCAATTTTTAATTAACTATTTGTAATTTCAAATTATTAATTTCAATTCCGGTTATACTTTTTAATGTTGTTGGTCCCAAAAGAATAACCAAGAGGGGTTGAATTAATTATTTAATAAAAATTTCACTTTTTCAAAATCTCAATCAAATTCACACCACTTAGTTAATCAAATTATAATGGCTTTAAAACTCACTTGAAAACAACAAACTTAAGCACCAGTAACTTTAATCAAAATTCGGATAAGACAAGTTTACTTAAGTTGAGAAAATGTTTAAAGTTGAGCTTCCCAATTACTCTGATTTATCTTTGATTAGAAAATAAACTTCCAGTTACTCTCTGATTTAGTCTCTGAGTATAAGATGCAACAAAAGCAAATAAGTAAACATGCACAAAATTAAAAGATATAAGATAGAGAATAGTGCAAAGTTGATTTATAGAGGTTCTGCCTTGAGTATCGGTCCTCTCTTCCAGTTGCAAGCTAGGGACCCAGTATTCCACACCGGTATGTTCCACTATCCAATCAAGAAATGAGAGTACAAGCTTGTTCAACTACAATGAACTTCAATTACTCTACTCAGCCTATCTATCTCACTCAAGCTATTTACTGATCTATGAAGAAAGAAAGTCACTCTTGCTCCTTTTACAATCTCTTACAAGAAAACTAGAACAATGAGGAAAAAAGAAAATAAAGATTTCCTCTAGGTTTTAGTACAAAAATGACAATGGAGTAACAATGATTAGCATAGTAGTCAATTGTAAAAATTCATATAAAGGTGAAGCTGATATTATTGTTATTATTATTATCGAAGTTCAACCCTTTTTCTTCTATTTATCCTTCTGCCAGAAGTATCTTCAACGGTTAGGATAGGATAAGCTTCATTCCTGATATCTCTCCTTCATAAACACCTGCTTCATTTGAATAGGATAAGAATTTGAACGTTGAAGATTATCTTGTTTCGATTTTTTGTGCACCTGCTAGAGATATTAATCTTGCTGTGGATGGGTCTTAAAGATTTGAACTTTATCAATTCAAAACATTCTCTAAAAATAAAGTATTAAAATCCCTTGAAGATAGGATAAAATCTCATTGTTCATTATCTTCTACAAATTCGAAAATTTACAGCTTGTAAAGATAAACTTGATTGTTGATGAAGATCCCATAAACTTCATCTACTTAAGGATAAACATCTTCTAATATTGTTTAATTTGAAAAACAAATTTGTATCCCATATCTTTGCAGCCCATAAATCTCGTGATTTTGAAACCCTTTAGCTGTCTTTAGTTTTCGTGATCTTGAGTTCTTCTTACTGTCCTTAAACTTCTTGATTTTAGATTCATTGTCTTGTTAAATATGGCCTAAAGGACAAAGATCTTGTTTATGACAGTCTTGAGCTGATTTTCAGCTTATAAAACAAAACTGATCTTGAACTTCTTAAAAGGTTGAACTTGAATATGCTGTCAAAAGTTAAAAACTTAAAAGTAATCCTTAATCCAATAAAAACTTGAATCCCCAGGGATATTTAACCAAACATGTGGAACATAATTGAATGTATTACCCAAATACATTCAACTTTGGAGCTGAGTCTTCAAACCCATAAAAAATGATAGAAAATCTAATTTCTTCAGATATGTTCTTGAAACTCGCATAGGAAGTTTTACTCTCCGATTTACCTTATGACCATTATAAGTGTCTTGTAAAACTTTTCGACCACTTTTTGAAATACTTTCGGAGTTGAATATCTTTTAAAAAACATTTTCATAAACCAAGTTTGATCATTTTTAAATTTAAGCAGTACATACTTAATAAATTTGTTAGAGATCACTTAATTCGTTTTGTTATCATCAAAACCAATATTGAGAGAAACCAACAAATGTCATTTGTACTACCTATGTTAACTCATTGTTGAGTGATTATCTAATTTGCTCTTTTGACCAATCATATACTGTTACATGTCTTAAGCACTTATTTTAAAATATATTTTATTTAGGGCACTATTTTTTTTATTGTATATTATCACCTATGATAATTTTTTGCGACATATAATTTCCACAACTTTTACGTATATTAAGAGGAATAATTAAAATAATTATTAAAAATACATGGTAGTTCATAATTAATTAAAAAAAAGGACAATGGAAAAATGACTGTATATGGAGTTACTATAAGAAATATCACTAATTTTGAAATATTATAGCAAATATTAAAATTAATAATTTTTAAAATTTAAAAAACCCATGTAAAATTATGTATTATTCTTATGGGAAAATGTCAAAATTAGTAACTAAACTTTGCACAAAAATTCAATTTTGTAATTGAACTTTGAAGTAATCAATTTAAAACCCAATCAAAATTTTTGTGGTTATTTTTACTACCCAAAAATATCATTTTTTTTTTATGTGAAAAAAGCAATCTATCAATGCCAGACGATGTTAGGAGAAGTGGTAAAAATTTAATGTTATATTGTCTATTATAAGTCAGCAAATAGTGTAAATGATATTAATAAAAAAAGTAAAAATATCCACAAAAAATTTGATTGGGCATTAAATTAATCATTTCAAAGTTAAGATTCCTCTTAAGGTTAGAGATGGGTCGAAATAGATTGAGTCTATGCTTAATAGGTCGGTCCTGATGAGTAATGGGCTAGATTGGGCATGAGAAATACATAATTCATACTTGACCTATTCTATGAAATTTAGTAACTGAACTTTAAAATAATCAATTTAGTACCTAATAAAACTTTTTGTTTCTATTTAAACTACCTTCCTAAAACTGTTTGCTTTATTTCTTCACATGGATGAAGCAATTCATCCGAGTTAGACAGTAGGAAGATAAGTAGTAAAAATTTGATGATATGTTGTTTTTTTTAAGTCAACAAATAGAGTACATGGTAGTAAGAAAGTAGTTAAAATAACCATAAAATGGTCGATTAAATATTAAATTAACAACTTCAAAATTTAGAAATCGTTAACAGTCAAATATGGATTATGGGTTTTTCATACCTAGTCTAACCCATTACTCACTGGGACCAACCCATTAGGTATAGACCCAACCTATTTTAGCTCATCTCTAACCTTAAGAGGAATACTAATTGCCCTAGCTTGAGAGATCGACCTACCGAAATATCTATCAAGTGGACTCTTAGCCAAGGTCACTCAACACACTCCTTCTAACCATCATTAGTTCCATCAACAAACATACGAGGACAAAAATTAGTAGCCTGGCACATATATCCTCGACAACTACCATCAACTCTCCATTACTCTACAATCGCATGATATAAGTTCCTATAAATACATTTTTGTTCATTGTGAATGCAGATTTGTTAGTCTGACTTTTTAATTTTTACATACTTTGCATGTAGTTTGATTTAAGCATTGAAATAGTCCCACCTATCTAACATTATATGCTGTTTTGTAGGCCCTGGGCACCAAATTTTTTATTTAACGAGGTTGACATAAAAGACCATGCGTTTTGACTCCCTGGGTCAACGCAGAATTACCTTACCCATCCATGAAGGATGGTGGGTGTGCGAACCGGCAAGTCCATGAGTGGGCAAAAGCGTTTTTTGGTCCTTTTATCCTCCACGTAACCCAGCAAACTTCCAAACCACCAGAAAAGCCCGCAACGCATAGCCGCCACGTCTCCTATGAATTGCCCAACCCAACGCCCCGTTCTCCATCCTATCGTCCTTTGCTTACCCAACCATATTCCGCTACTCTAGTGTCTCCTCACCCCAAACTGCCTCCCACGTGCTCCAATCCTACGTGGTGCTATCTCGTACCGTAGCATATGGATTTGCATCAAAGATTCAAAGGTTACAAGTTCGCACCGAAAATTAAAAATGTTAATAATTTACGCGACAAGACAGAGAATTTGCCTTTCATGTTAAAAGTATGACTTACTTGACACTTGGCATTCATAGATAAGGGCAAATCAAAATCAATAAATTACAATGCACCTTCTCTCTCTCTCTCTCTCTTCTCTGTCTCTTTTCTTTAGATGACCTTCTTTTGAAGCATCGTCTGTTCTATTGGTAATTATGGAGTCAGAGAGGTGGTGTGAGGTGTCGTGCTCGTCGTCGCGCTCGGCGGAGGAACCGGCTGATGCTTTGGAGATGGAGGCGGCCGAGACTCTGGCTGGTTTGGCTCAGTTCGCCGTTAGAGACAGAGGCTCCGAGTTTCCGGACACAACGAGAGATAAAGGGATATTAGTGAGAAAACGAGTCAAGAGTGAGACACCGCCTAGCCCTCCCGAGTCGGCGGTTTATGACTCGGTGTCCTCACGTCCCCAGCATGTCGTACAAGTAAGCAAACATTGATAGCTGAAATTTAAGGGCTGTTATTACCTACGGTATTGTACATAAATACTTATAAAAATTATATATATATATATGGTTGTATAAATCATTTATTGTATTTACATGCACGTGGATTTTAACACTCATTAAACCTTTTCTCTAATTTAATTGTAATAGCTTATATCGACTAGTGGATATAAATCACATACTATGTTTATAACCTTAGACCGTTAAAGATTATAAGATGGATATTGTGCTAAACTCAATATTATATCATATTCGATTAAGGGAATTGCTGAGTAATATATATGGTACAAGCTGTTGCTATATGCTTAAGTTTTTATATTATGATTGTGACATTAAATTCAACAATTTTATTTTAATTAATTATTGAACAACATCTTATTTGTCGATTTTTTGTTAATCTTTTTTGTCATATAATCTATTGTGCTTATGATGTATTGTTTCAGTATTGCCTGCATAAATTTGTTTGAACATGAGGAACATGATAGATGGTTGAAATTTTAAAAATTCCTTTATTATTTTCCAGTATGTTTTTAACCTTTTAGTAGGCTTAAGCCAGTTAAAATTTAATTATAATTGTCGAACCTTGAACCATCAAAGAAAATAGTGAAGGCATAGGTGATTTAGATGTAAATTATTCTAGGAATCCCAAGAAAAAAAAAAAAAAAAGGTGTGATCGAAAATTTTTCAAATTTAGTATATATGATACATGATCTTGTGGTTGGTTTATGCAATTTTATGAAGTAGAACTGAGATGTTACTAGTGTTGAAACTAGAAAGTGATGTCTTAAATTAGAAAGGGATATGGAGTTTGTGGGGATTTGAATTTCTAAATTTACTTTCTTTAAATTTTTTTTGGAAAAAAGCTCTTTTGTACCTAAAACTTTAACCAAGTGGACAATTAAGTATTCCATGTTCATTTTTACTACCTCACTCTTTTATTATCTCTTGAAGTAACGGACACGTGTCAAACAACGATTGGGTAAAGTAGTGAAAAAGGATACGAAAAGTTTGGTTAGATATAAAATTGATATATCATATGACCTCATTACAACATCATTTTCTTTTATGTAATTTCAACCATTATAATGGAACAATCTTAAGTCGCTGTAACATTTGCTTTCACATTGATTGTTCATAAAGCAATTTTGAACAGTGTAACATTTGCTTTCACATTGATTGTTCATAAAGCAATTTTGAACTCTCTCTGTGTATCTTTTTCTTTTTCTTTTTCCTTTTCCCCTTTTTTCCCTGCTGAAGTTTATAGATAAACTTAGTAAGTTAAAATGAGGATTTTTATTGTGGTGATTAGGGTTAGGCTATCATTTGACTAGAGTAAGCTATAAGGAGGAAATTGAAATCAGATGCTGAGGTGACAGGGTACAAGATTGAATTCCCCTTTAACAGCAGAGATTGCCTTAGGTTTGCTTATATGCACTTATATAATTATTTATTTCAGGATAATGTCATTACCTGAATTTTAACGAAATATACAATTAGGTATCTAAATTTTAAATATGATCAATTTAGTACTAAAACTTCGAAATTGATTAATTTGATACTCAAAAAATTTTTAAATTGATTAATTTATGACCTAAAAGAATTGACGGATATACTATTAATGTGCACATAAAGTTTTTTTAAGTATTAAATTGATCAATTTCAAAGTTGAAGTATTAAATCGGCCATTTTCAAAGTTCAACCACCTAATTACATATAATAACATATTTTATCAAAATTCATATACCATTTATAACATTAACCCCTTTTGTTTTGTTTTTTTTTTTTTAATTACTATACTGAGCTTTTATGAATTATAGGAATGTGTTTATTTTTCTTGTACAAAACGGTTAAGGTTCACTGCACTAACTTGGGGATCAAGAAGCTGCATGATGCATGCAGGGCTTGAAAATTATTATTGGGTGTGGCAGGATTGGGAAATCTCGACTCAACAACAGGGAATAACACGTGAAAATGTTGCTCTCAGAGTTGTGAAACCCGAGACGGATGATGGATCATATAACTTAAGTCGTATCTGCCTGTCAGGTTATCCAACATCTGGTGGTGGCCGGACAAGGCAGAGCTTGACTGAGGTAATGTTGCTTATGGTCAGCCCCCTTTTGTTCGCATTTGTGGTAATTATTCATCTAAAGCCTTTTCATTTAGGAGGAAAAGGAAGAGAAAAGACTTCGAAGGGTGTTGGCAAATAGGGAGTCAGCTAGGCGAACGATTCGACGTCGACAGGTTAATTTTTCTGTGTCCTTTCAGTGCCATGCTCACTTTCCAATTTATATGCTTCTGGTTTGACAGAGTACACTCAGGAGAGAGACCTTATTGTAGGGGCAATATATCTTGTTTAGTGTTTGGTTGGGGTATGAGACCTCATGCTTATCCCGGTCAACTGGGAATTTGGGCAACCTGATCTGAGTGTGGCTACCTAGGAGAATTCCTTTATTTTACAGCCTGAAACATTTCTATACACATGATTGCGTGTGCATTTCTGTTACCTATTCTACTGACCGAGGTAGGGATGGGATGAATTTTTCAGTAAGCTAACATGCTTCTACTTATGTTCAATAAAGCAAACTTCAGAGAACAATCGTGTTGGGGTAGAACTGTCCATGCATAGTCCATCGGTTGTAGACAAGAATGGAAAGAAATGGTGAAGCATTCCGGACAGATGAGCAGTCTTTTACCTTACTAATCATGCTTTTCGTGCTGCATAGAGATCTATCTAATGAATATCTAATTTTTATCATATCATATTAGATGGCTACATAGTACATACAATGGGTATATGTATGGTGTTAATGAACTTAACAAGATTCTTGACTAGCAGAAGTACCAGCAATGGTGTTGAGCAAAGTCATGTAAATGCCATGTATAATGATGTAGAGAATGCGTTTCCTTCTGCACTATGTTTTTGGAGCATATTTTGCAGAACATACACCTGAAACAATTCCAGTCTGTTAGATGGGATTCTGATGGAATTTTGGGCTTGTTTATTGATACCTGTCCATTATTTAATTGCATGTGAAATGGTTTCCTCCATTATTCTTTCCTGTTTCTAAATGCACATTGTTCTCTTTTTGAGGCCTTATGCGACGAGTTGACTCAAAAAGCTGCAGAACTAGCACGGGAGAATGAAGAATTAAAAAAGGTGCTCTTTTGCTATTTCCATAGTCTTGACTTTTAATGATAAGCCACACTTCGCATTTTGATTTTTTATCTGTTTTACCTTTATATTATTTGTTGCATCTGATTAATGGTGGAATCTTAATGCGTTTGCTTGTCTGTTGAGAAGGGAAGGGAAGCTGCTTTAAAAGAGTATCAAATGCTGGAGACAACTAATAAGAAACTGAAAGAAAAGGTGAGATGTCCCATTGACAAGAAGTATCCCATATTGATCTTGTCGTTATATTTTTTCCCCTTTCTTGTTCATTTGTATTATCTTGTGTTTCTTACATTCTGCATATTTTCTTAGATTAAAAAAGCTGCGGAATCCGAGATAAAACGAAGTTCAGACAAGCTACAGGCAGTGCACCCTGAGTTTTCTGCTTCATTCACAAATTGTCCAATGTTTTTGTATAATGGATCATTTAGACCAGTTTTCTGGCCAGAAGCATTTCACTCGCCAATCTTGGCCAGTCAAAAGAAGGTCCAGCAATTCCTCCACCTGTTCCATCAAACATTCTCATGCCAGCTTTATATAGGCCTGATCCATCCCTATTAAAAAATCCATAGAGCTCCAGTATTTGCAATTCCATATCCGTTGTTGTTTCCTATTCCAGATCCAAGTGGGAACCACTGTCAATCGGCGTGCTACCCGATGAATAAACAATGTGAAGAACACACTTCATCTTCCAAAACAGTCGAACCTTCTGATGGAGGTGGTGTTGTCTATTCAAATGTTGTCAAGACAGCATCGCAGGCAGAAATCAGGCTGATAGATGATCTTAATCAAATGCCTGTGGAACACGAGTCAACATATAGATGTGAAGAGCATATTGATGCACTTTCCTTAGATGCATCACAGTTCAGGTCTTCTGAACACACTGCAGCAGTCAAACACGATAATGGACTTGATATTGATGTTAGAGCCAGTGGGGAACCATTTTCTTCCCCAGCCGGGCACACGCTTTCATCAAGAGGGAAGACAATTTTCAACAGGGTATCAGCTGCGGCAAGACGAATTGATGCGGTTACAGCAGCCGAGGCAAGGAGGAGGAGAAAAGGACTGACAAAACTAAAGAGTTTTCATGTCCGCAACTTTCAGATGCAGTGCTGAAGTTCCCAGTTGCTGATATGGAGACAGTAATGGCAAAGATTGTAAAGCACCGCCAGCACAGTAATAAGATTTGAAGAGGAATCATGGGACGAAGGTTTTCCCAGATTTAGTTCCTTGTTCCTTTTGAGATTAGTGTAGTTGAAATGGACATGACAAGTTATTCATATAGATGGAGTTGCACGGTTCTCGCCCCTCTTCGCCGGTGCAAGATTTTGAAATGTGTAGTAATATTATAATAATATGATTTGTTTTATATAATTTTAATCATAATAACATGCAAATACCTTAAGGGATTAAATTTAAGAAATTTAATCAATAAATTTAGAAGATTCATTTTCGATGAATTATTAATAAACAGTCAGAAGTCGAATTGTTTCTTTGACATGATAATGATGGACGTTTTATGGGACAGCATAGCGGCCATAGGATTTAATATCAGAATACATGAATCTATTGCACGTATATGATTTCGAAAATATATAATTTTAGAAAATTTTCGTAATCGTAACTTTTGGGTATTACTTTTTACGTCATTATGTTTCATGAAATATTACTAAGTAAATAGTGGAAGTAAGGATAACAAATGAATTAAATGGGTTCGTAGATTACTTAAACTAAGCTCAATATTTACTCAAATTTGATTTAAGAATAATCAAATTGACCTTGGACTTGAGTAATATGAGTAGTTTATCAAGTTGATTTCCATTTTTTTATATTTAACTCAATTAACTCATGAGTCCAATCGAGTTCAAATGAATATACATATTAATTGAACTTGAATAAGATTTTGATATTGATATTATTTTAATTAGAATTAAAAATATGTTTTTAATAAATCAAGTCTAAACGAAATTAATCAAGTTGAATTCAAGAATATATAATATTACTTCAAACCAAACTTGAGTTTAAAAACTTAATTCGACACAAACTGAGTTTTAAAATCTTGAGTTGAACCCGAATTCGAGTTCAATACTATACCATCTTAACTCAATTTTTGAGCAACCTTAATGGAGATAGGCAAAAGCCAATAGCAACAACACTCTTTTAACTCTTCCATATTTTTTCACATTTTTTTATTCTTTTTTAGAATACATTTATCGGTTGTATCTTTTCCCTTCAATACCCTTTATTGGTTTAATTTCTCATCCCAGTTTATTTCTTCATGCATCTTTTATGTATAAGATAATATTTGTTAGTGGGAAAGTATATCTAGCCTAAAAAGTATATCTAGTCCTAAAACTTTCGAGATTTTTCTATTTAAGTCTTAAATTTTTTTTTTCTTGTTTAAATCTTCAACATTTGCAAAAGTTTTACTTTTGTTAATGCCGTTAGTCTTTTTGTTAACTTTTGACACAAGAAGAAATCTTATTGTTTTAAAATTATTAATTTAATAACAAAATAATCAAATAAATATTAATAAAAAATTAATAAAACTATATAAAAAAATTAATGGGTTAATAACAAAAATGGTATATGAACTTTTGCAAAATATTCAATTAGGTACCTAAAATTTCATTTTGAACAATTTAGTATATGAACGAAGTTTTTGTTGACTTTTTTCATACTTAAAATTTAGTTTTAATAACTTTGGTACCTAAACAAAGTTTTCATAAACTTTTTTCATACCTGAAGTAAGTTTAATCAAGTATGAAAAAAATCCGCAAAAACTTTGTTTACATACTAAAATTGTCAAAACTAAACTTCATGTATGAAAAAAAGTCTACGAAAACTTTATTCAAGTACCAAATTATTTTAAATCAAAGTTTTGTTACCTACTTAAACTTTTTGCAAAAGTTTAGATACCATTTTTGACATTATCCCAAAAATAAAAGCAAAAATTTTGCAAAAGAACTCAACAAGTCAAAGCTATAGTGGCTATGAGGGAGATAGTAAGGGTGATGTGTTGGTTCGTCGACATGTCATTATGGTTGGAGATGGCATAGATGTCGCACTATGGTAATGGGAAGAAGACCAAGTTGACTCAATGCAAATTAGTGGAGAGATCTATAGATAGCTAAGCTTGTTGTGTTTGTGGTTGTAGTTTTTGGGTTCTATTGTGACCGATAAAGTGCTTCATTGATTGTTGGGTTAGAAAAGACGACAACTTGGCAAATCGATGTGATTTATGACTCCATTTGCTTAATAGTGTGGATGTGGTGGAGATACAACTTGCAGCTCTAGGGTAACGGTGTCGTTTGAGGATGTGGACTTTAATAGTAGATGGCGTGTGTGAGTCATGCCATGTGGTTGACTTTAGTTTCAACAGCAATTTTCGGTGTAGATGAAATAGTCATGAATTCCTTAATTTACATATTAATGTGTTATTGACATGATATATATATGTGTATGAGTGCTTGGATCATATAATTGGTATATGTGTTAGACATGTGTTATTTTGTATGTAAAGTATAATGAAATTAATATTTTTGTATTACATGTATAAATGTGTGTATAGTGTAATGAATAAATATGTCTTTTGCAAATTAATATGTATGTGTTATGTTTAGAATTTAATAAAATTACTTTTGAATTGCTTAAAATTAATGACAGAAATTTTACAAAATTTAAGTCTACTTTTTAAGCCTAAAACAAACTCAAATGCATTTGAAATTAACTCAAATTAATCTTAGGACAAATATACCCCTAAAGACATATTTTGGATGAGTATTGACTTTGTTTTGAGCAAGATTTGGACCCTTTTTGGCAGCCCTATTTCCCCATACGAATTTTCCTTTCCATTCTTTTCTTTCTTTCTTTCTTTCTTTTCCATTTCAAAATCTTAAACCCTAAGTCAAGATCAACTACAAGCTTTTGGATTTAAACAACATTCCAAGCCAAGATTTAGTCATGTGAGTTAAATGCAAGCTTAATCTTTTCATTTATGTTTTATATTGTGTTTGTTTGTAAAGATTAGATAAAAATGAATTTTATGCACTAATTGGTGTGAGATTGATTTGGTGCATGGATGGTAGCTTAAATAAGATTATATAGCTAAAGGAGTGGTAGTGTATATATTGTATAAATATTGATATGTGAGGATGAGTGTTTTGGGAAAATTGAAGAATTGAGTAGTTGAGGAGTAGATTTGAAGTGTGATTAGTGTTTTGATGATTAGAAGTAGAATTCATGTTGTTAGGATAGTGTTTGGAACATATAACAAGCTTTGGAAAGTTTGGATTAAGTTTGGGGAATTTTTGAAAGTGAACAAAGTTTGTAATAAAACAGGTAAAATAAAAAACATTTTCGTATAGGCTTAAATTTGGTCGTGCGCCGGCATTTGGCACTTCTACGCCGCCGGCTTATAGGCGGTGTTGGAAGTGAACAGAATCAAATTTCTTAAAGCCGTTTGAACGCTGCCGGCTTTCACTGGAAAAATCAGCCAGTGTTCATTTTTCAAATTGTACGCCGACAATTGGGATTCCAACGCCGGCGGCTTAGGGGCAGTGTGGAATGGGAACAGAATCCTAATTTTTTAACGCCGGGCTTAAGGCCGTCGGCGTAGGATCAAAGGCTGCCAGCGTACATGGATACGCTGCCGGTGTTAGGGTATTCACGGGCATGGATCAACCCCGTGTACCTCTCGGCAATTTTTGGAAATTTGAATTTGCATTCTACACGGCTCAAAGCCACCGGCGTAGAATGAAGGCAGCTGGCGTACCCTTGAAACTGCTGGTGTTGGCAGTGTTGATCTTTAGTGTATTGAACGCAGTTCAAAGTCGCCGGCTTTGATGGCCGGCGTATTCCCTGCACTTTTGAATTTTAAAAACTTTCTTCAGAATTTTCCGAAGTTTGATATATGATCAATTAAACATTTGTTAAGTGTTCTAGGATATAATAGGATGTTTAAATGCTTTATTATGACTTTGTATTAAATTATTTGAATTTCTTTGATTAATTGTATTTTCGATTAGTTAATTAGTGCTTAAGCTAAATGTGAAATTTAATATTGTTTTAAACAGTGATAGATTCTCTCCCAGCTAACCCCGTTAGTTCCCGAGCTATCTCAGGTACGCAGTAACTTGCTTGTCTCATTGCTAGGGTAGGCATCACAACCAAATTACTTTAAATTAAGAAAACTCTATTAATTGATGAGTGTTGATTGTCCTTGTTTGCCGTTGAATCTGGTTCGGAGAGCGGTACCCTGCTCAGATTGGGGGCAGAGTGCTTTCTCGTTAATGGATAGAATTATTTAGGAGATATGAGTATCTGAGCTACTCATATCAACCCCCTGAGCGTCGTGATGCGTTACTCAGGATCCCCTAGTATGACGGGCTACGCCGGAAAGTGGGGCTGCCTAGTCTATATGAATGGTAGGGACCACTCAGGGAAGCGATGTAATACTAGATCGTTGTTGTCCGGAGTTTGAATACTCCCGTGTTGTTTTACTAACTAAAGACTTAACAATAAACCATTGATTGTTGCATAATGCATTAGTCTAAGAATGTGTGACCCACTTTGTATTTGTATTCATTACTTGTGTATTGGGCCTTTGGCTCATATTTTATCCATTTCAGATGACGACTCCGATGAGTTCTATGCCAGTATGGAGTACGGAACAGACTTTGAAATTTTCTTGATGGTTTGGAGGATTAGAGTTAACCGTGGACTCAATGGAACCCTATGATTTGTAATAGATTAGATGTGATTCTTTTTGTTGATGATGTATTAAAGTGTTAGTCTGGGTTGTGTTTTGAAGATTTTGTTAAGGCTTGTAGGAAGCTTTTGGATGTAATATATATATATATATATTATATATATATGTACTTAGCTAGGTAGGAGTTAAGTTGTTTCCTTTGCCAAAATGTGTTGGTAGTGTAGTAGTATAGTTTTGTTTAAGGTTTTAAAGAAAAAAGAAAAAAATATATATATATATATATTATATTATTTATAATTCCTATTATATTATCTATATGGAATTAGATAAGTAATTTCTCAAACAATTCTTTCAGGCAACCTTACATATAATCTTATAGGTTATATGTGGTTGGGGAACTGTTATCGCCTATTTCAAATATAGGGGTGATAGCGGGTCCTTACAGTAGATTAGTTTAAATTTGGCAAGAACTGATGAAGGACATAGATAGCATCCCTAAAACTTGGTGAATGGCTTGTGCTACATTTCAATTGTAGTTTTTTAGAGAGAGAGTCTTCAGTTTTAGAAAGAAAAATGAGTTCTCTAAGCTTTGTACGAAATACAACATTTTTAAAAAATAAAAACAAAAATAAAATATAAAAAAAATTATTTATAATGTACGTGTCAAAGGTGCAGGTAAGAGACATGCCTCTCAACCTACGACCTCTTTGTAAATCCTATCCCGGGCCCTAAATCCTACCAACACTTCTCTTCTTCTTCTTCTCTCCTTTTTATGCTCTCTCTCTTCTTCTCTACCTCCCACACCCTCTTCTTCTCCTTCTTCTTCTCCCGTTTGTAACCCTCTCATTCTGTCATTTGTCGAAGTTGGAGTAATCACAACACTGAAAAGGAGAAATAGGATTAATTTTAACCGTATCTTCTTTGCAAGATCCTACCTCAAATGCAAAAAATGAGTTTTCTTAAACTAAATTAATCATTCAATTAATTCAAGAATTATTATCCTACCTCTGCACCCTATGTTACAGATGCCATAGTTTTGGCTGCAAAAATATCAAGGGTCCTACATTGAGGAGATTGAAGAGACAAAAATTATGGTTGGGGGAGTCATTATAATAGAGGAGACAAATATGAGTATATTGAGCATACGATTAAAATTGATGGGGAGGAGAAAGTGCACACTTATGAGATTAAGGATAAAAGCCAAGCTAAGAATTACTAAGGATGCAGATGAAGATGACCCCAAAAGGCAAGAACCAATTAGAAAAGGAAATCCAAATTTCTTGCATGTTGAGAAAAGCAAAAACCAATCAAACAAATCCAAGTGAAGAAATCAATCTAACGAAAATTCCAAAAAGAGTTGCAGAGCATTGAAGAAGGAGGAAGAGAAGAGAGAAAGAGAAGAAGAAGAGGGGTTGGGAGGTAGAGAAGAAGAGGGAGATGAGAAGAAGGAGAAGAAGAGAGAGAGAAGAAGAACGAGAGGGCAAATGGAGGCAAAGCAAGAACCAATTAAAAAAATTAAAGTGAAGAAAACTGTCCAACGACAAATTCCAAAAGGAGTTGTAGAGCATTGATGAAGGAGAACAAAAGGAAGAAAAGAAGAAGAGGGGTTGGGAGGTAAAGAAGAAGAGGGAAAGAAGGAGGAGAATAACAAGAGGGTGGAGGTATGATTTACAAAGAGGGTATGGGTGTGACCTGCGCCCTCTTTAGAATAGTCAAAGGCGGGTTTTCTATCCATTCCTTTGACACGTATATTACGAATAATTTTTTTATACCATATTTTTGTATTTATTTTTAAAAAATGTCATACTTTCGTAGAAAGCCCGAAGTTCCCTCAAGGAAGAAGATGAAAGTTCCAATCCCCATTCTATTTTTTTTATTTTTTTATTTTTTTATTTTTATATATCTTTATTAATTTATGTGATTAATCTTTAGAAGATAAAAGTCAAGAAGATTCAAATCTCTCTTCTTAATTTTTTCAATTTTCCGATATTTTATATATTTTCATTAATTTAAGTGATTAATCTTTACTTGATTAAAATAATAATTTTGAACCAATAAGATTTCTTGTGTTAAAAGTTTACGGAGAAACTAATGATTGATAAAGGTCCAATTTTATAAACTTCTATAAGTGTTGAGACTTAAAAAAAAAAGGGGGGTAAGATTCTAGTAAAAAAACATGAAAATGTTGAGGACTAAATAATATATATACATATATTTTATGAACTACGATATTTAAATATCTAGATATAAACTAACAGAACTCTTGGTATACAATGTTACATTTTCAAAAATTATAGTTTTTTTAAAATATTATAATATTTTATATAACCACCAATGGTCATATGAAATAATTTTTTATTTAAGATCCTTATGTAAAATAATTATTTAAATAAAATCACATTAAAAATAATTATCAATATATAATATCAAAATCATGTTTTATACATGCGATATAAAAATAAGTATTAATTTTCACATATCATGTTTTATAATTGCTATATAAGTTTATATCGTAATTATAATTCACGATATACATTAAATAGAGACAGTGAAAAATTGAAAAGGGGAGAGAGAGAGAGAACAGTGATGTGATGGAAGACAGAGAGAGAGAGAGAACAAAATAGTGAAATACAGTGAAGAAAGAAGACAGAATAAAAAGTCAGGTAGAGAAAAAGCAAGAGAGAGAAGGTAGTACGAAAGGGAAAAAAATGTACCGCAATTATATCAATCGCAATATTAATGTAAAATATTAACATTGCATTTCGTTTACGCGATAAAACGATGATAGTTAAACATTAAATCATGAATAATATTTATGATATTTATTATGAAAACTGATATCGTGATTTTATTAAGGGATTTTGGTAATTACTTTTAAACTGACTATTTGATAATTATTTTTCATAAGAACCCTAGACATGTTTTTCACTCATAGTGATATAAATTACATTATTTCATAACATATTGATACAATAATCTATTCTGTAAATATATTTTTATTAATATAATGCTTTAAAATAAAACCCACATATTGCGCGGAACTTTAACTAGATTTATATAATACAACAGCACCCCTCAAAGGCTGCAGAACCTAAGGCTCAAACTTGTTACTATAGGATACAAGATCAATATTATTGCCACTAAAATTTATTACCAGGTACTAGTCGCAATTTCTTGACAATGTACAATGCCGGCCGCACCCCCACAGCACAGCCATCTCTCGCTGCCCTTATTTGTGTTCCATCGCAACCTGTGAATGGCTACAAGCTTAGGAGGAAAAGTTTGTACTATACTACCTGCTTCGCCGTCATCAGCCTTTTCAGGTGTAGCTTGTGGCTCTTCATTGCCGGATGCTAATGCTTCCGTTGCTTCATCGGTGGCATCCAATGTACCATCAACTTCTACCTTCTTGTTATTCTTTTTCTTGATGGTATCTGATAAAGACGATTCATCTGAACCCGTTGTTAAAGTAGAATTACTCCCGTAACAAAGCGCTGAACATAGCAATGATAAATTAGTAAACATACGTAAGACTTATAAAATCCTCAAAAGACAAAACAAAAGGATAGCATAGCACGCACCTAACAATGGCTCATCGGTAGAGATGGGTGCTGCCTCATCTACACTTTCCAGTGGTGGATCTATTTTTGATTTTGTTTTCTTGGCACGTTTCATGGGTACTGCCTCATCTATACTTGCTAGCGGTGGATCCACACTTGATTTCTTTTTGTTGGCATGTTTCGCTTTCTTTTTCACCTTCCTTCTTAAAGATTCCAATGTCTCATCTAAACCTATTTCTAAAGTGGGACCATCACCAATACAAAAGGCTGCTCCAGGACCAAGTAGTTGATCAGTACTCAACAGATGCATGGATTTATTAGTAAATTGTAGTTAAGAATTCTGTTAAAAGTACCTAAGGGCAGTGCATCCTCGGTTAGTTTGCCATCCTCCTCATCAGCTTTTTGCTCTGGGCAGGAATTGCTCGATAATCTTTGCACCAGATTTGGTTGGCCCCCAGAGTTATGGGGTTTGTTTACAGTGATAGGAATATCTGATGGTTCGATTACCTCATCTATACTTGCCAGTGGTGGATCCACTTCTGAATTTGATTTATTAGCAGATCTTGCTTTTGTTTTCCCCTTCCTTCTAGAAGAACCCAACGTCTCATCTAACCTTATTTCTGAACCATAACCATAACAAACAGCTGCTCCAGGACCAAGTGCTTGATTAGTAAACGGCAGATGCATGCATTTATTAGTAAATCAAAGTAAAAAATTCTGCTAGAAGTACCTAAAGGCGGTGGATCTTTATTAGTGGGTTTGCTATCATCCTCATTAGCTTTTTGTTGGCGACAGGATTTGCTGGATAATCCTATCACAGGATTTGGTTGGGGCCCAGAATTAAGGGGTTTCTTTACAATGATGGGAATATCTGATGGAGGATGAATTACGACTGTTGACTCCTCCTCATCCAGGGATAGGCACCTAAAATGTGGTGTCCGATTTCGCCATGGATCTTTTTCTACTGCCTTTTTTGTAAGCTGATTACAGATACAAAACCCGCATTCAGTTAGATCAAGTCACTTTCAAATATTGAATCCACTAGTTTAAGTGAGAGAAATTAAGCAATTAAATATATATTAAGCAGATCACTGCATCCCACCAATCGACAAAAGGCATATAAAGGAAGGGGCAATAAGGGCTACAAGAATCTACATTCCTTATTATATATTCCAGTTTGCACTCATGATTTCTCTCATTTTTTAAAGTTGGTAAATGCATAGTTACCTGGAACAAGTGCCTAAGCAGTCCCAAAAGCAAAGGATTACTCCACATAATATGATAACTCTAAGACTGGACAATGCACCAAATCTATTTCACTTTCATTTGAATTTCTGGATTAAGGGAAAGAGCTAATATGTACACCATTCTAGACCAAACATTCATTGCATGTGTTTACAGAGGATCTAAACCTCTTCAGAGGAGGAATAGTGACTTCAGAGACTCAGCACCAGTTGAAGCATCTATGCCGTAAAATAAGAACTCCAACATGTATGAAAGGCATACATAAACGGAAAAATATACTAACCTTAAAATGAAAAACATCACCATCAGCACTTGCATATGCGACCAATCCTAGCAAGGAAAAATTTACAATCTTAGAGAGGAGTTGGATAAAAAGGACCAAAGCAATCTGCTAAGTTGATACTGCAAAATCATATATCAAGATGGCACAAAAAACAATGCAATAACACTCGCCAGATAGGCTAATGGAAGTACAGTTACAAATTTCTATTTGAGCCTTGAGCTACATAAAGATAGAATCCTTTACATATACCCCCACACGTGTGAAGAGGAGATCCACCGAATGTGGTATACGGTGAGGAATGACATTCTTAGTCAGAAGTTGGGTATTCTGATTTGCACATGCAATTGCGATGTAAACCTCTTTGTAAGCGCATTGCATGCAACTACATGGGTGCATATTGCATAAACTGATTTACAGCTTCATCTCAAGATTTCATGAAGTGTCACATATTTATCACCAAGGTAAGGAATTATAACCTGGCACGACTTTTGCAAAGAATGAGGAGATACCTGTGGCTTTTGAAATTTGAACACACCAGATGGCAAAAGATGCACAATAGAAAGTGTGTAATCCAGGTTTCTTCCCAGCAGAAAATTTCCCGGTAACTGGAACATCACTGGCAACTTTTGAGAGGCTGAGCATCTTCAAAGTTCCATCATCCAAGGATAACATAATGCAACTGCACTCCAAATTTCATTTGAAATCAATGATGACAGACCACTGAAAAGTAGTACTGTGGTTTTTCTGGTCTCATGTTTTCAAGGTAACTTATCCAATTCAGTACGTCGACAACAATACCTTGGATCCAGCAGCCAGTCCAGACTGTATATATTCCTCAGCACAGGCTGCAAACCCCATAAAGGCCGGAAATGGTCACTGCAAATAAGCCAAAATCTATGATTCACAAGCTGTACAATTACGCTTTGATGATGAAAATTTTCAACGCGTCATGAGTATATTTTTACAACAAACTTATTCAAGAATCTTGGCATGATCCTGAAGCTATATGAATTATGATTACGACTCAGACTATTGTCAAGTATAATTCATAGTCATTATGACACAAAAAAGGTCAATCCTTGTGCATTACACCATTCAAAAATGGGAAGCATATGACATGACATGATCAAAATTTTGCTCAAGCAAAGCTTGATACTTCAATTATTGAGACACAAGCACATTTTTTAAGCCAGAAAACAACAAATCCGATCAGGATGGACAACTACGATTTGAATTCATAGGAAGAAAATGCAGAAGTTATATTAATAACACCAAAATCAGACATACCGCAGGTCCCAAAATTTAATGCCTCCATCCCCAGCAGTCAACACAACACTTGCACTTTCTGGATCACTGCAAACAGCATAAAACACGTTTGAAGACAGACTCAGACTATGAGAATAAGCAGACTCATCTTGCAGCATTATGGTTTAGCAGCAGTTGTCACTATCTTCATGACTGAAAGTATGATACCAACCAATGCTTCTTCTTCTACCCAAATTTGTAGCACTAACAATAATTAACCACAACTGGCTACCCTCAATCACCCATTATGCACTAATTCCACAGTAGAAACCATAACCAACCAAATCCATGACTCAAACCAGCTTAGCACAAACACGACATTTCTGCACCCTATATATACAATATGTGTCCCAAGAAAAGGAGGGAGAGATTGGGTGGGTGGGGTTGCTGGGTGGGAAGAATTTTCTCTTTTGCAATTTTTGAACAGTTCTCTAAGCAAAACACCACTAAACAAAAGCCTAGAATAGTATAAGCAATAAAGGAAGAAATAAGCATAAAGCAAAAATCTCAACCATTGTTGAAATTGTGATCATAATGAAGTAATTGATTTGAAAACTGCTTCAGGAAAAACAAATAACCACTTTCTCAAAACTAATCACATATGGTGAGCAATATTGATTTGAGATAGCAAGAACCACTGGTGGATATGAGTGGAGGCTGTGAATCCCTCAATTGCATGTTTACTAATGTTTCTGATATTTAATTTTTACTATTTTCCGAATGACTTCCATAGAGGACAGATGAAAAATCACTTGTATCTAAATGTCTCACATACAAAATTAGATAAGCATGCTAAATATTAGCATATTACATTGTTTTTTTCATTCCGTGGCCATAAAGCATTTTGATTTTGATCTTAGTGAAAGTGGATGTCTCGTAGTTGAATCTTATTGTTTAAGCCAACAGCTAAGCTATATAGTGAAAGTCTGCATTATAGACATGTGTAAGAGCATCACCAATTAGAAAACCTTGGTGGTCAACTGAGTTTTTTGCATCAGCAGGTGACCAAGTCTGAATAGGGTATTGGTTGCAATGGAAATGAGAAAGGTGAATGATGATTTCACAAAGGTGGCTGGAGTAGCTAATTATCGCTTTAGTGCTAAGGTTAGGATATCACTAAGTTGAAAAACAATGGTCAACAGAGGTGTTGGCATTATCAGGTGTCCAAGTCTGAGTCTGGGCACTGGTTGCAACAGAAGTGGCACTGGTGAATGGTAGTTTGACCAAGATGGCTGGTGCAGTAATGGAAGCACCTTTAAATTAAGGGGAGCCAAGTCCATATTTTCAAGTGGGTAAAATGTAAAAAAGTTAATGGTGGGGTTGGCAGGACAATGAATTGTGTTCATTTTATCATCATAGAAAGAAGAAACATTGTCAAATGAGAGATGCTACCTGTCAGCCTATGAATACTGCAACTAAAGACAATAAATGAAATTATTAAAAGTATAAAGATAAAAACAAAATCAGAGATACCTTCCACATGGTGCCCATGCAAGTGCTCTAATAGGTACTGTATCAGCAGTGAAACACAGCAAGGGTCTTGTATCTGCGTATTTTGATAGAATAGTTATTGTCCAATCAACAACTCCAAACTATTGACTGAAAAGATGGTAGAAAATTGAAGGCCCAAACACAAATATACCAGCAATTACCTTTGGATGAATCACACACAGAGAATTTCCACATAGCAACCTGAATGCATTAAAATTTAATCAGCCTTGTAGAGGCTTTCCAAATAACAATTTGGAAGCAATAGAACTCAATCGATTTAGATGCATGATGTGGATCCATATAACCCCCCACCCCCACCACCCCCCACCACAACTCCCTCCCTCTTCCTATATATAAAAGAGAGGGAGGGGATGGGGATGGAACAACAAACAAGTTTAAATCCATAACCAATGGACCAAAAGTGCCTTTAAGATCTGGTGTGGTTTTTATTGGTTGAAACCCTCCCTTCTTGTAGACTAAGACTTTGTTAAAGCCCAGAAAGTAATACTTTAGTCAAATAGGGTGACATGGCTGCATAAAGGCTTGAACACGAGCTTCCACTTTGATACCATCAAAATTTTTAAATGAGTAATATACATCAAAAGGTGGTAGGTATCAACGTTTGAAAGTAAGTTCATTTAAAGTAACAACATTTTGAATGGTTAAAAAGAGAAATCATCATTTAAAAATAATTTAAGATATCAACATTTTAGGTGGTAAAAAAGAGAAATCAACGTTTTATCAAATGAACCAAATAAGGTATCTATAATTGATTGTTAAGTAAAATTAAGGAAACTTAATTAAAAACTAATCCAGATGTTGATATCTTAAATGAATTTTGCGAACCGTTAATACCTCATTTAATCACTTTGCAAAATGTTGTTCTTTTTAATCACTCGAAAGTTGACATCTTAAATGAATTTATCTCTATATATTGATACCCTCTAGTGTAATGTACCCATTTTTAAATTCATAACCAACAAATCTAAAAGCATGTGGTCAATTCAATGCATGATATAGTCAGCTTCCAATTGCACTGAGCAGAGAGAATGCTGCTGCTTTCTTTTTCTTCTTCTTTTTTGCTTTCTCTGTTCCTTTTTCTTTTCTTCTCTCCTCCCCCCTTTCCCCCCAAAAATAATTCATATACTGCAAATCTCTAGAATACTCATAGCGGTCCATATTTGCATGAGATAACACCCCACACCAAACCACCCCCTGTTAAACCCCTCTTTTCTTCTACCCCAAGAGAGAAAAAGGGGGGGGGGGGAGGGGGAGGGGTGAGGGGGGTGCGCTGGGGATGTGGTGGTGGTGGGGTGTGTTGTCAGGTGGGGGTGAAAGAAGAAGAAGAAAACCCACCCCCATTGCCGTACATCTTACAACTGAGAGTAGAGGTTAATAGTGTAAAAAAAATATATATATATATATATTAACATAAGAACTTACTGTTCCATCATGGCACCCAACAAGCAAATGTTCATTTAGTGGCGATGTGGACCACTCTACAGTCAAAGGAATGCTGTCGGATAAAATAAACCACTATTAATAACCAGAATACGTATTGTGAAAAAGAAGGAAGAAAATGCACAAGTATATAAAAAATTAATTCATTTATTTATTTTTGGTAAAGTTAGTATATAAAAGAATTATAATATAAAATCAACACACACTCAAAAAATTATCAATGCATCAAAACTTGGCATTCTATATTTAATCAAGTTTTCACCATCTATGCAATATAATTGTTTACAAGCCACGTCAAAGAATTAAAAAGTTCCCTCTCTAGACAACCAGGCATGCCAAAATTATGGCGTCTGCCATCCACCACCTTCTACTTCATTTGTGGCTCAAGTGCAGTCTGCCCTTACAAAAAGAGCATCCATGAACTGAAACAATGCATCTTCGGATAAGTTGGTATTCTTAACCAAAAATCCCTCATACCACAGCATAAGAGAAGAAAAAACCATGTTTGGGTTTGAATATCTAGTAGGTGCAGAAATGTATAGAATGCAGCAAATAGAATGTGGACATAATGAATTCAAGTGTCAAAAAATATGAGACATATATATATATATATATATGTACATATATATATTCTGAGACAACACAAATTAAAGACCTCTATTAGGTTCCCTAGGGGAAAAAGTAACCAAAAGAATCCTCACAGCAAGCATAAGGGGTCATTTCTAAGGTTTATATATATTTGTTAGACAAGTTGAAATGTTCTCTTTTATGCTTTCTATTTATCTATTGCACATATGTTGGTCAGTCATGCCCGCTCATGCCCCCATCCTTTTTTGCCCCTACAGTACATTGTTGTTTGTCCTCGTCAATGATAGTAGTTATGGGTACAAAAACATGTGTACAGCACCTACTCACTCATGATTACACTAGGAGGTTGGAATCATCATAAGCAGCATCTATAGCAATTGGTTAGTTAGTATGCCTTTATTTTACATGTTTGTTGCATGTTTTAGTTTTCTTTATTTTTCTTATATTTTATTAAAGTTAGTTACTTGGGTATACTCAGAAAGTCAGGGTTATCAGAATAGAGTTAGTGACAGAAGTTTTTCTTGGGTAAGAAGTTAGTTGCCGAAGTACTTAAAACATAGTCTACATAGTTTCCAGAGAATCTATACCCAAAAATAAAAAATAAAAAATTCCAGGGAGTGAAAAACAGATATAGCCAGAAAAACTACTTTGAGATTGTACAACCCTAGATCAGCAAGTTGCTCATGAAGCACATGGTTGGATTCTGTGTAACTTAAAACCTATTTTTCCAATGAAAATATTTTCAGAAAAATACCTTTTCATTTTCTCATGTTTGTTTAAAGAAAAAAGAGACAATTAATGAAATACATTTTCTCTTATTTTGAAAAACATAAATGCATTCATAACTTATTTTTGGGAAAACAACTTACGGGATATAAAAGCATATGTCATTTTTCCATCAATCTACGAGCTCATCTATCAATCATTTATTATCAAAGACATTTATTATTAATTTTTCAAATATTTTTTGTTTAGATAGATTTATTTCTCATTATAATATATGTACCGTTAATTTTTTTCTACTTAAAATATACGAGTTACCTAGAAGATATACAAGCAAACAAAAACTATTTTCATAGATTAATCAAACATTTAAAAGCATGTTACATTTCAAGAAACTTTTCAAGAAAGAACATTTTTCATTAATGTAATGTGTAAAGTGTATTGGTAAAATTATGTGTGTGCATTGATTCATAGGTTACATATATACACATGATTTAATTGACTAAAAAGGAAAAGAAAATCCCTATCTAAACTAGTTAATGTTATACATTAATTTGTCTATATTTATTTCCTATAAGTCTCTCCCTCAAGCTGGAGCATAAATATTAATCATGCTCAACTTGATACAAAGATAATGAACTGAACCCAGAAACCCCACTTAGAGCATTTGTAAAGAGGTTTTCTAATTGTTCTCCAGATTTCACAAACCCGTGGAAATTAACCCTTGTTGAATTTTCTCATGAACAAGTGACAAGCAACTTCAACGTGTTTGGTTCGCTCATGAAATATTGGATTTGGTGCAATATGAAAAGCAACTTGGTTATCACACTCCAATTTTGCAGGTAATGAGGTGTTGAGGCTCACTTAGTTTAAGAGCCGATATATCCACATTACTTCACATACCAACCGTGCTATAACTCTATATTCTGATTCAACACCTAATCGAGATACAACACTTTCCTTATTACATTTCCATGAAACCAAATTTCCACCAACAAAAACATAATATCCTAAAATAGATCCCCTGTCTTCCTTGGATCCTATCCAATCAGCTTCTAAAAAACACTCGGTAATAGTATGACCATGATTCTTATACAAGATTTGCTTTATAGCATCCCAATAATCAACTGTTGGAGCTAACATATACTAACTTACAACACTAACCGAATATGCAATATCCGAACAGATTACTATAAGATAGTTCAATTTTCCAACCAGTCTTCTATATCTTTCAAGGTTCTCAAACAGCTCACCTTCTCTTATTAGTTGCAACTTAGAAATCATTGGTGTACTATATGATTTAGCACCCAATTTTCCTCTTTCAGATAACAAGTCAAATATATATTTTCTTTGAGACAAAAAAAAAATGCATTTCTTACTCCTCATTACCTCAACACCAAAAAATATTTTAACATCCCTAAACCTTTCATTTGAAATTGACTGTGAAGTAAGGATTTGAGAGCTGAAATACCTGTAGTATCATTATAGTAATGACAATATCATCAACATACACAACTAACAAAATAATATCAACTGCACACTATCTGTAGAAAAAAAAAATGATCAAATTTGATCTTTTGTATCACAAATCTCCCAATTGCTTGGCTAAATTTTCCAAACCAAGCATGAGAACTTTGCTTCAGGCCATATAGAGATTTACGAAAATGATAAGTCTTACATGACTCCGCCTAAGCAACAAATCTAGGAGATTGCTCCATATAGACTTCTTCGTGAAGATCCCCATGAAAAAAAACATTCTAAATATCTAGCTGATGTAAAGGTCAATTATGTATTGCTACCATCGAGACAAATAACCAGACAAATGTTGACACTAGGAGAGAAAGCGTCTAAAGAGCCTACTCCATAATTCTAGGCATATCCTTCAACAACAAGACAGGCTTTCAACCGATCAATTGATCCATTAGGATTTACTTTTAACTAGAAAAAAACCTATTCACAACCAATAGCCTCCTTCCCTGCAGTAAAGTTACCAAATCCTAAATACCATTCTTATTAAAGCATTCAACTCCTCTATCATTACACTATGCCATCCTAAATGGGATAAGGCTTCATAAATAGTTTTAGAAATAGAGGGTCAAGAGATGCAACAAAGGAACCTCTGACAGATGTTCATAAGATATAAAAGACGAAATAGGTTAGTATATTGACGTTTACCTTTATGAAGAGCAATGAGAAGATCGTCGTTGGTAATCGAATCTAATGACGAGGGAGCTGGTTCAAGACATACATTAGGGGTTGGTTCAGAAGTATGATGATTGCGAGAATAAACCTGAAGGGCCGATTTAGGAGTAGGAATAGTGGATGTAATTGTATAAATTAACAAATCATCCTCCTCCTACTAACCTACATTATTAGAAGATGGAGAGAAAGGGGTATCATCAAGAAAAGTAACATCAACCGCCACAAGATTCCTATCAAGGCTAGGACAATAGCATTTGTATCCGTTTTGAACACAAGAATACCCAAGAAAGATACATTTTAATGATTTGAGATCAAGCTCTGTAACTTAAGGATTTGAGATCAAGTTCTATAACTTAAGGATGCACATTCCAAACTGTTAATAGAAAGAAACTTCTGTATATATTTTTCTGTGTATATTTTGTACATACATGGAGAGATATATATACAATGGTTCATGATTGTTGGTATGTTACACTACCACAATATTAATTACATAACATAAGAAATATAACATTCATAAATACAATATTATCTATAGCATTCCCCTTCAAGCTGAGGCATATGTTTATCATGCCCAGCTTGTTACACAAATAACTAACTCAACTTCCATTCAATGCTTTTGTGAAAAGGTCTCCAAGTTAATCTTCAGTCTTTACATAGCTTGTGGAGATTAAGTTTTGTTGTATTTTTTCACGACCAAAATGGCAATTAATCTCAATATGTTTGGTTTTTTCATGGAATATCGGATTAGATGTAAGATGAAGAGCAGCTTGATTATCACACCACAATTTTGCTGGTAAGGGAACTTTAAATCCAATCTTTGCCAAAACTTGGTATATTCATATTACCTCACATGTAGATTGAGCCATAGCTCTATATTCTGATTCTGCACTAGATCTTGATTGTTTCTTGCTCTTCCATGAAATCAAATTTCCTCCCAAGAAAACGCAATAACCTGTAATGGATTTTCTATCTTCTTTAGAACCAGCCCAATCAGCATTTGAAAAGCATTCTATACGAGAATGACCATGATTTTGATATAGTATACCTCGTCCAGGAGCACTTTTCAAATAGCATAAGATATGTTGTACAGCAGCCCAATGATGAATTGTTGGAGAAGACATGAATTGACTCACAACATTAACAGAATAAGCAATATTAGGACGAGTTACTATGAGATAATTCAGTTTCCCAACCAACCTCCTGTACCTTCCAGGATCTTCAAATATCTCCCCATCTTTAGTGAATTGCAGATTAGGATTCATTGGGGTATTACATGGTTTTGCCCCTAACTTTCCTGTTTCAGATAACAAGTCAAGTACATATTTCCTTTGAGACAAAAAAATACCTTTCTTGTTCCTTATTACTTCAACGCCTAGAAAATACTTCAACGACCCTAAATCCTTTGTCTGAAACTGGTTATGAAGAGATTCTTTCATAGAGTATATTCCTTTTCATCATTTCCAATAATAATTATATCGTCTACATAAACAACAAGAAAAATAATCCCACACGAAGAATTTTTATAGAACACTGAGTGGTCAGACTTACATTTGGTCATCCCGAACTTCTCCATTGCTTGACTAAATTTTCCGAACCACGCACGAGGACTTTGCTTCAACCCATATAAAGATTTATGAAGACGACAAACTTTTCCTTTCTTCCCCTGAGCAACAAATCCAGGTGGTTGCTCCATATAGACTTCCTCCTGAAGATCCCCATGTAAAAACGCATTTTTGATATCCAACTGGTGTAGAGGCCAATCATAAGTGGCTGCAATAGAGATGAATAGTCGAACAAATGTTAATTTAGCTACTAGAGAGCAAGTGTCAAAATAGTCCATGCCGTAAGTTTAAACATAACCCTTGGCCACAAGACGAGCTTTAAGGCGGGCAACAAATCCATCAGAATTGACTTTAACTGCAAATACCCATTTGCATCCAATAGCCTTTTTTCCTTCAGGCAAGTTTACCAAATCCCAAGTACCGTTAGTATCTAAGGCATTCATTTCATCTATCATTGCAGTATACCAACCTGGATGAGATAAGGCCTCATGAAGAGTACGAGGAGTGGATATATGATCACGAGAGGCAATAAAGGAGCTTGAAGAGGATGATAAACCATCATATGACACAAATGAAGAGATAGAGTAAGTGCATTGTCTTTTACCTTTGCAAAGTGCTATAGGAAGATCAAGGTCACTTGGGGTCGGATCTATTGAGGAAGAAGAGATTGGTGCAAGACGTGAAGCTAGTGGATCTCGCCATTGTGAATACACATGTTGAATTGGAGGCTTGAATGGTTATAGGAAATTTGATAAAGTAGTATATTGTCTTCCTCCTCGTGTGTTGAGGTTTCAATGGATGGAAAGAATGGAGTGTTTTCTGCAAAAGCAATATCAATAGACACAAGATACTTATCAAGATGAGGACAGAAACACTGGTATCCCTTTTAAACTCAATAATATCCCAAGAAGATACATTTAAGGGATTTAGGATCAAGTTTAGTGACTTGTGGACATACATCACGGACGAAACAAGTACTACTAATATCCTAGGTTCAATAGAAGATAATGGCTTTGTAGGACAGAATACTTTATGAGGAGTCTTACCGTGAAGAACAGATGAACAAAGATGATTGATTAGGAAACAAACAGTGGAGACTACATCAGCCCAAAATTGTTTAGGAATATGCATATGAAATAAAAGTGCTCTTGCTGTATCAAGAAGATGCCTGTTTTTCCTTTCTGTCACTCCATTTTGTGATGGTGTGTCTACACAAGAAGATTGATGAAGAATACCATTTTGGAGAATGAATATTTGAAATGAGTGAGAGAAATATTCCTTGGCATTATCACTTCTTAAAGTGTGTACTGAGACATTGAATTGTGTTTTTATTTCAGCACAAAAAGTAAAAAAATGAGAAAACACTTCCGAACGATTTTTCATAAGATAAAGTCAAGTCATGCGTGAATAGTCATCCACAAAGGTAACAAGATACCGAAAACCAGTCTTAGATACAACTGGGCATGGTCCCCATACATCCGAATGGGCTAATTCAAAAGGTTGACTAGCTCTTTTAATGACTCTAGGTAAACTAGACAAACAATGGTATTTAGCAAAATGACAAGATTCACAATCTAGAGTAGAAACATGACTAAATTGAGGATAAAGTTTCTTTAACAAAGATAAGGAGAGATTTCCAAGATGGCAATGAGCTTCAAAAGGTGTTAGAACACTTGAGCATGCAATAGGACTTTGTACTAGTGTATCCAATATATAGAGACCACCTGATTCATGTCCTCTACCAATAATCTTCTTCGTTATGATCAGGATAAAATGAGATAAAACACTTCATTATACGAGTAAGTTGACTTACTGATAGTAAGTTAAATGAAAACTCTAGTAAACTCAACACAGAAGATAAGGAAATCAAAGAGGTTGGATTAGTTGTGCCAGATCCAAGGACATATGACTTGGATCCATCTGCAAGAGTGACGTTTGTAGGGGAAGTGTATGACTGAAAAGAGAAGAATCTAGGTTACCTATCATGTGATCTGTGGCTCCAGAATCAATGACCCATTTGGAAGAGAAGGAAAAGAGACACTTGAGTTTGTTTACCTGACTCTTTAATAGCAGATGTACGAGGAGATGGAGTCTGCAATGCGTCTTGGTATTGGGAGAATTTGGCAAACTCTTCAGCTGAAACTGTGATTGTCTTCCCAAAACTTGGGACAGACTCAATAGAAGTGATATATGCTGATGGTTTCTTCTAGATACGATTTTGCAACTTCTTACATGTGCGCTTGGTGTGGCCTAGCTCATGACAATAATAACACACCACTCTCCCTGAATTCTGACCTGGAGTGCTATTTCCCCATTTTCCACCAGTTGAAGAACGTCTTGCCCTTTGACCAACAAGGCACTGTTAGAATGAGATGGAGTGAATGACATATGTTTCTCTGTGCGAAGTAGTCAAGTAAAGATTTCTTGCAGAGATAAAATCTCAGGGCTAGAGAGAATCTAAGATTTGACCGCATCGTACTCAGGACGAAGACCAACCAGAAAACTCATTACTGCCATCTGTTCAAGTTGAGTCTGTTGAACTTTCACATCAGAGTTAAAAGGCAATAATGTATTCAATTCCTCATAGATTTTCTTAAAATTCATAAGGTAGTTGGTGAGGGATTGATCGTGTTATTCAGCTCGATAAAAACCTATGCAAACATCATATATCCAGAAAATATTCCCCTTTCCTGAGTACATAAACTCCAGATAACTCATCAACTCTTTGACATATTCACAATGATCAATCAAGGTAATAATCTCGTTATCAATGGAATTTCTAATCTGCAAAAATATCTTGGCATCATTACATAGCCATGCCTGTTTAGTATTATCCGTTGGTGGATCATTAATGAGACAATCTTCTTTTTCAATACTTCGCAAATATATTCGCACAGTTTTACTCCATCCAATAAAATTGTTCCCATTAAGCTTTTGGTCTGTTATCTTAGTTGTTACCGGTATCATATCAATAACTGTCTTATTGTTTTCGTTACTGGTCATTTTTCCTTGAACTAAATACCAACACAGAATATAATAAAATAACCGCGGCCTAACAAACAGAATGGAGGAAACAGACAGCCAAAACAAACAATACCCAATTCAAGCACGCTTCCCAAGACGAATGATATGATAAACGAAACCTAGGAGAACAATAAAACAGCCTTACTAGATGGTCGTCGACGCTCGCAGGTGGCAGAAGGGGGTCTCACACGCCTCCACGTGCCATCAAAGAAGAGGGACACCGAAAGGTTGAAGCAGGGAGTGTGACGCGCGCGTAGGAAGCTCATCGGAATTGGTGGGGTGGTAGATCGGCCGATGGTGTGACGTCCTAGGTGGGCGGTGAGAAAAAAAAAAAAAATCACTCAATAGGGTGTGCAAAAAAGAACAACCGTGGCCCACTTACACATGCGTAAGAAATTTCTTCTCTTTTTTTTTTTTTTCCCTCCGTTATGCAGTGAGAAATAATGTGTACACTCTCCGGGTGTATTAAAAAAGAAATTTAAACGTTGCTCACTTGGGCAACTAGAAAGGAAACCTTAATTTTCACCAGGCTCTAATACCATGTTAATAGAAAGAAAATTCTATATATATTTTTCTGTGTATATTTTGTACATACATGGAGAGATATATATACAATGGTTCATGACTGTTGGTATGCTACACCTTCCACAATATTAATTACACAAACAAAACTACAACCAAATATCTTCGGTTCAATAAGAAATAGAGGTTTATTTGCAAAAAATGTATCATAAGGAGTCTCACCAACAAGAATAACTAAAGGTATACGATTAAATAAAAAACATGTTATGGATACTACGTCAGCCCAAAAGCGTTTGGGAACATGGATTTGAAACAATAAAGCTCTAGCAGTTTGAAGTAAATGTCGATTATTTCTCTCAGCAACCCCATTTTGTAATGGTATATTTATACAAGGAAATCGGCGAATAATACCATTTTTAACCATGTAAGATTGAAAAGATTCAGATAAATATTCTTTACCACTTTGCAATCTTTGGACAGAACCATTATATTAAGTTTTAATTTCAGCACAAAAAGAATAAAAGTGAGATATTAAATCAAAACAATTCTTCATTAAATACAAACAAGTTATGTGAGAGTAATCATCAACAAAAGTGACAAAATACTCAAATCCACTTTTAGACGTCACTAATAAGGACCCCATACATCTAAATGAACTAACTCAAAAGGAAAATTTGCTCATTTATTGACTCTATGACTCAAACTAATGCGATGATGCTTCAAACCAACAAGAATCACCATGTAATGACTCTAAACTGTGAAACCAAAGACAAAGTTTCTTCAATAAAGAAAGAGATGGATAACCCAATGTTCTTCAAACGGGTTACAACTCTAAAGCAAGCAATAGACTATGATACCTCTATATCTAGAATGTAGAGACCTCTAGATTCATGTACTTTACCAATAGTTTTCTCGTCAAAGGATCCTAGAATAAGCAATAGTCAGGAAATAATGAGATACAACAATTAAGTGAACGAGTGTACTTACTACCATAAATTAAATTAAAGGATAAATCAAGCAAGTTTAGAACATATGACAAATGAATTGATGGAGTTAGATTAGCTGTGCCAATCCCAGGAACATGAGATATGGACCCATTAGCTAAAGCAACAGAATTAAAAAAGGTATGGGATTGAAAAGTAGACAATAAACTGAAATTACTTATCATGTGATTTATGGCACTAGATTTAATGATCCATTTGGAAAATGAAGAAACAAGACACGTGTTTGGTTTACCTGACTCAGCGATGGCAGTAACAAGAGTAGATAAAGACTTTAGCGATTCTTGATACTGTAAGAACTTGTCAAATTCATCCGCAAAAACCTTAATGGATTTTTCAGGTGCATTAATGGAAGAGACATGTATAAATTGAAATCCCTGATTTTTATTCTACAATTATGCTTTTTATGCCCTGGCTTATGGCAATAGTAACACACAATCACTCCAGAATTCTGTCCTCGGGTATCAACTCCTCTATTACTACTCTTGCATTGTTGTCTCCCAAATTCATGACGACACACAAGAGCACTACTAAACTAAGCCAATTGAGGATTCCCCCTACGTAGTATCATGCTAAATGTCTCCTACAAGGATAAGATCGTATAGCCAGAGAGAATATGAAACTTAGCTGTTTCAAACTTAGATACAAGACTAGCTAAGAAACTCATCATGGCCATCTGCACCCTTTAAGTCTATTGAACTTGCACATCAAAACTGAAAGGTAATAGCATATTAAGCTCCTCATAAGTTTTCTTTAAATCCATGATGTAGCTTGTCGAAGATCTATCTTGTTTCCCAGCATGATAAAAGGCCCTACAAACCTTATAAATACAAGAAACATTCCCTCTTCCAGAGTATAGAAAATCCAAATATTCCATTAATTCTTTAACATATTCACAATGATTAATCAACCCAATCACCTCACTATCAATAGAACTGCATATTTACAGAATAATTGAGCATCCTCCCTTAGCCGAGTTTGTTGCAAACTCTCATCTTTGGATGTATTTCTAGTCAAATAATCGTCCTTATCAAAGCTACGCAAGTAGAGACTCACAGTTTTGCTCCAATCTAAATAGTTGGACCTATTGAGTTTATGTTCGATGATCTTTGACATTATAGGGATTACATTGGACATAACAACAAATTTTGCATTCTTTATTTCTCCCATAACTTCAACACAAATACCCACAAGAACAGCAACAACAAAATAATATTGGAGCAAATAAAAGTCACGACTGAACCCAACCAAAAACCCCAATATATGAAACAAACTCGAATCAAACACAATACACAAACCTAAGGAAAATAAAGCCAAACCAAGCTTTAACGGTCACACCAACATGGTACATCAAAACCCTAATCTTCAAAAAAAAGTTCCATGCCCAAATACATAACAAGCAAAGGAACCACAGACCTAAGTTGAAAAGCCTTAGGCAAGTCAAACGCCAGCAACCGAAGGTGATTATAGCGTCTCATGCGCCCTCACACTAGCATGTGTACCTAGATGAGGACCCTTATGGCAGCACATGTGCTTCACGTGCAATGCTGTTGGCTGCCAAAATCTCCAGAAGTGCTCATCAGATGGTGGCATGTCTTCTTAGGTGAGTGGTGATGCAAAAGAATACCTTCAACACCTCCCAAACTCTCACCGTTCAATATTTCAATGTGTCTCCAGCCACCGCAGCCACACCTTGAACGCCTTCAAACTCTCAACACTCAAAGCTCCGATACCATGTAATGTGTAGAGAGAATTGGAAAAATTATATGTATTCATTGATTCATAGGTTATGTGTGTATGTATATATATATATATATATATACACATACATGATTTAATTGACTGAAAAAGGAAAGAAAATCCCTATTTAAGACTAGTCAATATTATACATTAATTTGTATAAATTTATTTCCTATAACAGTTAACAAATATTTTCCTCGAAACAAACGGGCCTTACATTTGAAATTAATAAAATTTAACACCAGTCATAATCAGCAGAATGTTTATTTTTTCTTTGGATTTTGGTGGTAATTAGAAGGCAGAATGTTCAATGAGAAAAAGGAGAGAAATTCTGCCAGTTCTGCCTGTGATACTGGAGACTATCTCTCTTAGAAAAGAGCACTCCGTTGTCCAAGGAACAGAGGACCTAGTAAATCTCTTATGATTTATTAAACTCCATGCAAATAGGATCTATGGGATCCAAATCATCATGCATTCACATAAAGGAGTTGCACAAAACTTCAAAGCCAAAACTTTTTTTTTTTTTTTTTTTTTTTTTTTTTTTGGTCTCCCAGCACTTCTTGCAACATATAACTGACTGGGAGAGAGTCCCTAACAACCATTTCAATTGTACAATACAACATGTATGTGTGTTATTTTGTGGAGAGAGGTGGACTGAGAATTGATAAAGTGATTGCAACTTCACTACCAAAAAAAAATGCAATCATAAGTTGAGGACAATTGTCCCTTCAATCTGCAAAAGACAGATTCTAACTTAAGACCTTTCTTTGCTCCATGACTTAGATTAAGAAGGGATCAAGTCAACAAGAAAATCCATCTTCATAGTGAAGTTAGAAATAAATCAGATAAAAGGTTTGGTTGGTATCACCAAAGTGCCAAGTGAATGCAAGTAAAAGATAAAGAAATATCCAACTCACACAAAAACACCATGAATTAGCTTTTCATATCCTCCAAGTTTTAAGAATTCAAAGCTGAAAAGAGAAATCAAATCTTGCACATAATCAAAGACATTTACAGCCACCTACCTTTGTACGCCACCAGATTTTATCATTGAACATCTAAATACAGGATCCAGCTTCACAAATCGTGGATCAGTAGTTTCTCTACAAGTAGATGAATAAATAATTTTCATTGTCTGAAGCTGTGGAACCTCCCACCTGCACTAGACAAGTAGCATAACAATGACATGGAAGTTGGTTGGTAATAAGACACAATCTTCAACAATTAACTTAAAAGTAACTGTCGAATTTGCGGATATTCGATTGAGTAACAGGTGAAATTATTGGAAGTAACATTGACTATGTCAATGCTGAGCTTCTTAAAAAATTAAAATTAGAACCCCATTTGTTTCAATAGAAATATTTTCCAGCTAATAATCTTCCTAGTTTCTTATGCTTATTGCGCTAAAAGAGGCCTTAATATAGAAAGCGCTTTCCTATATTCTTGTCAAAAGAAATATCCTAGTCTTTTTCAGCAATACGAATTGCTTTCTAAAACAAAAAGTTATTTTCTTAAGAAGTCTTCATTTGCCTTCAAGCTCTAAGAAAATGGTTGTTCTATTGATTTTCATCTCTATTGACTTATAGATTACATTCCACACATCAAATGATTTGTTAAAAGAATCATTTAAATAAGCTAAAGAGGTAATATTCATGAGAGTAAATATATGTGTGTGTGTGTGTGTGTGTGTGTTCTATATCTCAACTTTTATATGAGAGGGTCAACACAACACATTTATAAATGCCAGAAATAATATGCATATGTATGAGTTATGTACGTGAATCAACAACCAGAAAAATTTTTTAGCACATGTAAAAACAATCATACACATAAAAAAGCTACAATTTTTCATGTAAACTAATCTGCCAAAAAATATACTAGTAACATGGGTTTTCCCTCAAAACAAAATAAGTAAACTAATTAACTAACAATATCAACTGACTATAACCCAAAAGCTAATGTCCTTCGAGAAGAAAGCACATAAAACTATTAAGATATTTGTGAGGTGATTTATTGCAGCAAGATAATGCCAAATTTCTCTGTCACAACTCTATTTAAATGCTTTGAACCTAAAGATTAATCTACACTGACCTCATGAACTATTAAGCAGTAATAACATTAATTTGGTAATCCAATAATTAAATACAGGGAATATTTCTTATGATTGAAAAAAGAAAAATCACGTATGCCATATATTTCTACATATCATCAAACCCTTCCTTCCACAGCAACTTCTCCAAAGAAAACCAGTCACATAGATGTCCTTAAAGGCCCTCCACTTTCTACCAAAAGGTAATTGCCGCAGCATAGCAATTGCGTGACATGGAAGGAGGCATACAAAAATATCACTATAAATAAGAAGACAAAAAACATTTTACAGTTATTTTCACATTTTCAGAGTGAAACAAACACAAGTCTGACCCATAATTTCAAAAGGATTTCATCTCAAAGTTGCTTCCATTTTTATGTCAATAGCAATTCTTCAGATTCCTACCAAGCTGTAGAATGCAAGCATATACATAGCAGATGGTCTCTATAAGCATTACAGCAGAATGACAAGAGCAAGCAGAAGCCTTACACCTCTAAAGAGCCGTTTCCAAGCAGGACTGCAAGGTAGCCAAGCCGATGAATACATTTAGGTTCATGGATATTAGACGGCTTCCATTTTACATCCCATGCAACTTTTCCATTATGAGCAAGGCATAGCATCAATCTGGGCAATGCAACATCGTTTGGAACATAATAATTTGAGCAAGTATCCACAGAATTATTTTTTGCTAAATTATAATTTTCTGCAGTGTCCTTCAGTAAGTAAAATTTTCCTTCCTGATCAGTCGAGGAAGACCCATTATATACACTCTCTATTAATGATGCCATAAGTTTATCATCCTGACATCCATCCACAGCTGTTTTGTTCAATCTTCTTCTTTTAAAACCTCTTAGCAGTGGATCGGTGAGACACCCTGTTAAAACAGAACTCTCATTTTTTCCATGAGAAACATTTTGCACTAGATGCCCCTCCTGAATTTCAGATACCCCATTTGGAGTGACAGATTCAACAGTATCTTCTGGGGATTGAATAGCAAGTGCCGGAACAAATGAGCTGCTTTCATTCAAATCATTAGGAGTCCCTTGTAATAGCTTCTTTCTTGGTCTTCCTACAGGTTTCTTCGGCTGGTGAACCTCTGAAACCCCATTTAAAGTCACTGACGCAGCTATATGTTTCAAAGCAAAGAGCAAGAGCATGGGTTCTTCGGATATACCTTTGGGCCTCTTCCTTAGTCTTCCTTTAGGCTTCATTGGCTGAAGCTCACTCCCAGCACCATTTTTCAAATGCCTTTTTTTAACCTTTCCCATGCATGGCCTTTCTTCCAAGTTTCCATTATCATTAAAAATACACCATATCTGAATGGCACCTCTTCCAGTTAGTGGGGCTCCTAATTTATGATAGGAAGAGCCAGGAGGATGGGCCGCAACAGCAATGAACTAAAAGGTGGAATCACTGCATGAGAGTAGTTCCACAAAAGAATTCTCTAAACCGCAAGATAGCGATTAAAAAACTGAGGAAACCACAAGAAATATTTTGTCATGCAACATGCATGCAATGAAAGCTACAAGGATTTGCCTACTGGTTGAATAAAGGTGAACCGTGTTTGCAATTATCAAGCAGTTCTCCAAAACGACCAGATATCATCACTTGAAGTTCTACATAAATGGTCAATCTAAGATAGCAGTATAATCCAAGTATACTTTCAGTTCCCTCAAAGTAATACCCTGAAAGTTGAAAGTTTTGAAGGTGTCATAATGTAGAAACTCCATACAAAAGCTTTAGAGTTATGAATTTCTAGTCTAATAATCAACCATTACATCTAATGCAATCTTCATCCCCCTTGCCTTATCATGACCAGCTATCTCTAGGCACATGAACCCTGCTACATGACCATGGACCTCAAGCATTTACTTTATTAGTCTTGATCATGACCACTAGACCTAACCCTTCTACAAAATTTATAGGAAGCCCAAAAACCTAAAATTAAATCATCCCTACAGATGCAAACCCAGAAATAGGCCTTTCTCAAAAAGATGAATCTAATTCAAGAACTAAATGGTTCAACTCTTGAATTGCCCATAAAACATACTAGAACAATGGAAAACAAATCACAGGCTAAATTATTGAACACATAGTAACTTCTTGACTTCAATAACTACGGCAGGGTGACCATAATATCATAATTCATTACCTACATCAACAAATTTGATTATCCAATCACATTATGAATAAGGTAGCAGAGAATGAAAAGCTGTTTCACCTATATACTTAGAAGATTGAACCAAAGTACCTCACTTTTAAATTGAGAGTTTGATGTTTCATGAAATCTTGGACACCAATCCAGTGCCCAAACTGAACCACCAACATACATCACAAAATCTTTGCTGCAATAGATAAACACTAAGGTTATACAATAAACCAACATGAAACCCTGGCAAAAAAACTCATATTTACCAAGGTACGCTACCTTGATTTTGTGGATGAAATTTCTGTGAATGGTTCGTTTTCCTGCACCCGATTGCAAAAGCACATTACCTTTTTATCGTAGGTCATTCAGGAAAGGAAAATATATATATTTATATATATCCATACCTTAGGAACAGCTGCTGATGAGAACTGCTGCAAGGTTACTCTTCTAGCACTGTTCTTATGGCATGAACCCGCTTTTCCACCACTAAACTTAATATCCCTTGATCCATAATTGAAATCCCTAAACTGCCTGGACACAAATAGAGTATATAATGAAACAGTAAATTAATTATGTGCGAGACTAATCCAACTACATTCAACTGACATGAATAAATTGATCAAATTACAACAACACATATGCATCAATTAGTTAGGGTCATGCCGGAAATCCTTTCTAAGAAAACATTCCAGTAATTTCACCTTAAGAAAGTGACCTTGGACGACAACCGTGCAAGATCACTATCGTCTTCGCGGCGTTCGGGTTCGGCTTCTCCGCAAAGCTTGGAAATAGTGTCCATCGCTTTAAAGTGATTCTCCACCGAGGAATCAAACGGCAAAACTTCAACATCACAGCGGTCGCAGTTCTCGTCTACTGTCCTCGTATCATGCTCAATACGTCCGTTACTTTCTGTTGTTTTTCCGTCGAGTTTACTCTTACTTCGTACTTTCCGTTCGCTAGACGTCCCGTTATTAATCATCTTCTCTTCCATCTTCACCTAGAAATCATCAGGAACAACATTAGAAAAAAGAAAAAAGAAGAAGACGAGAAAGAGAAGAAGAAGCATGCAATACAATTATTATCATGTAAAAATTATAATGTCAATTGAAGATTGAAATCTGAAGCGTACCGTAGTGGTGTTGGTGGTGGCGGTGATGGTGGTGGAACGGAATAACAGTGGCTGTATGCGCAGCGAGGTGAAGGATAGTAAGAGAAGCAGCGCTTTTAATGCTGAAAAAGGAGAAGTGGCTCCACGGGTGGGAGAGGTCCGAAGTAGGAAATTGATTGAAAACAGATTTTCTTTCTTTTCTTTTTTTTTTTTTTTTAACCCTTAAACCTGAGGACATAAGTATCCGTGATTTGCTTTCTGTTCCCAATAGGTGGGCACCGAAGAATTTGTTTCGATTTTTATAAAATTCATACCAAATCTTAATTTACGTTTTAGTTTTTTTCTCCTCTTAAATCAAATCATTAAATAACAGTTTGAATCGAATTAAAAATTTTTAAATCATTAAATAACAATTTGGTTCGATTTAGATTACGGATTGAATTTTTAATGCACATCAATAGCTAGTATTCCAAACACATCATAATCAATGGTTCGATACGAACATTAGTATAATAAATTGTTTTTGAAACTTTTAAACATATAACATAATGCCATTTTTCAAATGTTATTTTGTTCATCCAAATGTTTTTTATTAGCATAATAAAAACTAATTGCATCTATTGTAAAGCTGTGTAAACTCAGAAAATTTTGCTTGATGGTTGCTTGCTCAACTAGATTACAAGTACATTCCTGATGATTTGATTGCTTAGTATGTGTTTAAAATTTTTATTTTAAAATTATGTATTTATATGCCATATATCTTCATACACAACCTTTATTTAACCCCTACACAACTATTTTGTTTTTTAAAGAATGAGAAAAAAAGTATATTTAATTCATAATTTAGAAATATTGTGCCGACTTCCTTAGTACATGCTGCTACAAAACAAAATGGCCTCAACGATACACTTTTAGGACCAACAAGCCAACTTACCCGTACATTAACGTTAGTAAGCCAACGCTCTAAAACGACACAACCACATGGGTAAAATCATCTCCCAAAACCTATATATCCAACACTTGAAAAATAAAAATTGAATCCCCATTACTCACGAGAACTAAAGCCCACATTGCTTTCATGGGATCCCACTAGAACAACTGTCCAACTATAATTGTCATTTCCCTTCCATATCAAATTAAGTCTCGCTTCATATAAAAAACACTAGGGATAAACGATGTTGCTTTTCAAATTTTTTCTTGCTTCAACAATCCATAGGCTATCAAATTGATGGAATCATTATATAATACCACAAGCACAAGGCCACTTCAATTGCTACCTCATCTTTCGACGCTTCCTCTTAAGTCTTCTCATTCACTTCTTCTTCAACTGCAAAGCAAAACAAAATAATACACTAATAAGTAAAAATATTGAGAAATTAAATGAAACATCAATTAATTATAACTAAATTTCCATTTTCCCCTTTACTATTCATCATATTTATAGTTGCAAAGAGAATGAAATTTAAAGTTTAAGAATGAAGTTCAATAAATTTTTTCAAGCAATATAAAAGGAAAAAAAATACATTACCTTTACTCAATCATCAATATTAAGAGCAGCAAAAGTTGATCCACTGAAGTGGTATTAGTAGTATCAACAAAGCCCTCTTCTGTAAGGATACAAGAATAAAACTATAAGCTAACAAATATAAGAAAGAGAAAACCAATAAATATATATATCACATACCTTGTTCTATTTCTTCAAGTTCCTCAAAGTCTTTCTCATAGTTTTTCAAAGTTATAGATGCTTTAAGTCAATCTTGCCCACAAAAAAGAGCCTCTACCATGGTTGGAGTTAAAGAACTCCGAAAGACATCAAGCACTCGTTCGCTTGTGCTAAAAGCACTATCTGATGCGACAGTCGATTAGGGGTGTGCAAAAAAACCGAATGTTTAGGATAACCGAATCGAAACCGAGAAACCAATCCCAAAAAAACATTAACCGATCCATCGGTTTCGGTTTAGGATTAGCATTTTTAATTTTTTCGGTTTTCGTTTCGGTTTCGTTTTTAGATTCTAAAAACCGATGGATTCGTTAACCGATCCGTAATTATAAATATATATAATTTATAATATACCCATATAATTATTTTTTTTAGTGTTATCAATATGAATTATAAAATGAATTATTCATATAAAAACAACAAATGCATAATGTTTGAAAATTAGAATGGTGGTATTTGATTGAGATTTTGTATTGAACTTAATTGATCAATGTTGATGAGAACACATGAGTAAAAGTTTATTATGATGATTATCTTGATGACACCGATATATATTAACGACTATTTTACATGTCTTACATTCTTAATTTATAGTTTTTAATATAATTATACAAAAAAATACTCTAATTTTTTTTACGGATATATTGATAAGTATGGTGAATTGCAAAATTTGCATAACCATTATGTCAAACGGTTAAAAACCGAAAACCGAAAAAATTAACCGAAAAAAATGGTTAACCGTTAAGGCGGTAACCGTTCATAATGGATCGGTTTAGATCAAGATATTCAAAATCCGATTATTACGATTAGGATCAAAAAATAGGGTCATGGACTGGTTAACCGAACCGTGAACACCCCTACAATCGATATAGGAATGGCTAGAACATCCATTGCCATCATAGCTAAAATAGGATATCTAGACGAATTTTTCCTCCACCAATCCAACACATCAAATGGCTTACGCTCTATAAATGCTTTTCGCTCTTCTCCTAAGTATCTATCTAATTCACTTTTTTCTACAAATGACTGCTCTCCAGCTAGTTACATGAAAATAGCGATATGTGATTTAGGTTGTTCTTTATTTTCTTTATCATGGGGTCGATTGTTTTTCTTCTTTTTAGACCCACTAGCAGACTCATAACGAGTAAACATACCATAAAGTGCATAACGGATTTTTCCCATTAGTTGATTTGCAATTTCATCATCATAAACATTTTTCACCATCCATTCAACAAAAAATAATTTTTGTCTAGGATCCAACACACCAGCAACAAACAAGAGCACATTAGTGTTATTAATGTTACTCCAATATTTATCATGCCTTTTCTTCATCCTGTCAGCCATCATGCAAAGGGATGATCATCACTTTTACATCTTTGCTTGATTTCATAACCAACCCCTAGAATTTTATCAACAAAATTGTTACATGTGACATAAAGAGAACTAGATATGTTCACTGTAGTATCATAAAAATACTTCAAAAATGGCAAAATGTTACATGCATGATCCCAATCTTCTTCAGTAGGAACTCCCTTCATTGTATCCTTTCGAAGTTCCTGACCAAACTTTTCATCCTCAACATCTAGCAATTCAAAAGCCTTTTGAAATTTAATAGCTGTCTCTAACATCAAGTATGTGGAGTTCCATCTTGTCTCAACATCTAAACATAAAAAGCTTTTGCTTTCAATCCCTTCTTCTATAGCACACCTCTTAAACCTAGCTATTCTACTAGGAGACAATCTCACATATCTAACAGCAGATCGAATTCTAAAAATAGAATCATCAATATCTTTTAAGCCCTCTTTCACAGTCAAACTCAATATGTGAGCACAACATCTCATGTGAAGAAATTCACCTTTCATGATTAGTGTATTCCAAGATTGAAATTTCTTTTTCAAATATTGAATGCCTACATCATTCGAACTAGCATTGTCAACAATAATGGTAAGTATGTTAGTGAGGCCCCAACTAGCAAGACATTTCTGAACAATCTTTCCAATGATCTCACCAGAATGGCCGTAATTTGACAAAAATGGATAATTCTTTTATGCAAATTCCACTCATTGTCAATGAAGTGGCATGTTAGACACATATAGTTTAGATTTTGATTGAAAGTCCATGTGTATGTAGCCAAACAAACTCTAAGAGCATCTGATTGAAAATATCATCTTAATTTTACCTTTCCTCCCTAAATAATCCCAAGCATTCACGTGTCAATGTTCTACGTGAAGGAAGACTAAACTTTGGTTGCACCACTTCTAAAAATATACGAAATTCTTCGTGTTCAACAAACTTAAGTGGTAATTCAGCAACAACAAACATTCTAGCAAGTCTCCTTCGACATGGATCTTGATCAAATCTAGTAATCAAGCTTCCACTAGCCTCTTTACTTTCAATAACACCTGGAAGAGTCTTTTGTTTAAACTTTTCTCCAGATTTAAGTTGTGTACATCTACCCAAATGAGCACACAAGGTACTATTACTATTTGAACTTATAAAAGAAAATTTTTTGAACAATGATTACAAAATGCCCTCAATTTACCATTTATCCCCTTTTTGTAAAATGTTCCCACACATCATACCTCTGTCTCTTAGTATTTAATGAAGAAGTAGGAGTTTTAGATGACTTACCAGAAGATAATGGATTTTCAATACTCTCATTGGGATCATCAAGGTTTTGCACTAGTATGCTATCATCGATGCTTTGTGTCTCATTATCATTAAGTGTAGACATCTGTACACACACAAAAATATGAATAAATAAGTAATATAGAGCAAAAATATGCTTTCAGGACATATTTTTAGAATCTCAGTCCAAGAAAGAAATATGACAATATGAAACAAATCTCCATGCAAAGCTAACATTCTCTATACCATTATAAGAAGGTGCTCTCTCTTTTATTTTGTTTTTTTATTTTTTTATTTATAATATATTTTTTGGTACATCTGGATTACGAAAAATATATATTTCCTATTTTTTAGGCACTTTAAAATCAATTTAAAAACTTTGGAAATAATCGATTTTAAAACCAAGAATTTGTTTTTCGTTTTCATTTTTTCTTTATCAATGTTCTTGTTATTAAAGATTTTCGGTTTTGAAAAAACTATATATTTGAATGTTCTAGTTTGAATAATTTACATCTAAGGTATATTTAGGAAATATATACTTTTTTATAATTTATTATATATTATGATTTGACAAAAGGAGAATCAATCCTAATCAGTAGGATTTGAGAAATCTATCCTCAAAAACACTATTGCAACTTTCACTATCTTATAACAATCATCATGCATCATATAATATGAAAAGTCAATTATGTGCATATATTTACAGGTTAGGTTGTTGTTGGTAGGGTAGTCTTGTACAGATTAAAGTAGTTGAAAGAATACTTAGATAATATAAATAATTTTATATCTTTTTTTAATAAACCGATTATAATCTTAAAAAGACGAAACCAAACCAAGAAAATCTTTGTTACCTCCTTCTCCTTCTCCATTTCTTTTAAGTTTCTTGCATTAATAAAAGACCGAAGTCATATCCATCTCAAAGATTAAACAATGTGCATTCGTGAAATTGGTAGGGTCATCCAATTCCTAGGAAACTAGTTGACAAAGTAATATTCTAAATCCTAATACATCTTAGAACAATGTAAAATAATGTATATCACATCGAACCAAACCAAAACGTTGACCAGATATTCTCATAAAAAAAAAAGAAAAAAAAACTAAAAACTGACTCAGATTTATCCCACATAACATTATAAGATGACCATTTAGTGGTAAAATCATAACAAGATCAAGAACAAGGAAGAATAGAAGAACGTAATGTTAAAAAAAAAAAAAAGCATACCACAAATATTAATGGGGGCTTATAGTTAAAGGAGATTAGGCTGAGAAAGGAAGAATTTTTTAGCAGATACACAAAGGTCTCGGATTTCAGACTCAGTAATAGGAATACTTTTTCCTCTATGGTTTCCTCCTTCCAAAAGCCTCTCTGTCAACCCTTCTACTTCTTCCATCTTTATATACTATATATATATAGAGATTTATATATAGATATATGGGTTTTTTTTTCTTTTAAAAGAAAGGGCAAGAGAAAAAAGAGATTAATTTTAAAATATAAACCCATGTTTTGTACATAACAACTTTAATAAATTATTTATATTAAATATATTTTATATTCATATATTTGCATATATTACTTACGACCACTTATACTAACAGCCATTAGTTAGACGTCCTATTGTTCTAAGAGCCATAAATTTGACAATGGTGAAGCTTCAAACGTCGATCCGTTCTCCTCCCACTCCCTATAACCAAGCACTAATTATAAATGACATTCAAATGCTCTAATTATTATACCATAACTTATGTTAAAAGACTTCCTATATCACTTCACATGGTATGGTTGCACTTTGAGAAACTCAGAAGATAAGATCTATTCTTTAACGAAAAAAAAAGCATTATTTAGTCATACTACAATGATTTCACAATTGAACAACTTCACTGAGATCAAATCTAATGAAATCACATTGAAATGAAAGTTGAATCAGTTAAAACAGAGAAAAATCTAAGCGAAAACAATAAAATTGATCATTGAATCATTCAATAAGATCAAAAACCTGAAAAAAAAAAAGAGATAATATTATTTGATGCAGTTCAAATTTACTTTGTTTCTATTTCTATTAATACCAGCAACGCTTTTTATCTTTGACTCTAGACGTTTTCTCAAATCATCTCAATTTTGACCGATGATTTCAAAGTTTGGTTCAAATTCAAACTCACACTTCCAAAAATAAAAACATGCATATGGAAAGACCCAATAGTATTCATCTTTATAATTGAACAAACAGGGAGAATAGTAGAAGATAGTACAACACTTAAATAAAGAGGACAGATAAGAAGTTTTTAATATGCTAAAGTTGACTATTCCAAAAATTTTGTTTTGTGTGGAGCTTAACTTTCTTTATAAAGTGTTAAAAGTACATTCCTACATCTGGCAAGGCCTCAAACACTCTCTTATCAGTAAATTCCACACCCATACACATAACGTGAGCTCTTTATGAGATAAAGTTCCAGTATTTCCAAAGGAAAAAAAATAAAAGAGGAATATTACACTAGACATGATAAGCACAGTTTATCATCATTTTAATTGGAAATTGGGTCTATTTTATGGTATATTGATGGGATTCTTAACAGATTAGGTACTTAATTAGTATATATATATATATATTCAGGTCAATTTTGAACACATTTGTAATACAAGGAAGAAATATGTGGAGAATCCAATCAAATTCAAGCAAAGAAGCAAGGAGCACAAAAGGAGTCCAGATGTACGGCCGTACAATTATCAAAATGGAGAAAATACGAAGGTAGTGGCTAGTACAGGGTCTTGTACGCCCGTACATGAAGTGATGAGGAAAGAAAATGAAGGAGGTTCAACTTGTACGCCCGTACACACTTGAAGAATGATTCCAGTACTTAGTACTTCCTTTTGTACGCCCGTACAAGATGCAAATTGTCAAAGAAAATGTGCATTGTACGGTCGTGACTTTAAGAAATGGGTCATTAATATTTTCTTACGTGTTCGTGAAACAGTATGACTGTTGAACACTAGAAAGAAAAGTCGTTTGTTTTAGTAAAAAGTCATGTTTTTAGACACCACACCCATTGAATATAAAGAGGGGGATTCATTCTGAAAAAGACATCATATAATTAAAGAAGAAAATCTGGGAGTGAGTGGAAGTATAGTTGGGATTCCAAGAAGAACTCTAGAGAGAGACATTGGATCGTGTGTGTACAAACATCTACCGTTATCATAATTCAAAGGGGTTTTCATTTTCTTTTCTGATCTTATTCTATTGTATGTGCATTCCATTATCGTTATGTTTGTTCCATATTGGTGTTCGTATCCCAGCATGCATGAATAGTAATTAGGTGTTACGAAGTTATATTAACATGAATTGTATATGTATTTGTTATTAATCTTTTAATTACGAATTTCTAGTGATGGGTCTTCAATAAAGTTAGGAAATTGTAGTGCACGACATGATCCTACATCAGATCTCGATGGAAAATGTTGAGAAATAATTCCATCGAGTAGATCTAAATCACTAGAACAAATTACTCCTGGTAATAGAGATATTATTAAAATTTGCTGCATGTTTAAGGAGATTTTAGGATAATTAGAATAACCTAAATGCAATTCTGCTTTGTCCTTCTATTTAAGAGAGATTTTAATAGATGCAAACGGAATTAGAATTGGTTTATTATGAGAATAAGAACCATGAATTGAGAATCTCTACAGATAAGTACTTAAAAAGGATGATTTGTATTGTAGTTCATGTTGATATGATGGAGTAACCTTGCTTTATTGTGAATTAAATTGTATTAAAGTTGTGTTTTGTATAATAATTTAGTGAACCTGTGTAATTAATATCGTTAAATTGTTAATTATAGATTAAATTTAGATAATCCAATCATACTTGATCGCTAGATAATAATAAGAGGGCGAGTAGTAGTACTAGTCAGGGCCCCGAGGAATACGACCCATAAGCCATTCCTATACTACAATTGATAGGTGCACTAACCTATTGTTGATCTGATATTAGGAAAGGATTATTGGAAATTCAATTGTTAAACTCAGACCTGAACACATCAAGACACATTGCTACATGTGTAGGGTGCATTTTCATTTACCTTTTCTAGATGGATGTACTATTTGCCATTACTATGTTATTTTACTCCATATAAAACCATTTAGTGCGCATATATGCATGCAACGCAGCACCAAACCCAGCAAAATATTTCCATGAAAGTAATTATGATAAATTTGACACTATACATATGACATCGTCCATGAACACAAATCAACATAAAAAATCACACATTTCCTGTAATTTAAAGGAGAGATCAAGAAGAGAAAACACAAAAAAAAAATCATATCAAAATGGAAACCCTAATTGATATTCTGTCAAAATGTTTGAGAGTAAAGAAAAGAGAAAAAAAAAAACAGATAGAAAGATGGCTTACTGAGATAGAGTGTTATGAACCCAAGCAAGCAAAGATGAGATGAAGCAGAGAGAGAGAGGATTTTGGGGTTGAGGAGTTCAACCGAAGCAACATTGCTAGGTTGAAACCTTCATTGAGAACCCCCTGAATTAGAATTGAAGTACAATTGCCTTCTTATCTAGAATATGCATTTTTTGTTAGAAAAACTCCAAGCTTCCAGTGATCATAACATCGAGCTTGAACCAACCAAAAAGATCAACTCCTATATGTGCTTAAGAACACAAGAGGGCAATAGCATGGAAAATCAGATTTAAGGGGATTATCAGTCCTTTTGCACCCATAAGATTCTAATGGAAGAAGAATATAAGACGTTGTACAACCACAAAGAGAAAACCCTAATATAAAGAAGTAGTAAAGAAGGAGGTGGTGAAGTTGTTGGACGCAGGACTTATCTACCCAATTTCTGATAGCCATGGGTAAGTCGCGTTCAAGTGTCCCAAAGAAGGGAGGTCATGACAGTTGGTATCTAATGATAGCAATGAAATGATCCCAATGCGCACTGTGACAGGCTGGAGTGTGCATTGATTATCGAAGGCTTAATGACGCTACAAGGAAGGACACTTCCCATTACCTTTCATTGACCAATGATGAGAGCGATTAGCTGGTCATGAATTCTATTGTCTCTTGGATGGAATGTCCGGATATTTCCAGATCCTATAGCACCCGAAGAACAGAAAAAGACTACCTTTACACTTGCCCCTACGGTACTTTGCATACCGAAATTGCCATTTGGGCTATGCAATGCACTAGCAACTTTTCAACGATGCATGCTAGCTATATTTGGGGATCTAGTGGAGGATGTAATGGAGGTGCTTATGGATGACTTCTCGTGTTTGGAAATTCGTTTGAGAAGTGTTTGTTAAATTGAAAAAGGTTTGGTGAGATGTGAGGAGACCAACCTGGTATTAAATTGGGAAAAGTGCCATTTAATGTACAACAAGGCATAGTGTTGGTCATCAAGTGTCAAAGAAGGGATAGAATAGATGTGGCAAAGGTAGAGGTGATTTCTAAGTTGCCACCACCTACATCTGTCAAGGCAATAAGAAGCTTCCTTGGGCATACAGGTTTCTATCGAAGATTCATTAAGGATTTTTCAAAAATTGCAAGCCTTTGACTAAGCTGTTAGAGAAGGATGCTACATTCCACTTTAATGAGCAGTGCTTAGAAGCTTTTACTTTCTTGAAAGAGAAGTTGACATGTGCCCCTATAATGGTAGCTCCAGATTGGAATTTACCATTAAGTTAATGTGTGATGCAAGTGACTCCGCTATAGGAGCTGTGTTAGGACAAAGAAAAGAAAAGCATTTTCAACCAATTTACTATGCAAACAAAACCCTTACTATAGTATACCACAACAGAAAAAGAATTGCTTGCTATAGTATTTGCCTTTGATAAGTTTAGATCATATCTCATCCTATCAAAAGTGGTAGTATATACTGACCACTCAGCCTTGAAGTACCTTCTTTCCAAATCTGATGCTAAACTAAGATTGATTAGATGGGTATTATTGGTCCAAGAATTTGACTTGGAAATAAGAGATAAAAAAGGCGCAAAAACCTAGCAGCAGAACCACCTATCTAGTTAGATAACCCACATATGGGAGAGTTGAAAGAGGATGAGATCAATGACAAATTTCCAGAGGAAAGTTTATTTGCCATACATGTAATGGAAGATCAAGGAGTACCATGGTTTGCTGATATGCGAACTATTTGGTTGGAAAGTCCTTCCCCAAGACTTAGATTCTTATCAAAAGAAAAAGTTCTTTTCGGAGCTAAAACACTATTTTTGGAAGATCCATACCTTTATAGGATTTGTGCGGATCAGATATTAGGCGATGTGTCTCACATGAAGAAGGCAGCAAATTTTGTCCATTGCCATAGTGGTCCTACCGAGGCCATTATAGTGCTAATAGAACACACAAAAAGTTTTAAATCGGGTTTTTATTGGCCAAGTATTTTCAAGGATTCTAATACATTTATTTTAACTTGACAGTGCCAAAGGACCGGGAACATATCAAAGTGGGATGAAATGGCCCAAAAGTACATATTCGAGTGCGAAGTATTTGACGTCTGGGGGATTGACTTCATGGGACCATTTCCTAGCTCCTATGGCAATAGTATGTACTAGTGGCGGTAGATTATGTTTCTAAATGGGTTGAAGCCCAAGCTTGCCTACAATAATGCCCGGTAGTGCTCAAGTTTTAAAAAGATTATTTTCACGGTTTGGAGCACCAAGGCTTTATTAATTAGTGATAGGGGAACCCACTTTGTAATAGTCAATTTGAGAAGTGTTGAAAAGATATGGTGTTCACCATAGGCTAGCCACTCCGTATCACCCCCAAACCAGTGGCCAAGTAGAAGTCTCGAATAAGGAACTGAAAAGAATATTAGAGAAGACAGTGGCTCATAATCGCAAGGATTGGGCTGAGAAGTTGATGATGCTTTGTGGCATACCGGACAGCCTATAAAACACCCTAGGTACTACACCCTATAGGTTAGTGTATGGTAAAGCATGTCACCTACCTGTAGAAATTGAACATAAGGCTACTGGGCAATTAAGACTGCGAATTTGGATTTGGAGGCTGCTGGTAGGCATAGGAGATTGCAAATCAATGAATTGGATGAATGGAGATCTATAAGCATGTGAGAACAGTAGATCTACAAGAAAGGATAAAGAAATTGCATGATTTCGTAAAAGTGTCCTAAACAGTTCAGAGAGGGAGACTCAGTATTGTTATACAATTCGAGATAAGTTGTTCCCAGGCAAACTAGATCTAGGTGGTCTGGACCATTTACTGTCAAAAGAATTTTCATATGGAACATAGAGGTCACACACCCGGAGAAAGGAACTTTAAAGGTCAATGGTCAGAGATTAAAAAATCATAAAAAAGACATGGATGAAGGCAGGAGAGTAAGGTTCTCCAAGTAAAAATTGTTGTGAAGTATTGACATGTCAAGCTAGAGACAATAAACTAGCATGTATTGTTATTGTTATATGGATGTTACACTAAGTTTCTATATTATCTCTTTATATGAGTGTTTAGTAGATTTTCTATGTATTTATTTGTGTATGACATATAGATATATGTATGTTTATGAGAATAAGTATGCATGTGAAAAAAAATAAAAATATATATATAAGAAGAAGGAATCACGCTGATATGTACGGGCGTAAAATAGTCAGGGAGATTAAGTTTAAGTAGCCAGTACGCCCCTCTGTAAGGGCGAGATTTTTATACACACTTGTTCTAATTACACCTGAAACCAGTAAACGCCCCTTTTACGCGTACATAAACAGAATGAAGAATGGCCATTCCAAGTCTACCAAGGGGTTCTGTACGGGCGACATCATGAAATGTGATGAACCTCTTTTGTTCCTAAGCAACCACGATACGGGGTACACAAGCAAGCAGGGGATGCTTAACTAGATCAAAACCCAGCACGCCCTATTGTACGGCCGTGCAACCCTGTAGCCAGGTAAGTTGGTTCAACTTGTACGACCGTACTTCCAGGTTTGTATATACTTATATATAAATATCCTCTGTTTGACTTCATTTTAAACCCCATTGTCTTTACATTTCATTCCTTCGTGTCTCTCCCACTCTCTCAATATTATCAATACAACAACTCGGATACTAAGGGCTATAATTGTTTTTACCCAAGTCTTTACTTTAGCACCACTACATTGGATCCAAAGACAGGTATGAATTCTTCCTTCTCTATTCTTGTCTTGTATTTGTCTACCAATGTTAGATGATTAGGGTTAAGTTGTTTCGTACATACTTATTGTTACGATTATAACTTTATTTTGGAATAATTATATGTTAATTCAATAGAGTTGTACATTGCTTTTGTTATATTGAAATCTATTAACCCTAATTTTGACAACATGTTCATGTAAACCCTAACATTGTAACATTCCTATATACTAGTATTGATTCGAAATTTGAAATTCCTAACCCATGAATTAGGTGTTTTGATTTGAATAACTTCTATTGCGATTGGATTGTATTAGGGAATGATTACAATGTTGGTTCATCACAAAAGAATATGAGATTGAAACATGCTCATAAAAGTGTTTGTTGAAATGCCAATACTTAGAACAAGTCCATTTTTCTTTCAATCGAGTCACATATTTCTACAACGCTAATTCATCTTTATTAATTTGATTTTCTCATAAGACTCCATTGTTTTGTGGATTGTTCATATCTAAATGTTTTTCATATTTCTTAAATAATCACATATGGTGAATGGAATGTTTGTTAGATACTTAGATAAAACTATCCTTCACAAATGCTACCTTTGAACTAATATGTAATATCTATATACTAAAAGTGAGTTTATGTAAGGATAACTAAGCCAATGTTAATATGAATTACATAGTGGTGGATGTTTAAAAATATCTTAGTTGTAGTATCTAAAGTTGTTTGAGGGGTTATTAGGATAATTCCGAACACAACGTCTTGATGGGTTTAATTATGTTTCTTTTCAGGTATGGCTCCTAATAAAAGTAATCCTAGACCCTCTCAAAAGGCCGCTCAACAACCTAAGCGACCCCGAATGAAATATGCAAGGAATACCGACTCCTTTAGCACCTCTGTTCCAATTCCTCCAGGATTAAAGGTTGAACACCAACCGGCTTATCAACAATTTCATCAGAAAAAGGTGATCAAACCCAACGGGATTTTAGATTGGGATGTATTGAAGGCATATGGGTTGGTGCTGGCAATGAGACGATTGCTACAAGATCCCGCTTGGTTGAGGCTTTTAGCCTTCAAGAAACGCTTACCAGGTTACGACCTTAGCTTTCCTTGCATCCTATTCTATAGAGAAGCGGAAATAGGTAGAATGTTGAAATTCAAGGTGAAATTTTTTGCATTTGGAGCATATCATTCCATTTCAATGAGAAGTTCATCAAAGCTAGGTCTATATACGAAGAAGAAATGAATGACCCGGAGTTTAATTCTTTGCCTATATTGATGCCTTCGGGAGTTATAGAAGAAGTTTGGCGGTCAATTTCTAGGGATAAAGTTTTCAAGACCAAGCGAACCAAGGCATCAACTATGCTTTGGACAAGTCACCAGTGTCCATTACATCTTGGCTAAGACACTAAACTCTAAGATGGACATTGCGGGTACGTTACAAAGGAAGATCTTGCCTTTGACGAGTGCTATTCGGTCTACAAGGTCAATGTTGAGTGTTGGTAGCCTATGCAATCAAACGCAAGCTGGTCGAAGATGAATGGAATATATGTGGGTCAAATGATCACCCTATTTTGAAGAATTTGAAGCTTTGGCCTAAAAATTCTTCTCAAAAACCAAAGGATGGAGTGGCAAATCCAAGGGGATCACACATGTTCCATTTCAGCAATGGGGAACTGCTAAGGTTGATGATCCTTATTTTGATGCTGAAGCACCTGGAGCTCAGCCACAGTTAGCATCCCACTCGAGTTTTTCAGTTGGAATTTACCTCATTGGAGGCTGATGTGGCAGTTATCAAGGCCAATAGTGGAAATTAAAAAGAACCAAAATATTATAATAAATTTGCTAACAAAATTGGCCGAACATGCAGGATTAGCGATCTCCTCTTGTTTTAGTAGGGCCTCCAGACCTGAGCAACCGAGTGGGGACCTCCCAAGCTCCAGTGCACAACCAGTATCTCAAGAAGATATCCCTCCTGTCACTGAGCAAGTGGATCCACTAGCAGGGTTGGATTTAGAGGCCCTGAAAGTAGGGGAATCCTATGAAAGTTCTGATGAAGAATCGTCTAGTGACGAAGAGATGGAGGAAGAAGGTGAAGAAGAGGGTGAAACTAATGGAAGTAATTCTTCGGATGATGAAGAAGAAGAGGATGTCGAAATACATTTATGATTTTATTTCATTTTCCAGGACCTAATGACTCATGTTGTTCTTAGTTTTTGGTTATAATTCTATGCATTCAACTGTGTTTAATGCTTTTATTTGTCTTGATTATTGCTGTATTGATGGCACAGTCTTTCATTTTGATCATGGTTTTGGATGATGTACATGCTGGAATTCCATGAATGTAAAGATAGTTTCGGAAACAAATCGGCCTACAAAATTCAGGGGAGTTCACTTCTCATTGCTACTTTGTTTTTCTTTTCTTTTATCCTAATTGAGCCATTAAGGACAATGTCTCTAATAAGTGTGGGGAAGGGAGCATGCAAGCATGCCAAATGAAGTGTTTGTCTTAAATGATGATAATGAATGCCTGTTAAGACTTATCTCTACACTTGAGTAACGAAAGTTGTTTTGTTGTGGTGTTGATGATTTCATAAGTGTTGGAATAATGAAGATCTTAGAAGCTAAGATGCAATTGTTTCTAAGGTTATAGTAGCAATGTGAAATCATAATGGGGCAGTCTTACTCATGTTTTAATTTAGAATTTTACATCTAAATAACATATGACTACAAGTATATTATCAATAATTACTACTGCCATTAAGTAGCATGAAGAGAATAATGAAATGAATTACCATTAGTGTACAGTTCAAATGATACTTATCACTTGATGATTTCTCCAATTTTATTAATTTCTCTCCTTTTTCTGAAAAATAAAATAAAATAAAATAAAAAAATAAAGAAAAATTGAAGTGATTGAGGTTCAATGGGGTCCCTTTAAAACCTACTCACCTAAGGTCGTCCGGCCTGGATTGATTGACCAAGGATGTCACTTCAACGTTCAATAAATCTTATAACTCGGATAAGTAAGTCCGAGGGATGCCCTTTTTAAGGGAATAACATCTGTTAACCTGAGTGACGAGCTCGGGATTATCGGCTGAAAGTCTGCTACATGGGTTATAGGATATATATATAATATATATATATATAATCATCAATTAGAGGAGAGAAAAATATATATAAAGGAGAGAAATTCAGGGGATTGGTTGATGTCTATGCAGTCACCAAGGGATTAAATTCAATGATTGGTGGTAGTATTTAGTTTGAAAACTAATGATATAAGAGATGAAATATCTGAATTATTACTTGTGGTCATGTGTCTATTTTTATGTTAAAAATCTAACTTAAATAATGAGAGTAAAGATTGACTTATATGTTTTTCAATTGTTTTATCAGCTTCTTGCTTGAGGACAAGCAAGGCTTAAGTGTGGGGATATTTGATAGGCACAGTTTATCATTATTTTATTGGCAAATGGGTCTATTTTATGGTATATTGATGGGATTTTTAACAGATTAGGTACTTAATTAGTATATATATATATATATTTCAGGTCAATTTTGAACACATTTGTAATACAAGGAAGAAATATGTGGAGAATCCAATCAAATTCAAGCAAAGGAGCAAGGAGCCAAAAGGAGTCCAGATGTACGGCCGTAAATTATCAAAATGGAGAAAATACGAAGGTAGTGGCTAGTACAGGGTCTTGTACGCCCGTACATGAAGTGATGAGGAAGGAAAATGAAGGAGGTTCAACTTGTACGCCCGTACACACTTGAAGAATGATTCCAGTACTTAGTACTCCCTTTTGTACGCCCGTACAAGATGCAAATTGTCAAAGAAAATGTGCATTGTACGGTCGTGACTTTAAGAAATGGGTCATTAATATTTTCTTACGTGTTCGTGAAACAGTATGACTGTTGAACACTAGAAAGAAAAGTCGTTTGTTTTAGTAAAAAGTCATGTTTTTAGACACCACACCCATTGAATATAAAGGAGGGGGGATTCATTCTGAAAAAAGACATCATATAATTAGAAGAAGAAAATCTGGGAGTGAGTGGAAGTATAGTTGGGATTCCAAGAAGAACTCTAGAGAGAGACATTGGATCGTGTGTGTACAAACATCTACGTTATCATAATTCAAAGGGGTTTTCATTTTCTTTTCTGATCTTATTCTTATTGTATGTGCATTCCATTATCGTTATGTTTGTTCCATATTGGTGTTTGTATCCCAGCATGCATGAATAGTAATTAAGGTGTTACGAAGTCATATTAACATGAATTGTATATGTATTTGTTATTAATCTTTTTAATTACGAATTTCTAGTGATGGGTCTTCAATAAAGTTAGGAAATTAGTGCACAACATGATCCTACATCAGATCTCGATGGAAAATGTTGAGAAACAATTCCATCGAGTAGATCTAAATCACTAGAACAAATTACTCCTGGTAATAGAGATATTATTAGGAAATTTGCTGCATGTTTAAGGAGATTTTAGGATAATTAGAATAATCTAAATGCAATTCTGCTTTGTCCTTCTATTTAAGAGAGATTTTAATAGATGCAAACAGAATTAGAATTGGTTTATTATGAGAATAAGAACCATGAATTGAGAATCTCTGCAGATAAGTACTTAAAAGGATGATTTGTATTGTAGTTCATGTTGATATGATGGAGTAACCCTACTTTATTGTGAATTAAATTGTATTAAAGTTGTGTTTTGTATAATAATTTAGTGAACCTGTGTAATTAATATCGTTAAATTGTTAATTATAGATTAAATTTAGATAATCCAATCATATTTGATCGCTAGATAATAATAAGAGGGCGAGTAGTAGTACTAGTCAGGGCCCCGAGGAATACGACCCATAAGCCATTCCTATACTACAATTGATAGGTGCACTTGCCTATTGTTGATCTGATATTAGGAAAGGATTATTGGAAATTAATTGTTAAACTCAGATCTGAACACATCAAGACACATTGCTACATGTGTAGGGTACATTTTCATTTACCTTTTCTAGATGGATGTACTGTTTGCCATTACTATGTTATTTTACTCCATATAAAACCATTTGGTGCGCATATATGCATGCAACGCAACACCAAACCCAGCAAAATATTTCCATGAAAGTAATTATGATAATTTGACACTATACATATGACATCGTCCCGGATGAACACAAATTAACATAAAAAATCACACATTTCCTGTAATTTAAAGGAGAGATCAAGAAGAGAAAACACAAAAAAAAAAAAAAAAATCATATCAAAATGGAAACCCTAATTGATATTCTATCAAAATGTTCGAGAGTAAAGAAAAGAGAAAAAAAAAATAGATAGAAAGATGGCTTACTGAGATAGAGATGTTATGAACCCAAGCAAGCAAAGATGAGATGAAGCAGAGAGAGAGAGGAAGTAAGTATGACTGTATGAGATAGAGATGAGAGAATGAGAGAGTGAGAGGCAACAGCGTGAGATTTGACTTGAGAGCGTAAGAAATTTAGGGTTAGACTAAAAGACATGCAGGGTTTTTAATTTTTGTTAGGTTAATAATTTTTTTAATTCAAATGGTTTGATTCGAATTACCTTTGGAATAGAATCGTAATTCGTTTGGATAATATCAATCCGAACCATAATCCAAACCGTTTAAAAAAAACCATAAATTTTTGTTTGGTTCAATTTGGTTCGGATAGATCGATTTTTTTTCCCACCCCTACTAGGGAGTTCCCTTAAGAGGGAGTTACCCCACCGGCGTATGAGGACGAAGCTCGTTAGCTTCCATGTCCCTTATGGGACTTAGTGTTTGGGAGCTACCCAATTAACACATGAAGGCGAAGTTTGTTGGCTTCCATCTTCCTTACCAGATTTAGCATTTAGGAGTTACCCTTATAAGGGAGTTACTTGGCCAGCAAAAGTGGGTGAAGCTTGCCAGCTTCTATGTCCTCTGCTAGTGAGCACAAAAGGGTAGAGCTCATTAGCTCCCATGTCCTTTGCTCTTTACCATAGGCTGAACTTGTCTAATGGAGTTCACAAGAATTTATTTTATTTAGTTAAGATAGAAAGCAATTCGTGTAGAACTTTGAAACTTCATTTCATTGAATTTTCATAGAATCTAACTTCTATTCAGAGGGTCTTACAAAGTTTCATATTGTTGTTGAAGAAAGAGGGATCGTTAAAGGTGTCTCTTCTTTGCTGTTAGAGGTCACGTTTGTCACGCCTCAAAAAGGGACCTAGTAGGATTAATCTAAAGCTATCATACAACTTGTACACCTATAATATGAGAACGGTCTTATAAGTCAGAGTGTATAAGACTCTATCTATTTATTAATGTCTATCATCTAAATGATATATTTGCATATAAGTATATATTTGAATTTCAGGGATCTGATTTTCCACTTTCTACCAAGACCGCAAAGAATCGGTATCCCCTACCAAATAGTGATGATGGGGTTTCAAACTTACAACTTATAAATTTCAGTTATTACACAATTTATTTAATTTATGTTATAAGTTTATCATAACCTATATTTATATCTTCAATAAAGTCTGTTGGATAAGCTCTCTTCACACATTCCTAGCCCAATCCCAGCCAGTATTAATGCTGCACAAAAACTGTTGGGGGGCGAGCAAACCACGGGCTCAGTGAGATAACCTGATCAGACCACACATCAAACAATAATAAACAAGTTTAATTATCAAGCGTATGCCATGCAATAATCAATCATATGTACAAGTATAAGTTTGGAGATTCGGAATCCAAACAGGATGAAGATTTACGCCCTTTCATTAGGGTTGGGAAGGAACACAATACTATGGCCCACCTACCCAGAAGAGACTAAGTATACAGGAAAACAACAATACTCACTTTGATTATCACTTTAAGTTTATCATATCTTAACGCTCATTTCATATTTTTAGCCTTAGAATCTCCACTTTTTAGTTATTTCAAACAATACCATAAGTGGCGTCCTTTATTTACCATTTAGTTCCTATGGTATCAACAGAACTAAGGTAATCTTGCGAGTAACTAATGGCTTCTTGCCTAGATAAACCAAGCATTACCATAGATCGGAAACACTAACACGTAGTAGGCTGTCACGTGCTCAAATACTGCTTATGCAAATCGTGCAATGCATGTTCATTTCCTTTATGATACCAATAGTTTCTAATCGGGTTTAAGGTGATCATATAATTCATAGACATCAACAACATCCTTCATACGGTAATTATCATACAATAGATTTATCACTTATAATAAGATAGTTTGGCAATCAAGCATACACCATACATCATGCAATATACCCAATCCCGTATGCATATCAATTGAATATATTATTATAAGCGTAGCTACGCTACGCTACAAGCACAGACAATATGATAAGGTCAAAGTTACTCACTTGTTTATACTAGCTAATTGTAATAATCAACGAGAAAATCCTCACAAATATCAAGGTCACCTATTGAGATAAATAGATATATTCATCAATACAACATAAATTATATAATTAAACTCCTATAAGTGTCTAAATGTCCTATATTAGTATTTGGTTTTCTTTCTATTACTATATTGATCCTTTAATGGTCCTATGATAATCCATTATTATTTAATATTTATTTTCATTTGCTTTTCTTGATTTTGTTTGATGTTTATATATTCTTTTAGAGTTTATTTTTAGTGAATTGATATTTTATGGTTATCATTATCATCACTTTCATACTATTCGTTAGTTAACCTATTATAGTAATGAATATTTATTTACTATTATTTAATTTCGTTGTGTTTCTCTTAATATACTGCATATAGTTATTTTGTCATTTTTAGGAATTACATTATTCATAATTTTAACTTGTTTAAATTTCCATTCTTATATATATAATATATATATATAAATAAGTATTTTACAATTATTATAATTTGTTCTTATTTGTAAAGTATATTAATATCAGCAATAATGCTAATAATATTAATATTAATAATATATTAATAGTATTAATATTAATATTCATTATAGTAATAATAATAATATTAATTTTAATGTCAATAACAATAATAAATAATAATCAAATAATATAATAATTAATAATAATAATAATAATAATAATAATAATAATAATAATAAAATAATAATAATAATAATATCTTTAACAATGATGATGATGATAATAATCATTAATGATGATGATGATGATGATACTAATAATAATAATAATAATCGGAAATAAGAAAACAGATTTTATAATTTAATTTTTTTTATTGAGGCCGAGAGGTACACAGCTTGGTACATAGCCGTGTACCGACCGTGTACCAGTCGTGCTTTTCTGGGAAACACAAGCTGTGGAGAAATAGAAGCCGAGAGAAGCACGACTGGGGCATCAAGCCGTGGAGTATCCGTGCTCTTCTGCGTTTTTTTACTATTCATCATCTTCCTCGCATGTTTGATCCAATTTTTGATGATTTTCCACGTCCAACTTGTTTCTAACTTATTTGTAAGTGCTTATACATGATATACATATACATATATCATCATATAACACATTAACATGCATATAATCTTTGTTTTATGAAAGTAAATAGTGTAACCAAGGTTTTATTGAAACTTACCTTGTTTTTGGTGATTTGAACTTCATTTTTGGGTTGTTTTTACACTTAGGATCAACAAAACCTTGTTTAAACTAATGTTCTAACACGTGACTACCTTGAAAACAAGATTAACTTACCTTGTTTTGAGTTTATACTCTTCCTTTGTTCTCCTTAGATAAAGTTAGTTAATGGTGGTTTTGGTAGTTCAAGAGGACACGAATTTGGCTAAGTTTTAGAGGAGTTTGTTGTTTTATTTTGATGCAAATTAAGGTGGTTTTGTTGTTGCAAGTTGTAGTGGTTTAATCGCTTTGTCCATTTGTTTATTAAGGAAGATATATATATACACATGAAGAAAAGGAGGCAGCAACTTTGCATGATTTTGGCCCAAGAATTCCACCGAGATTTGCTTTGTCTAGAAGTGTATTTATTGCATTAATTGATAGGTTAAGTTAGCTTGTCTTGATTAGCTTTCTTATATTGAATTGTTGACTTGTTAGGATAATTTGTGCAACTTGGTGAAGGATTTTTGGTTAGCAATCTTCAAGGCACATCCAACCATATATTCACTCGCAATTTGCATCGAAAAGTGAAGAAAATTAATTTAATATTATTTAGTTAATTATTTGTCTTAGTTTTAGGATATTTTATTAGGTTAAATGGGTATAAATATGACATTTATTCAAGAGTTTTATCTCCAAAAATTTATATAGAGCTCTACAAATTTTCTAGATTGTTATTGAGTTCAACTTTGTGTTTAAAGTTTTACACGATTAGTTATTTTTAGGATTTTATCTCACTCGATTAGGATTTTCTAAGCTTAATAGGTCAATTTCGTTTTAGGCTCTAATAGCTTAAGAATACTTTAATTAAAACAATGGTGTAATCCAAATATTTATTTAGAGTTTAGATTCTTAGTTATAGATCTATTTATGTATTTATTGTGTATTTACAATCCTAACGGTTTCTCTTTAGGTTATCATTTTCTAACTATAAGTGTAATTGGTTATTTACTCTTTGTCGTATTTAAAGTCTTAACCAAATTATTCTTATATCTTGAGTTTTTGAGACTCATTATGAAATCTTATTAATAGTATATAACACTATCTAGAAAACTTTTGTTTTAAGGTTCGAAACTATATACAGGCTTACTACTAGTCGTAGTTTTATTCTAGAGTTTTAACATTATCTAGAAATCTTTGTTTTAACTATTATACCCACGAGTCAACTCGGAAAGACCTCCTAAAATTGTAAATTCGTAGAATCGTATGAGAAAATTGCAATTTTGACAACTATGAGTATAAGTATACCTAGCGCGCAACTCTTTGGGTTTGTTAAGAAATTATATGATAAGAACTTGGCGAAACAAATCCTAAGATTTGTCTTACATTAACAAACTTACAGCCTAAATTTGCCTTGAAAATGTGTATATAGTTAGTTTTAACCTTAGCTTAGCTTTTTATTTTTATAATATTGTTCTAAATCTTTCCCTAACTAGATAATAGATTGAGAGTAAGTACATTAAATGCTAACAATCCCCAAGGAATGCAACCTAATACTTTATATGCTGCTTTAGTAGTTGCGCTTGCCCAATTGATAGTTATGTGATCGAAGTTGAATAGAACTTATTAGTATTTTTACAAATTTTTGGAAGACTTCACTCCATGTCTTAACATACACTAGACTACAGAGACCAACAAGTTTTTATGGTGCTCAATGGAGCACTACATAAAAGCTTAGAATCTATTAGACTAGTTACTAACCTTGTGAATATTGTAAATAATTTTTGCTTTTTGTTTTGTACATATTCTTAGTTTTTCTGTAAATATCATCTTATACATAGTTTTATTTTCATTTTATGAATATCTTGTTTTTGTTTTTCTTTTCTCTATTCATATCACTAACCCTTTGTTTTTGTTTATGTATATATGTACATTCTGTATATATCTTGTTTTGCTTTTAGGTTGTTATACATAATTCTTTTATATGTTTGTATATATGTCTGTATAGTTTTTAGACTTCTTTTGTACAACTTTGTTTATTTGTTTAGCTTTTCTTTTGTTTTCTTTTCTCTTTTGTTTAGCTATTTAATTCCTTAATTCTTTTGTTAATAATGTTCTTTCTATATAAGCCGTTGTTGTTGTTTCATAGTTTCTATAGCTATTTTTGTTTGTGGTTTGTTTGTTTGTTGTAATACAGATTTGTTGTAAACTAATTCTTTACCATAATAAAACTATAGGATGATGATTAGAACTCAATCTTACCCTTTGTTTTCCTAGGAAGAACCTCTAGACTCTTTGGCAAGAAGAGAAATCAGGTTGTTGAAGAAGTAATGGCTCATAGAGTTGACCAATTAATAGACAGGATGAGAAGTTTCATGAGCCAAATGAAATGTTAAATGGAGAAAACAATATAGGTAAGGCAAACCATCCTCCTAGAACTATGCTAGAATTTTGTAGACCAAATTTAGAAAGGGCTAATACAAGCATAGCTAAAGCTAGTGTTGCTATAAACAATTTCTAAATAAAACCCAATGTTATTTAGATGGTACAATAATATGTCTAATTGGATGGTCTACAAGATGAGGATCTCAATACCCATCTCCAACAATTCCTAGAAATTTGTAATACCTTTAAAATAAATGGAGCATCTAATGATGCCATACGTCTAAGGTTATTTCCTTTTTCTTTAAGAGAGAATGTAAAGAAATGGCTAATAGTCTACCTATATAGTCCATAACCACCTAGCAACAAATGGCTTAAAACTTCATGAGAAATTACTTTCCACCCTCTAGGACAGCAAAGCTGAGAGTAGATATAGGTTCATTTCACCAGCTAGAATCTAAAACTCTCTATGAAGCTTTCGAGAGCTGGACGGAGTTGCTAAATAGGTGCCCACATCATGGACTGCCTGAATGACTATAGGTCCAAACCTTTTAAAATGGGCTAAACTATGGAATTAAGCAGCTTATTGATGCAACATCAAAAGGGAGCTTAAAACAATAAATCTCCAGAGAAATGCTTGAGTTTGTTTGAGGATATGACCAATAATCATTACCAATGGTCTTTTGTCAGGGTTAGAAAGGAAGAGTCTAGATGAGTGTTTGAACTGGATGTTGCAACATCCATGACCTTCAAGATAGAGGCTTTGTCTAGAAAGGTTGACAGTATGACCATGGGAGTTGGCTAAATGCACATGATTGACAAGAATGTTGGGCAAAGTTCTAAGGGCATAACTTTTGAAAATGTAGTTGGTTAGAAATTGTGGACCCAAGAATGATACTTTTAGTAACACTTATAGCCCTAGTTGGAGAAACTACCTAAACTTTAGGTGGAATAACAAAAATTTTCAAAACCCAAGCTTTTCTCCACAAAACTTTCAAAAACAACAGGGTCAAGGATCATCTATGTCCCAAGGAAAGAACTCTTTGGAGGAATTAATTCCTCAGTTTATCAAGGCTTTTGAAGCCAAGTAGCAAGGAATTGATACTGCTTTGAGAAATCACTCAACCGCCATTCACAACTTGGAGACATAATTAGGTTAAATTTCCAAGCTTTCATCAGAAAGACCTCAAGGAATTTTGCCGACCAACACATAAACCAACCCAAAGGACCAAGCTAAAAGTTGAAAGTGAAGATGAAAGCCTCCTATAATGACTAATCCTAGCTCATTCAGTTGTTTTGTTTGTTTGGAAGATGTAATTTTCTTAGTTTTAAAAAGAGCATTAAGTTTGTTTTAGGTTTTTCAAGACCTGTCTTAATGGATGTCTTGAGGAAGACATGGGATGTCTTTAATGTTTTGAGAATGCTTTGTGAGATTATTGATAGTTTTTTATGTGAAATTGAATTGAAGTTTGATGTTCTGCTTAAGTTCTATAATTATGGATGATGTTATTGAAGTTTAAATGAAGATTTGAATGATGTTTTTAGTTAAATTCTTTATTGAAGCTTGAACAATAAGGGTGCAATTGCCTTTGTGCTTTCATGTCTATTTCAAAGTATTTTTACAAGAATCCACCTGATAATTTTAGTCGAAAGCCAACCTGCGATTCATTAGAAAGAACAAGATTTTGGTCACAATTTTTATCACAGCTTGAATCGAGCCTGTGATTGTGACCACAACTACCTTTTTCCTAAATTCTTTACAATTCACACCGAGGGTAAAATAACGGTCGTGATTCTTATCTAAATTTCTCTTACAAGGATAATGAAAGGCCTCGATTCTTTCATTTTTTTTTAATTCTTTAGAAAAAAGCGCGAATGAAATTAAGGTTGCAATTCTTTTTTACTGGTTTAATAAAGGCTAATTTGAGGCTGCGATTCTTTAATTCTTTTCACATAAAATATAAATTACGTTCTAAACCACACCTACAGTTGAACCTGCAATTCATTTAATATATGAACTTTAATACTATTGTTTCCCTCTCATTCATTACTTCATTAAAAAACTTAGTAAACCGGATAAACCCTCTTAAGACCTTCGATACATCATCTTGCACAACCTCACTAAAAATCATTCTTTTACAACATTTTCAGCATCAAAGAGATAAGGTAAGCATAATACTTCACTCTAATCTCTTTTATTTTGACTTATTTTACGGTAAAGAAGTTTTTAATCTCATTACTTTTAGGGTTTCAAAATTTACAAAATTCTGATAATCTGTTGTTGACATTTTTTCTATAAATACTTTCCCAAATATCTGTTCCGTCTACACAACCGTATTTCGATTTTTTACCTAATTTTTTATCTTATAATTTTATGTTTTTTATTCTGTAAATATTTTTTCTAATTCAAAATAACTTTAAAAAGGCAACCATAGGAATTACTGAGGTAGATTTGAATGCAAATAAAGGAAATAGGATAAATTGTTTGCTTTCTACTTTTTTTGTTGAGAATAATATGACTTTACTTAAATGATCTTAATGAACTCTATCGTAACTTTTGAACTTCACTAGAAAACTGATAAGAACTTGGTTAGTTTAGGGCTGTTTTAAAAAGACGATTCTTTAAATAATAAAATTACAAAGTTAAGAAACAAAAAAAAAAAAAGTAGATGAAATAAGCTCGAAATTCTTTTAGGAAGGTTATGAATAAGTATGCCTTGAAATTGTTCTTTGAGCATGATTAATGTCTCTGTTTTAGGTTCTTAGGTTAGAACAAAAGTTGGTTCTTTTATACCTTTTTTTGTGGTTTTTAAGCAAAGAAGCTTATGTTGTTTGTCTTATTTTACAAAAATGGCACTAAAAAGACCCTCAAACATAGAAGCACTAAAGAAAACCAAAAAGGCTAGACCTAAGTCTAGCCCTTCCACCTAAGTAAGTAGTCAACCTTAACATCCAATAGGTTTACATGTTGAGGATAAAGAAAGATTTAAGATTTTCCTCACTAAAAAGTCAATAGTGCCTAATGTTGTGATAAATTGGGTGTTGATAAGGAGATATGGGCTTGAAGGAGAGTTTAGGGAGTACTTTGAAGATAGGGCTTGGGAGAGAGTGTTTGAAATTAGAGATGAAGTGTATGGAAAAGTCACCCTGGCCTTCTTAGCAAGCTTTAGGACTATGCATGAAATACCAAGTATGGAGGATATGGTTAGTTTATCCACCTTTGGTGAATACAATGAGACAGTTCATAGTAGCTATAGGCCTGTATAATAATGAAGAGGAGACTGATGGAAGCCTGCCCATGGAAGTCTCCAATGAAAAGATGAAGGCTTTCATAGTGGAAGTGGTATAGGGTAGTTTATTGCCTTTAAAGACAACTACTTCTAGCTTCAAGAAGAAAAGCCTTAGGATTCTCCACTACATGCTCGTCAGAAGCATATTCTCCAAGCTAGAGGGGGCAAGTACTATAGGTGAAGCCGAGTTGTACCCCCTCTGCAGCATAATAAGGAGGCAGAAAATGAATGTAGGCCTAATGGTGGTATAGAGAATCAGACATTTGGCCAGTATGTAAGGAAAAGAGGTATGTTTAGGTGGTCTAATAAGTAAAATCATTAAGAATCTACAATTATGGCCAAGACAAGGGCCTATTGATATGGTTTGCCAATTCAAAGAGTTGAACAATAAAGTCTTTTGAGGCTGGGGTTAGTAGGAGTGGAGAACTAGAATGCCGATGAAGCAGCAATGCAAGAACTAGTTGTTGTTGTTACACAACAAGCCTTAACACAGTACTCTGCAGCCAACTTCAATAAATTGGAAAAAGAAGTGAGAGAATAGAAGGGGATGGTAGATGCATTTGAGAAGAACTATGATAAGGATATATGTGACCTCAAGCAAAGCATGAAGCAGCTAATAGAGACATTTACGTATACTGCTCCCCCACAACTACCCAAACAATCCAAGAAACCACCCTTTATACCTACCATGGTTGAGTTTGATCATTGTAATGATGATAATGATGCTAAGCTCCCTTCACCTTTTACATACATACCTTCTCCACCACATACTACATACATAAACCCATTAGTTCCACCTATACATACATATACACCACCTTTACCTTATACACAACTTACCCTACTGGTTCAAACACAAAGCCTACCTTAAGCACAAACTTCCCCCACAAAAGAACAACCACTAAAAGTTAGTATGGTTGAGTCACCTGCTCATTTTCCAAATGAGGACAATGAAGCCATTCCTGTAACCCCTGTTAAAGAACCTGAAAATCCATAATAACTAACACCACCTCTCTTCACTATACATTTATAATCCCCTCGCCTCCTTATATTTAAGCTACCCCTAGAACCATTTTGGCCGCTATCCCCCAAACATAGCCTCTTTCATCCCTAGAGACACCACAACCCAAAAGTTAGACTAAAACCATCACTTTAGTTACATCCTTATGCAAAACCTATAAAAGTACCATGGTTTCCATCAGAAAGAGAAGAACGAAACTAATGATTCATGACGAATCATTAGATAAGGAGTATAACCCTATTCTGATAGATAACCTGGTGAAGAAGATTACAAAGAAGGTGAGTAGTGATGTGGTCACAGCACAAAGTCGTGTTGATGATGAAGACATGAATGGTAGTGTGGATATAATGAAGACAATAGATTTGAATAAAACTATTGAAGCTACTATAGAGGGTGAACAAAGCAATGCCATAATCCACAGTAGCATTGTCCTCAATGTCACAGCAACATAAGAAATTGAAAATTATGATATGTTGCAAGATGAATTAGCAATAGAGGAAATAATCATTGAAACTATATGCAATAATATATCCAAAATTGTTGTACGAGCAACAATGTTAGTTGATGACATCTATTAAAAAGAACCCCAGATGAGGAGTTTTATGAGATTATAGGATAACCATTCACCTTCAATGAAACTCCAAAGGTTACAGTAGACCTCCCAAGCGAGTTCGATGAAGAGTTCCTCAAAGCTATCTATTAGCTAGTCTTGCAAACACTAGAGTAACAAATCAGTGAGGAAGAAGATATCTCCTAAACACTTAAGGATATAGTTTTGCAGCCTCTTGAAAATGAGATAAATGAGGAAAAAATCTTCAGAGTAGTATTAAAAAGCCACTTGGAAGAAGTAGCTGAAAATCTTCTAGATGAAAATGCTTCTCTTTTAATCTATAAATAAGATAAACAACGTCAAGAAAAAGACAAAGGAGGCTAGGTTAAACCAAATGGAGAAAGATTCCATATAGATGACTTGCAAGCCTTTCATGAGCTTCAGGCTACACAAGCAAAACATGATAGAAAGCTTAAGGAATAGCGACAAAGAGTAGCAGAAGGAAGGCCCATCATACCCCTAAGAGCTAAGGACGAAAAAGAAAAGGAGGAATTTTTAGAAAGAGAAAGAGAAAAGTAAGTGATCTTAAGAAATACAAGAAACATATGAGCCTAGAGGAACAAGAAAAGAAAGATGAAGACTTCACTCGAACTCTACAAAAACTATGGGAGGAGGAAGAAAAAAAAGCAATAGACAGAGAGAAAAAAGTAAAATAAAAATAGAAGAAAAGAAGGGGGAAAGAAGTGAAAGGAAAATTTGATAAAGGGAAGACTGGTAAGAAAGTGATGGGAAGTAAATAAAAACTGCTTTTTGATTCTTTTTTTCATTCTTGTAAACAAGTATATTGTTTGTCTTTCTTCGATTCTTTATTCTTTATTCTTTATAGTTAATTTAATTCATTATTCTTTTGTTGTCTATGATTTTCTTGATATTCTTTATGGCAAGAAAATTCTCTTAAGTGCAAGGTGCACTTAAATAAACAAGGTGTAGTTGCAATGTATTTTAGACCGTGAATCAAAAGAAAAACTTATAAATTTTTTGTTTAAATCTTAGCTACGGCTTTGATCGAGCTTGCGATTACTATTGATGTTTTTGTCCTGTTTTGCCTTAGTCTTGCGTAGCTTCAATCAAGAAGGCAAATGAGCCTGCGGTCTTAAACATAATCTTAACCTGTGATTCCAAACAGAGAAGTTTTCTAAACTTCTAATCTCCAACCTTGCTTTGTACTTTTAATTGTTGATATTTACCTATATAATTCATCATTTGTTTTAAACATTGAGGATAATGTTTAAATTAAGCATGGGGAAAGGGACTAAGTAAGGAATTAAGAAAGATTAAGGGTTAAGATTAATGACAATTAATTAAGAATAGAGTAAATGTGCATGATTGATCATTTTCTCTCTTATAGAAAAATAATGAAATGGTAAAAATTTGACCAAAATTTTTCAAAATTTTTAGATGAAATCATCAAATAACTCAATCAAAATTGCATTGTACAACATCATCTTGCTTATGAGTTAAGTTTACCTTGTTGAAATCACTCTATGATATCTATGTGGAGTAGTTTTACTTGTTATTTAACTTGAGAATTTAGAGCTGGAATTAGCATAAGGTCCCTAGTAAGGCCACTTGATTAATCATTAAAAATTTAAATGATTTGTATACTTTCCATTTAAGCATTTCGAGAGCTTTATAGTCTTTAGTGAAGGTTCAAGTGATACTTTTAACTTGATAAATTTTCTTTGTGCTACATCAAATTAAAATTAAAATAAAAATGACCATACACTTAGGGTTGATATGGGCATCATTTTGTCCCTCAGAAGAGCAATTTCTTGACCCTTTTATCAATTTTAAATAAACCATAAAAAAGAGCAAAAAGATAAAGGCAAACATCCCTCCAGAGGTAAGAGAAAAGAAGAAGGCAAAAACCTTCCCTTCCACAACTTTAAATATATAAATAATGAATGAAAATGAAATGAAAACACAAATAAAGGAAATTATTCAGGGGATGAGTTGATGTGTATACCTTCATTCTTGAGTGTAATGCTTAGAGAGATAACTAAATGACTATATACTTATAAATATAAGGGGATAAAATTAATTGAGTCTATCTTATTTTGTTTGACATTTTGAATAATTTTTGCTTTAAATTCTTATTTAAACAATGAAGGTAAAAGCTGGTCTACTTAGATAAATGTAGTGATTTTGACAAAAGCAACTTTAGCACATGATATGATGGTATTGTACGGAGTTATTTTGTAATAGAGTGTCGCATTTATTGAAGATAGAGCTTAACTGACTTGGTTAATTTCCATTCATGACTTACTTTTCTTATTCAAGGAGCTTTGCTTTGTAATCTTAAAAAATGATTTGCTTGAGGATAAGCAAAAGCTTAATCGTAGAGGAATTTGATAAGTTTTATATACTCCATTCTCTTCGTAGGAAATCATGCTTGGTATGATTCATTTTTGGGAATATTCCTATGATTTTATGCTTTTATGGTTAAAATGTTGTTTTTTAACGCTAAGATCTTAAAAAGAAGAAACAATGTGGGATTGAAGTAAAATAAAAACAATGTTTGAAGATAAACTCAATTGTGATTGCCAAAGATCCCATCCGAGAGCAAGAAAACAAGGTAAAACAAGGAAAAAGTGCAGATCACATCCTTAACTGCACCTTCAACATAAGCCACAATTTACACTTGGACAACCGTGCCCTCAACTTCAGCCATGGTTTACTCTGAGACAACTATGCCTTGATAGAATCCAATTACACCCACGAATCACCCCTTTGAAGAAAAGACACAGCTTAGATTGCGGTCTACCTTCAAGGTCATGATCCAAGCTATGAAAAGTGACCCCGTCACATGTCTGCTGCCCTACTTTCATATGCACCAAAATAAGACAAATTCTGTTATAAAAAATCTACCACTTCAACAAATAAAATCTTCATGATTTTTGTGCTTAGTCACATATAAATAAACATGCACAGACGTACAATAACATATTGTACTATCTATAACAAATTCTTAATATAATACAGTGTAGCAATAGAATTTTTAGTGAGAGAAATCTTTCTTTTTTCTAGAGATTCAAGTTTCCTAGGTAAATTCATATTAAACCTAGCATTTATTCTTACAAGATTTTTTATGCTTAATCTTTGATATTTATCTTTAATTTCGTATTATTTCTCTTGAACCTATGCTTAATGTTTACATTCATGAGGAAATAATTATCTTAACTTAGAGTTGGTGAATCTAACACCTGATTCATGTGATTTCAAACACATTTTAATTGAAAATTGACCGAGTACTTATATTTAGTAGCTTAAACTTATTTTTCATGGGTCTAATTGTGTGGTATACGTTTTAGATCCATGTTTGATTTCAGTTGAATAGATCAATAGGTCATTCTTTTGAATAGATCTAAGTTGCTAATGAAATTGCTCATAATCACTTAGAGATAAGGATGGCGAAACTTTTTGTAACTTGCTTTTAAATTCATAAAAATGGGTTTCAATTAAAGGATTATTAACCTTTATGCGGATTTAGATTATAGATAGCTTCTAAAAAGATTCCGATAGTCTAATCTAGATCTTAAGTTTCTGACCATAAAAGAGGCTTTATCTTACCTTAGCGAATCCGACAGTATAAGTATACCCAGCAAACAACTCTTTGAGTTTGTTAAGAAATCATATGATAAGAACTTGGTAAAGCAAATCCTAAGATTTGTCTTGTATTGACAAACTTATATCCTTAATTTTCCCTGAACACGTATATATAATTAGTTTTAACTATAGCTTTGCTTTTTATTTTTATAATGTTGTTCTAAATCTTTCTTTGGCTAGATAATAGATTGAGAGTGAGTATAGTAGATGCTAACATGGTTTTTAATGAATACGACCTAATACTTTCTATGTTACTTCAATGGGTGCTCTTGCGTAATTCGTAGTTGCGTGACCGAAGTTGAACAAAACTTATTAGTATTTTTATAAACTTTTGGAAAACTTCACTTCGTGTCTTAACACAAACTGTTTAACATCCTTCCTCACTGTTGGCCAGTTGTATCCTACTCATACTACCCTTATGTACATGTATTGTGCCTTGACATAGTTGTTGCATTCTCCTGCATGCAACTCCTCAAGGATGCGGTATCCCATCCTCGTATAAACATCTTAGGAAAGAGAAGATGAAGCCTTGCTTATATAACATTTATTTAATGAGTGTGTAGTTCACTGCTCTATACATAAGGCTTCTTGCCTCCTTCTTACATGGAGGTAAGATTCCTTCACTAAGGTAGTTCAAAACTGGATCCATCCATCTCGACGAGGATAGCTCGGTTTGTATCTCGAGCACCTCATGTACCTATTCTGGTATGGTCTTCTCTAGGAGATATTCTACAAATATTCTTTCTCATGTCTTTTATGGGTTTAATAATGTTATGGATGCGAGCTTACAAAGCTTGTTTGCTTTAGAGTTCTCAACTCTCGAGATTTTGATGATATCCCAAGGGTTGAATTCCATGAGGAAGGTTCACATGATGTTAAGATACTTGGCCTTTCCTTCATCTTTAGCCCTATACTTGCCTTTAACCTACTATACCATGAGCATTGTGTAAACCCCTAGATTTTACGGTAATTATAAGTAAACCCTAATAACCAAAAGTCAAGCTGAAACGGTAAAGTCGACCTAGTTCTACATTAAGTCTAGGAATTTAGATCTGACAATCCCATGCTCTAAATTCTAGAATAATAAAACTGAGATAATCATATATTATAGTTCGTAATAATATAGTAAAGTCTAAAAAGATCATATTCGTAAAAAATTTAGTTCATTTAAAACCCAAATAGAATCATTTTTCAAAACCAGGGTTCAGACATGCGAAACGGTTAAAATATTTCAATAATACTATTAGACTCATAATAATATGAAGACTCCAAAAATATCGGTTTTTGGATTTTTCAGCTTCTAAAAATATTAGATACAGCTTGTTTACACGTATTTTTCTTACTAACGGTACTTTATTTGTCTAGTCTACTATTTATTTACTATCCAATACTATTCATTAATATTCATCTATCTCTATTTTTTCTTACTACCTTCTTACAATCTATAAACTATTTCTTACAATTTTCTTTTCCCATAAAAATTCTACACCACATATTACTAAACTTTTCTTATACTTTTCTTTGAAAATTAATTTTTAATCACTCTCATCTCTTTCTTCTCCAAATGCTGTCCATCTCTCTCTTTCTCTTTCCCTCCATTTATTTTCTTTTTTATTTATTTAATTAACTCTAAATTTTCCTCCATATTTATCTATAAATACCTCATCTCCCTCTATTTCTTTCACACATCTCATTCACTACCAAAACTCTCCCAAAATCATTCCATACTTCCAACATTTCTTTCCAACTCTCTCTTCTTCCTCCATCCTCATATAACTTTAGGTAAAAGTTCTCAAAATATTCTTCATGTTCATGTAACATGACATGATCATAGTGTATGTTTTCTAAACCCATGGGAGTTATGAAAGCAACAATATGTTCATGTTTTATTCTTGTTCATGGTTAATTTCTATTGTGATGTTGTTATATTATTGTGTTTTATTTTGCTCCTAATCTAACTTATATATATTATTAAATATAGTTATATATATATAAATATTCTTAGAGCTAGAAACTCACTAGCCTAACACCTTCATATTATACTCTTGTTATTATGCTCTTATTATTATTATGCTTCTTTTCTTTCTTTTCTTTCTTTCTTTTTCTTTTTGGAACTTGTCCATTCTAAGTTCTGGAAAGCCTTGATGTAAACTAAGGCTCCAAATACTTGATTTTACATGTATATGCTTATTTGATTCTTATATCTATTTTTTTTTATATGAGTTATTCTTATTTTTAACATAGCTACATAATCATGTTCATGCATAATCATAATGTTGTTCTCTAAATAAAAGGAGCATTTTAATTTTCAGACTAAATTCATTACAAAAATAATTTTGGCACTTAGGAAAAGTTTCCATTTAAAACTTAGGATTTTAATTTAACAATATCCTTTGCAGAAATTTAAATAAATTCATCATAGACATTTAAGTGTTAATGTTATGTAAAACTTTTCCAAAACATAGTTATAAAGTTCTTTTACTCTCTTTTTCAAAATAAAATAAATTTATTATTAAATCTTAATGTTGATAATTCTTTCTTACATAAGTTTTCCTTAAAAATTTATTTAAAAGAACTCATACCAATACTCTGACAAACACTAAGAATTAGACAAATTTTAAGTTTAAGTTAAAATTAACTCACTAGTTAAGAAAACACTTAGAAAGTAATATTGTTAAGCAACCTAGAGTAATGAGTTTCAAAATATAAAAGCTTATCTTTATAAAGTCTATGAAGTAGAAAAATGGTAGTTATGATATAAAAACTACTCATATAAAAACTAAAAATCTTAGTTTTCATTTCAACAATTTACAAAGGAAACTTATAGATTCCAATCTTTAAATTTCAAAAGGAGATTGTTTTATGAAAAAAATCATAGTTTGGACAACAACACTTGAATCATGCATGTAATGTGAGTTTATATATGTACAAAAATGATTTTTCAACTATATATAAATATCTACATGCTTACTATGGGATTTTTTGTTGATAAAAAGTTTGGAAAATTATGTTTTAAGGGCTAAAAATTTCGTATCGGTTCTATACCAAACTTTTTTATAACCTAAATGACCTTTTATGATAAAAATAACCTTAGAAATAGATAGATCTTTTCAACTAGGTAGAAAATGATGTATAATATGCGAAATTCGAGTTAAAATGACCAAATTATGGCCATTTTAAGTTGAAATTTCTTGCCATCTGAATTTTGACGAGCATAGTAAAATAGAATTAGAAAATTTAATTGAACTTGGATGAAATACTCATTTTAGTTATTTCTTTTGTCTAGATGACGAGGACTAAAACTTCTTTTTTCTCGAGGATTACTTCGACTGATAGAGATCGCTATGGCCAATGAGTTTTCCTTTATGTTTTATGTATACACGCATGTGTTTGTAGAATCGAGCACTAGATATTAAGAAAAGATAAAATTGATATGCATGCAAGTTATCATGAGGATTAAATATGTGATTCGTTATATGTGATCAATGAACAATAAGTATATCGAAACTCGATTGGTTAATTAATGTAAATTGTCTTTATGTATTATGCTTTGTATGCGAATATTGGTTGATTGCCTTAAATGAGATTAATAATGGATTAGAAATCCCTTATAACTAAATTGATCATACATATCAGTTAAAAATCATATTCGCATCTTGCTACTACTTCTTAGTGTGGGATTGGAAAGGTAAGCTGTCTAGCTACATCTTGAGGAATTAAGACATTTGGAGAATAGCTCACTTTGGGCAAGGAAAGCCTGGGGACTAGTAGTATGGTTAATTGGAACCCCAGACATGCACACAAGTTTCAAGGAGGTCGTTGGACCCATTCAAATAATTTCCTAACCCTCGAATGGAGGGCGCAAATCAATTCTACATATGAATCTAGATAGTCGTATGTATTTGTTTGATCATACATTTGTTGCATTTCATTTGCTTGCTAATGACTTGTTTAATTGTTTTTTTATGAGTACATTTGCGTAAAGAATATCTCACTAAGCTCGTTATGTTTACCTCCAAATAGATTTTTGGTGAATTGTAGGATCATTGTTTTTGCACCCAAGACCATCTTGTCCGTTTAAGTAGGACTTATGCTTTTGGGAAGCTTTTGGGGAAATTCTATTTGAAGACTTTAGATTAGATTTCCTTTATAATCTTCCAATTATGGTTATCTTACTATCAACCTTTAAGTTATAAATATGATGTTTTAGTATTTTCTTGATTGCTATAATTTTTACTATCTTAAACAACATATCCCACCGGTGTCTTCTATTGTTGTGAAAGTACGTCTTGCATATAGTGTCAAAGCTTTTGCATGACTAAGGAACACCATTCCTAAGCTTTAATATCGTATGCGATGGACTGTCACGTTTAGAGTACACTTTGGGGTGTAACACATTGAATTTGAAATAATTTCTAGTTTATCAGCTCTAATGTCTTTTGCAGCTTTAACCTTCCTATAAAGGCTTCATATCCTGCTTCTAGTTACTTGTAGAGAATTCGAACTTCAAGGGATAACAGACTTTAACTCCGTGGGGTCCCTCTAATACTAATGCAGCCCTACCCCTCTCCCCCTAAGTGGAGGATCCATCAATGTGAGAGTCCACATTGGAAGATCGCATTTGTTGCATTATTGAGGGCTAGTGTATTTAGCTATGAAGTCATCTAAGGCTTTAATGGATTCTCTAAGTTTGAATTATACCTCATATGCGCTCAACTCAACAACATACTCAATCACCCTTCTTGAGACGTCGGGTTTCTAGAAGATGGTTTTTAAGGGAACATCTATTAAGACCATCATCTAGTAGGCTTAAAAGTTGGAGAGTAACTGTCGGGTTGAAATGACCACACTAGGGTGAGCTTTTCAAGTTTTGAGTACCTTTCCTCTACCCTCTATGGGGTATGGCTTACATAGTAAAAAAGTTCGTGCTGCCTCCTATCTGCTCGAGCAAGCATCGAAGAGAGGTGCGCCTACTCACAACTACATCTAGGAAGAGATCTTCCTCTAGTAATAGGGTAAACAACACATGAGGATTTGTTAGAAATTTCTTCAAGTCCTCAAAATCTTGCTGGCATTCATCAATCCAATTGAATTCATCTGGTTTCTTGAGTATCTTAAAGAACTCTGAGCATTTGTTCGCACTACACAATAATAACCTACCTAGGGCAGCTACTTGACCTGCCAATCTTTGGACTTCTTTCATCTAGGTCAATGGTGGCATATCTAATAGCCCTGATGTTCTTAAGGTTTGTCCTTATCCTTATTTAAGAGACTACATAACCTAGGAATTTGCCCAAGGTGGCTCTAAAGACACTTTTTTATGGTAGCGGAGTCTGCCAAACGTTTCTTGAAAATCTTGGAGGTGACTAGTGGCTTCCCTACTTTTGAAAACCATGTCGACATATACTTCCATGTTTCTTCCTATTTGTGGCTAAGACCTTAGCACTAACCTCTAGAACATGGCTCCAATGTTCTTCAGCATAAATGGCATCACTTTGTAACATTAAGTCTCGAAGGTAGTAACAAACAAGGTGTCCATCTCATTTTTGGGGTTCATCTTCATTTGGTTGTACTCGAGAAAGCATCCATCAAGCTCAATAACTCGTATCTTAATGTGTTGTCCATGAGCTGGTCTATTCACGACAGGGGAAAGTGGTCCTTCATGCATGTCCTATTTAGGTTAGCATCGTTAACATAGGGGTAGGCACGGTACGATTTGGTCCAATTAGCCTCCTAAACTAAACCAAAAATTATGATTCGATTATTTTTATAAAATCAAACTTAGCCATACAGTTTCGTTCACTATTTTTTCAAACTTAAAGAAAAAATGACTCAACATGGTTTGATATATGATTCAAACATTTGCTTAAAAAATATATAAATCACATGACTTCATTTCTTTTTTTTTTTTCATTTTAATTGTTCCATTAACTCGTTTTCCCACTAATTGCATTTTTTGCACTTGCATAAATGAATTACTACTAGTATATTACTAACACTGACACTACCACTAACTTAAATATTAAATAGACAAATAAGCAAACATTAGAACATAATAGGCAATAGAGACTTTCTTAGGGAAAAGGAACGATAACATAACAAATTACTATGGCAAGCATCAGACAAGCCATAAGCCTATTGATTGCCATGATTTTGTGAGGCAAATGTTAGTTAATAAATTGAAAGACCAATCGGTTCCTACTATGTCATCCTAGTGTGATAAATGATGAAGTCTTGTTTTACTTTTCACAATTCATTGAGCAATAATAATAAAAAGGTGAAATTTGTATTTTATCTTTACTCATTTGTCCAAAATTGCCACTCTTGTGCTGCTTTTCATGGATGTTTCAACAATATTACAAAAACTAAAATTTGAATCTTATTTATCCTTGATTTTCTAAGTTTCTCACTTATATAATTTCCTATAATATAACTCAAGTTAAAATATATTGGTGCCATTGAAATATAATTCTCAAAACACTTTTTTTTTTGTTAAAATAATAGCAACCAGGAATGAGATAAAGAAACTTTCAAATTTAGTATCATATCTATTCAACTAAAACATTTTTTGCCACTCCATCTTCAAACCAAAAAAAAATTTAATAGCTATATTAATTAAACCCCCCCCCCCCATCCCCACAACACACACACATAAAAGAAAAGGTTCTTCAATAAATAATCGCACAAATACATAGCTTTCAAAACTAAAACATATTAAATCCACGTTTGCTTTGTTAAAAAGATGACAAATAACAATCCAAACCACTTAAACCTTAAAAACCATGTAAAAAGCATTGACAACAGAAAGCATGAATTGCAAAGTGCAAATAAAAATAGCTATAGCTCATAACAGGTGACACGACAGGATCAAACTTTTCAATCTTATTGCATTATGCTTCTAATGTTTTCAAGTTTAGATCAGGCTTTACATACATAATGTCCACAAGCTCCATGTTAGTATGACTGAAAAGAAAAGCATTTGTTATGCCAGTTTGTTTAATCAAATTAACATACTGCATGATGCCATTGTAGGGGTTTATTTTTCACATATATGCTTCTATAAAGGCCATAGAGAAAACATCAATAAAAAATATATGATACAAGAAAATAATATCAATTGGTCACTGTAAATCCCCAAAGTATTACGATCGATTTAAGCTCAAACCCTAATTAAAAGGACAACCGGAAATCTTAAAGTCAACAAAACCTTAGTTAACGCAACCATTCAAGTCCAGTAATCCCGTGTTCAGAACCCTAAGTGAGTAAATGAGAGATTAGTATGTAGAATAGTTCGTAATAACACGAGGAAGCTTAAAAATATCATATTAATCAAAACCGCGATTCGTTTTGAGCCCGATCGAATACAGTTTTCAAAAAGCGTGTCCTAGGGCTCGAAATAGTAAAAATATTTCCGATATACAGTCAGACTCGTAAAGAGATAAGGTTTTCAAAAATATCAGTTTTATAATTTTTCTGTAACTAAAAATATCAGATATCGCAATTATATGCATGTTTTCTTACTAACGGTACTTTAATTGTCATACCTACTTTATATTACACTATTTATTACTATTCTACACTATTTATTTATCTTTACTTTTTCTTACAACCTACTCTTACAACCATACACTTATTTTCTTACAATTTTCATTTCTAATACAACTTCACATCTCTAATATCTTACTTTTCATTAATAAAAATACAAAAAAAAAAAAATTCTCTCTCTCTCCCACTCACAATTTGTGCTGGCCATCCCCCCCATTCACCCTCTATTTGTTTTATTTTTCATTTATTTAATTAACATAAATTACCCTACACTTTTTCCTATAAATACTACATCTTCCTTTCATTTCCTTCTCACCTTTCATACACTACAATTACTCTCTCAAAATCTCTCCAAAAGTTCTCTCAAAGTTCCTTTAGTTTAGCTTACATAGGTAATGCTTTTTTAGGTTTTCCTTATGTTCATTTGCTTAGTATGAACATAGTGTGTGTTTTTTAAACCCATGAAGGTTAGGAAAGCAACAATATGTTCATACTTTGCTTTTGTTCATGAATCGATTCCTCCTTTATGTTGTTCTTATGTTTATCTAACTAAATATATCTATATAATTATATATATCTTTTAGAGCATATAAGCTCATTTGTTATTGTAATTTATTTACTTTCCTTGCAATTTATTTACTTAATTTGCAATTTATTTATTTTCAAGTTGTTTTAAGACTAGTCTTTCTAGTTTTAGACTTGTCCTCATCAAGTCAAAACAATTTTTTTTTTGGACTAGTCTATTCTTAATCTCGAGAAGCTTTGAGGAAGCTACAGCTCTCAATACTTGACAATTATTGTTATGCTTATTTATTTCTTATGTTTTTTATTACCTTCTCTTATGATATTTTTGGCTTTTATAAACTACATAATCATATTTATGCATGGCTAATAAGTTGTTGTCCAAATAAGAAAATGAATCTTTAGATGAAAGAATAAAATTTGATCAAAGTTTTTCCAAAGACTTAGAAAAATATTTTCAAATAAATCTCTTTCGAAAGTTTATTATGAAAATTCAAACTATTAATAAATGAAGTTTCTTTAAAATCTAAAGATATCTCCTTTTCAAATAACAAAAGAAGTCTTGAGATATAGATAATAACTTGGTATTATTTTTATCAACTTTCTAAACTAAAAGCTAAATAAGTTTTCAAGAAAATCAATTTACAAGGAAAATGAATTTTCAAAGAACAAACTCATCAAGAAGTACTAAAGAAAACTTTTGGAAACTCTATTTTTCAATTCCTAGAAAGAAATTTTGTAGATAACCTCAAAAGACCAAACTTTACTTTCAACTCACTTTTGATAAACTAAAGAATCAAAATATAGTATATTGGATTTTGATCATCCAAGAATTTATAAATTACTTCACTCACATAAAGTAAAGTCTAACAAATCCAAATTTTCCAAAACACTAGAAAAGGTTGTTTTAAGGAAATAAATTAAATAAGACAACACCTATAGCTTCATGCATAAATTATGAGTCTATTTATAAGGAATTCTTTTCAAAGATATACATATTTGAGTTTTACTTAAACAAGCTTTAGTAAAGGAAGGATTAGAAAATATTGTTTTTCAAGAATTGAATTTTCGTATTAAATCTACACCCTTCTAAACCGAGACCCAAATGACCTTTTATAGTAAATGTAACCTTAGAAATGAATAGATCTTTTCGAGTAGGTAGAAAACGACATATAATATGCGAAATTCCGAGTTAAAATGAGCAAGTTATGGCCATTTTAAGTTGGAACTTCCTTCAATCCGACTTTACCGCAATTGAAGCTAGATTTAGAATCTTCAAAATAGAAACTCTATGAAAAACTCATTTTGGGTATTTCATCTTGTTTAGGTGAAGAAGGAATTGATATCGCCTTCCCAGAAGATTATTTCGACTAGGAGCGATTCATGAAATGAGTTAATCCCTTACTAATTACATTTCCTTGATTGTGCTTGTAAGTAGTAGCACTAAAGAGTAAGGAAAAGATAAATGAATAAATGTTGTGTGATTTTGATTCATGATTGAGTGATGTGGTTGTTGAATAAAAGTTAAGTATATCGAAAGAGGAACCAATGAATAACTTATGTTTTCTTACCAAGTATGATGAATATTGTTTTAGTCACCTTTAAACTTGAACTTGACAATAATTGAATAAACCCATATCCAAAACAATTCATACATAACATATTGTGAGTTGCATTTATTTTTCGCTACTATTCTTTGTGTGGGGAAACGAGGAGTTGTGGTAGTGGCTAGTAGGAGCTGGAAATTCTACGTGGGCTAGTAGGAGCTGGAAAGTCTATAGGGCAAGTAGGAGCCTGTAAGTCTACAACTATTGATGGTCGTATGACCGGTAACCACCTAACCTCCGATATGGAGCGTATAAAATCCATGCTACACATGCTTTCCGCTTAATCGTGTGTATTTTGTTTGCTCATGTGATTGATACATTCCCATATGATTGTCTAAAATACTTTTAAGTTTTATGGAAATGTTTTGAAGATCGGAGTTATCTCACTAAGCTAGTTTTGCTTATACCCCTACAACTTTTTGTTACAGTTTGATTACTTGTGGTTGGCACCAAGGAGTCCTTTTTGTCAGGTATGAGCCAAAGCTACTAGGAATTTTTTGAAAAAGTTTATATATTTAGTTTTAGATGTAGACTTCTAAGAAAAATCTCTATAGTAGGCGTATGCTATATTCATGTATGTTTGGAAGTTGAATTAGTTCGAGCAAGACTTTAAGTACGAGGGAATGCCCCTAAGAAGTTGTAAGAATTTTATCTCAATAATTATTACATGTTTACTTTTATAAGTTCTTGTATGCTTTTATTATCTTCTTAAACGTAATACCCCTTTGAGCCTCTTACTATCTTGGAAGCATGCTTGCATGTGATATCGAAGCTTATGCATGACTAAGGTTGTCATTCATTAGTTTTAATATTATGTGTAGCGAACTGCCACGTTTAAGGTACTCTCTGGGGCGTCACAATCGCTGACTCACTAGAGATACATTCAATTCATTATACTCCATTCACAATCATAGCTAAGAATCACATACACATAAAAAGAGATTGCCTATCTAAAAAATCATTAACAACCTTGCCTTATTAGATAGCAAAATCAATACCAACTGACAAGTGCTGATGAATCTTTAATTATCATTGTTACTAATTGATATGGGCTATTTGCTTTGTACAACTCAATTAATTGTGCTTAGTTATTCTCTCATTTATGCTTAATTCAAGAGATTTTGTACTTAATCTATAAATATGTTCCTTTTAGGTGATAAGGAAAAATCATCAACATTTAGATGAAGATGGATCAAATTAAGTTCAAGATTTGAAAGATAAAGGGATATCATGACCGTGATTAAGGTAGCAATAGAAGATATAAGTACTATGAATGAGTACTGAAGCAACCATGGGTATGAAGAGAGGAAAAATTGAGAGTCGTGCTCATCATCGTCCCCATCATGGCCGTGATGGAGGTGGTGATCAATGCGAATGAAATTTAAAGTGAAATAACGGGTGTCAGATGCAGGAAAATTCATGCTACAGAGATTACCGCCCTTGACACGGTCATGGTGATCTATCTTGTTTTGGTCCTAGAATTGAAATAACAGCATTTTGAAATGGGAAAAAGGTGAATGGAGGCAAGGAAATCTTATTAATTAGTGTCTGGTTACTTGTGAACTGTAAATACATGATCCAAACATCACATGAGGGGAGGAACCATTGTTCTAAACATCGAATCAGTACCATTAGGATTCCTTGTAACATTGTACTTGTTCATAGTGTTCATATGTGTTGTATCAGTTTGTAAGTACTTCCATAGAGATTCTTGAGAGGAAAAGCAGAGGAGACATATTGTGTAAGAAGAGAACTCAAACAATTGCAACAAAAAGGGGTTTTATCCATGACTCTTGTCTATTTTCTTTTGTTTACCTTTGTGTTGTTGTACCACATGATGCATGAGTAGAGTATTTAGGCTTGCATCACCATGAATTTGTATGCACTAGCATGACAATGCATCCATCATTGTTGGTTTCTTAATTCCTACAGTTGTTATAATTGAATCGTAACTCTATATAGTGCACGATATAGTTTTATGTTAGATTTCTTTAGGATAGATTGAGAAATCATCTCGTTGAATAGATCTAGGTTGTCAAGAGGGATTGCTCATGATTCTAGAGATAGAATTGTGAAATTCTCTACATATATGAACTTTAGTATGGAATTCCTAAACTTAATGCAATCATAATTTGCTATTAGCTTAGAAAGAGATTCCGTTAAATAAAGTTAGGATTAGACATTAGTGATCTTGAGAAAGACATTAACATAGCTGTTGAATTCCACAGTTAAGGAAACAATAAATGCTAGTTCCATATTTTTAATGTGCATTTTAATCCTGATGGTGAGGCAAGTTTGAATTGTGTTATATTCTGCATTAGTTTAGTAACTAGTATTTGTGTTTGTTAATTATAACTCATAGGATTTAAGTAGTGTCGGTTATAGCATAGAATCATACTCATTCAATTTTATAGGTGATATGCTTTTTGTTTTCTTTTTAAACTCCTTTTATAAGTGCAATAAAAATTGGCCAATAAACTGGGTGCGTATGCAGCAATAAAAAAAATACTAGTAAGTTTAGGTCAATCCACAAGGAGCTAATGGCTAAATACTATGTATTTAAGTTCTTCCTTAAGCTAAGTTGTCACATATTTGATTTTATTTAAAAAACTAAGCTAATGAACTAATTGAGCACTTCAACTGAATGTCCTAGCAACACTATCGAGGGTTCTAGGGTTAGGAGATACCAAAATTGGACGGGGGTTGCAAATATATTCTCATTTTAATTAACGCTATGCTTGGATCGATATTTGAAGTTAATTGATTGGGATTTAACCAAACTCACTAGGACTCGCTCATCTTTCGGAGTAGCAAAATTTCAATTATAGCATAAATTATCCAGCCAAGGTGTTTTATCTATAATTATCAGGTAAATAGTAATCCGCTCATACCAAAATTACTACTCTAGTTGAAATTATGGACCAAACACCGCTAAGTGACCTGATCTATATATCTAACTGCATGAAGTGTGTGGGTTCATGAGTTTTGTCAAAACCCACATATCACTATGACGAACTTTTCCAAAAACCTAAATGTACTTGTACAGATTATTGAATCTATCCCGAGTATCTCTAATCCTATTTATCTAATTAGTATTGGCCAAGCACAAAACAAATAGACTACAAGCAATAATAATTAAATATCCAATTAATCATAAATCAACATTGAAACAAGTCATTAACAATCAATTTCATCAAACCCATCATTGTAATACCCATGAACATATTAATCACAACAGCAAAATAATACAATCAAGCAATTAACAATATATAATAAAGGTTAGAAAACACCTCAATTGAGTTTCCTCATGAAAGTTTTTCAAAACCTAAAATCCCAATGAAAATGGGCATTGCTTGATTGCATTAAACCCCCAATCTCCTCAACAATATACAAGAACAGTAGGGTTTTAGTGCCCTTTAATTAACAAACACATATTGAAAATTACAAAGGAAGTTCATGAATGTTATGCTATATTACTGCTACCGTTCTATTCTTTGTACTATCTCAGGTCATCTCTCTGTTCCCCTCTTCTTTAATCTCTGCGCGTCTCTTCTATTATGCTGCATATGTCTTCCTCCTATAGGCTTCCCCAAATTGGATAAAATACAACCCAACTTGAATATACTTTAGCTCTTTTCTTCTTGTTTCTTTCTAAATGTGGGTCCAATAAATAATTTAATTTCTTCTAATGAAAAGTGCTACATCAAAACTTTCCAAAAAGAGATCCTCCTACTTATGTGTCCTCTATATATACTCCTCTCCACATGTGGGCTTCTTTTTTTTTTTTTTTAAATGTACATGACAAAGACTATGGGCTCCAATATAATTCATGTGAGAAGTTTTTCACTTCATACGTATATATACTTATATTTATTTAAAGAAAATGTGGCCTCTCTCTATATCTACTATTGAACAACTTAGTTTCTGCAAAATGGATGCCTCAACCAAGCTCTTAAACTCTCTAGTTTGCTACTAAAGTGCTGCACGAGTCTGCTTTGAGGTGCTCTGCTTGATGTTATGGAGCTGTTGCATGCTTTGGCTGGCATGGGATGGAGCTCAAGTTGGAGATGGTGTGTGTGACTGCTTGATTGGTGATGTTTTGAGTGACTGTTGTTGTTGCTTGTTGTGTGCTTCGTGGCCGTTTTACTTCGACAAGCAAAGCTGTCCGTTTAGCTTTCATGAGCTCAGATCTCTAGTGGGCTGATCGTGGAGCGAACATTGCATGTTGTTGTCTTATGATGTTCAATTGCTGCTATTTTTGCTGTTGTTGTTTTGTCGATGAAAGAACGCTTGTGTTCTTGTGCTCTAGAGCACGACAGAGGTGCTTGGATGCTTGTGACGTTCTAGTTATGATCATTGGAGCTCGTTGAGTTAGGTGTTGCCATGGACCTTGGTGAGTTCTCTGCTGGTCTACAATTATAAAACTACTATGATGTCTTCAATTTCCTGTCCTATCAATTCCATAAGGAATAATGAGGTCCAAGCTTGGAATAATACCATAAGAGAGTTGTAAATTTGGCATAAAAGACATTAAGTTCCAATTCTAAAAATTGTGCTTATGAAAGCATTGTTTTAACCAAAATTTGATATTGTAGCTATAAAATTCAACTATTGCACTTAACATCAAATTAAATTGAAATCATTGGCTGTGTTTTGATCTGTTTCAACTTTTCTACACATATAAATGTAACTAATCCTAATTCATGCAACTTGTCCTTTTTATAACAGACTTTATCATTGAAAGTGCCCAAATTTGCATAAAGGTGTGTTATATGTGAGAGATAAATGTATAATTTACACATTTATCAATAGGTTAGATAATAGGAAAAAGGTGAGTAATAGTACTTGCTAAGATCCCCAAGGAATACAACTCTATCATTTGTTCCTATACTACATATAATAGGTATACTTGCCGAGCACTGACCAATTCATAGGAATGGATCATAGGACTTAATTAATAAAAACTCAATCGAAAATGGTACAATCACTAATAATCCCCAAAGCCTTAAAGGCTAACTTCTCCTACATGATAAATATAACTTAAACATGCACTAATGGCACTACAAGAAATCAAATTCTGAGTAGTTATCAGAAACCTTTTTATTGGAAGCGGGATACTAAAGCTGTAATAGCAGTAACACAAAAGATACTATGCAAAAAAACTCAATGAATAAATGAAAAAAAAAAAAGAGTGTGAACCTTGAACCCGATGGCTTCAACAACAAAACCAATACCAACTAATTAAACCCAACGGCTAACAACCTTACCAATAGTAAACCATCACAACTTAAAGCATATTAATCACTGATTTAATATGCTTCAAAGGACTAACCTTAGTTTAATTGAGGGTGATATGCGTAGTAGTTGAATCCATCAATTTAGCAGCTTCAACATATGAAAGATATATACATGTATATATATAAAAGCATGTTATTAGCGCATAATAAACAAATGAAACAAAAATAAAATTTAACAATGATAATTTCACACATCAAAATAACAAATTGAAACCTGATTAAAAAATTTCAATGCTTCAAGATCCTCCTTAATGGATAATACTACTATACTTGTAGATTTTTTGAGCTAATCTTGTGCACACATGATGGCTTCCACCATATATGGAGTTAGGGAACTCCTAAAAACACCAGAACTTGGCTGCCCATGCTAAGAGCACTTTTTGAACCCACAGTCAAAAGAGGAAATGCTAAAATGTCTTTTGCCATTAAAAAGAGGATGGGGTATTAAAAACTTGGTTGGATAAATACAATCTAAAATCACAACTCGAAGTTAAAGTTCTCAAAATTTATAAAGCTAATTGGTTTTGTTCACTTTGATTTAGCAACTTCCAACATTGGCATGTGCACCTACCAAAGTAGTATAGAAAGAAGTAGGTCAGATCCCAAGGACCAGTGGCAAATACCATACTCACATTCCATCCATTATCTAGCCAAGGTAAAATTTAGAAGATCATGATAAAAACAAAAGCTAAACTATGTTAATGGCATATTCACAAGCGTTTACTGGGCAAAATTAGAGAATGGGTTTGTAACTTTGCCAAAACAACAGCATAGGGTTTAGTACGCCAACTCTTTATCATGTGATTTCATAAAAATGATACTTTGAGAGAGTGGTTTGCTGGGAGACTTGCACTGCAGGATTCATTAAGATAAACTAAAGCTTCTCTCGAAGTTAGTTGTTCTAGATCCAGACACTAGACCGCATAAAAAATAAGAATCCTTTGTTTGGAAAACCAACTCAATGAATTTTAAAAATAAGTGACAGAAAGTTTTTGTAATGCCCTAAAATGAGGCATTACAACCCTCCACATGTCCTCTCTTGAATAGGACACGCAAAGGCTATAACATTCTAACACCATAATTTAAAACATATAAAATATAATCTCCATAACTCTTTCAGAGGATACATCGAAAAGTTCAAATCCTATAAAACTTGTAAATAACAATCTTTTCAAACATCCTGTTGATCCAAACAATGTTGGCAAAATCAAAACCAACAAATCCAAAATACATAAAATTTAAAAATCCTTTTTAACATATAAATTCTTAATATAGTTCCAAATATTGTAAATGATCTCAAAATTCTTCTCATATAAATCTATATCTGAATCTATTCCTCAACAGAGTAATCTGATCGCTATCGTCATCCCCATGACCAATGTACAGATCGTAACCGATAAATCAAATAGTACATCCTCATCACCTGTACTTGAAAAATGAAAGAAATGAGTGAAATTGTCTAGTACACCAATCCACAAAACAAATGCGTATACACACACAACATATATATCAAATGCAACTTAATCTAATGCAAACAACCAGATTATTGTCTTTATTAAGCCAGCAAATCAACACAGTTCATAACTATTATACATTAGTCCCGAACTTGGAGTAACTCAGACCCCATGAAAAATCAACCAACTCTTTGAAAATAGGTAATTATGTACATATATTGGTGAATGGGTACTCCCCAAACACCCGTGGCCATACTGCCAAATCACCTAAATCTACTAGAATCATCTCCAAGTGCAACTCCACTAGAAATAACGACACATAAGGGTCATCAGGGTGCCTCACCAGTATCACTGTCTGCCAGGTATTTACTGGTCAAAGCTAAAGACATCCAAAAAAAAAAAAAATTAAGCCAAATAGAATTTAGTTCATTTATATATCTGTTCCCACAGGCAACAATCAGAAAACTAAACTTGCAAGCAAATACAACAAATAAGGAAAGGTCGTACCTTTTCAATTTCAGGAAAATTCTCTAAATCCAAAATCCTTTTTGAACAACAACGGAAAATCTCAAAATCTCCTTTTATGGAAATTACAAAAGCAACTGCTTCTTCTTCTATCAAACTCCTTAAAATCCCAAAAGAACAGATCTTTCTTCAAAAATCCTAATATGGAAATCAACAAGAATAGACAAATTTCTCCATAAAATTGAACTTTTATAGAATCTTTGATTTATAGGATAAGAACTTACCTTTAATTCTTTCTGAAACCTAAACCTTAGGTTTTCTTCAATTATCATTAGACAAAAACTCCAAAAAGAACAACTTCCTCCAAAACCCTAGATTTGAGAAATTAATAAGAACAAACATGATTTGTCGAAAATAATCTTTTCATTTCAAATCTATGATAAAGAAGATGTAACTTACTTGATTCAAATCTTATTACTTGATCAATTCCCCGAAGAACAGATCCTAATTGAAAACTAGAGTTTCTCCAAAGAACTCCTTCAGAAACACAAAAATCTATGAAAAGATGTTGTTTCCATATAAATCTGCACAAATCTTGATTAGATCGACTTATCCGAATCAAAGATCTTATTTTCCTTCAGATTTCCCTCTCAAGCGCTCTCAAAACCCTAACAGACACTCTCTGGTCGAAAAGAAAGGAAGAACTTATGAGAAATATGAACCCTAAAATTCTACTTATAATAAACATTTCGGGCAGGAAAGCTGGGACCTATGCCGGCGGCCTTTCCTTCAACGCCGGCGGCCCTTACTTACGTCGACGACCTTCTTGCTGGCTTTCACAAATTTCATAAAAGTCCGAGAGCTTTACGTCGATGGCTTTCACATATGGTCGATAGCCTAGAGACCAATTTTCCTTTATCAAAAGCTATTCTTCAAACATCTCTAGGTCATGACAAAACCATCAACTTAATACTAAGGTGGACCATAAAACCCTCTTATTTTTCAACATATGACAACTTTCGCCCTTTATCATAATTTATTGAAGATTTACTATCTTTAAGGATTTGTTGACCATCATCAATGTGAAAGATGATTATTATATATCTCATTTATTGGGAATGACCAAAATTTCCCTCTCCTTAATTAACAAATGAGATTCCTTTGCCCTTCTTTATAATTTTTTTTTCTGTATATTACAGTTTTCATCCGTCCTTTCTTAAGGTAAAAAGGATTAACTCCATTAGTAGTCATAGATCTATTCAAAAGAATGATCGCTCAACCTTTCAATTAAAATCAAGCATTAATCTAACAAGTGCACCACACAATTAAACCACGAAAACAAATCAAGCTACTAATTACAAATACCCAGTCAATTTACTTGAAGATGCATTTGAAATCACATGAATCAGGATTTGATTCGCAAACCTTAAGCTGTAGAAGATTATTTCTCCATAGGTTTAAACATTTAAGAACAAATATGAAGAAGTAAAATCAATTTGAAAAATAATTCAAATAATCACTCAGATTATTGCAGCAATTACAAACATTAGGGTGAAAATGATTTTACCAGAAAAATACGAGTCTTCTAAAGCAAGAAGAAAATTGATTTCTTTTGGCCCAGAATTTTCTTTCTAAAACTATGTCAAAGAAAATTTACAATATTGTACACTACTTACAATGCATGTTTACCCATTTATTTATAGACTAAGGGCACAGAAAACATGATGTATTTATTTCATGACGTGGCAGATTTTTTCATAACAGAATTCTTCTCTTCTTCCCAAACATGAGTCTTTTCATATGTTTGGTAGTTGTGGGGAAAAATGCAGCTTTGGTCGAGTGCTCGCAATAAATGAAAAACATGCTTGACATTAAAACGCTAAGGAATACTTGCCTTTTTGTCCATCCATCTATCGAGGCTAAAAATTGAAGTCATCAAATCTCGAATAACTGAGGCTCGAAGTAAATCTATCCAAGAATTGGTCTTTAAATAGCAACTATCGTGAGTTGAATATGAGGCTCAATAGAAGCTTTTCTATAAATTGAGGCTTGATCTCCTCATAACATATGTCGAGGGTCACGTCGAGGGCTCGAGGTTGAGGTGCGACAGACTATTTTTTTTTTCGTTCTACTTCAACTTTTTAGCCTTGATGGAGATTTCACAAGGTTCGACTTTGTCCAACTTTGATTTGTTTGTTGTTTTGGTCCAAATATGATAAAAACACTTCATTTCTCCTTCTTTGGATTTAAGGAGTTATAAAACAACAATTAACATTAAAAACACAAGTATTCATAGGAATTTGTTAAAAATGCATCAAAATGAGCTTTAAATTCCTAGGAAAAAGATAGAGTAAAAAAACTTATCAGGTATCTACACGAGAATTTTTTCACCAATCCAAAACATCAACACCTTTGTCATCATCATCAAGTTCCTCGTGTTCTTCCACCAAATGCTTCTCTAATTCATTTCTCTGAATTGTTTTGTCCCCACTAACTTTTGTAGTGAATTTGTTTCTCAATTTTGTTATGCTCTTCATTTATCACTTCTAGTTTGCTTCCTTCATAGGACCTTTAGAATTTGTTGCGGGGCTTTCCTTATTGTGCTTTATACAAGAATCATAATAATAAAACAAACTTGAGACGGCATGGTGAATTTTTCCATTAGCTGGTTTCCCTTATCATCATCATCATACACCTCTCTCACTATCCAATCCACATAAGACAACTTCAAACGAGGATTAAGAACTACAACACCAGATGACAATACATTTATATCATTAATATTGTTGAAGTTAAAGATGAAAATGACCAAGCTTTTACACACGCATGCGGAAACAGAAGCTATAAAGCAAGTTTTTAAATCGATTTTAAGCTCACTTATCCAACTATTATCTCTTTTATCATTTTATGCACAATTACAACAATAATAATAAAAAGATAAGAGAAGAAAAAGATAACACCAGATTTAACGTGGAGTTCAGTAGCCTGCCCCCAGTCTCCATGATCTACAATTGCCTCACTCAAAGAAGACTTCACACATTTCATTCAAATAATAATGCCTCACGAAGAGGACTTCACAAATGCCTCAACACAAAGGATTTCACACAATGCCTCACAATCGAGGAACCGAGGACTTCACATTGCCCCATACATAAGGACTTCACACAACTACCTCAACACATGAGGACTTCACTTATTGCCTCAAACACAAGAGGATTTCACTAAAACACTCATACAAAACATGTGAATAATGCCTTATAATACTAGCTTACTAATCTCATGAGACACTATCCACTTAACAAAAACAAACACAAAATTAATCTTACGTTAAGCTCTACTCTCTTCTCTCTCTTAAAAATACCCCAAAACATTCTATATATAGTAGCTTTAAAAACATAGCCGTTTTCCCCCAAAAGAACCTCTAATAGTTAAATTTAAAAGTCTGCAACAACTATTTTTTAAATTATCGCGCTTTAAACTTATTACGTCTTAAGCTTATTACACCTTAGTTTACCCCTTGACTAAGTCTATGGTCGTCAAGCCTTAGATTCAAACTTGTCGTGCCTTGGAATTAAACTTGTTGAGCCCTCGACGTGTCCCACAACTAAGCTTGTGTATCTTGTTTTGTTCCACTTATTGCGCCTTGGATTTATACTTTGATTGGACCAATTAAACCCTCAACAAAGTCCCCGATCAAAACTGAGGCATAGGCATGGGAAATAGGTCACAACATGCGTGGGCCAGCACAAAACGCAAAGGAAAAAGATAAAAGTACGAGCATGTGTCATGTAAAGCACACAAAGCAACACACGAGCTTTTTTTTTAAATAGTAATATAAAAATAGTGATTTATTTTTTAATTTACTTTAAATTCTATTTGAATAAATTATTTTAATTAAATGTATTTATCTTCTTAAAAATATATAATATATTTAGTATATTTTACTTGTTTAAAATGATTTCAATTGTATATTTGTACTACTATTAACATATTAACTTTAATATTGTTTAGAAAATAAAGGAAAATGAAATTATAAAATAATATTGTAATAATAATTGATTATATGATTTTTTAAAAATAATAATAAAAAATGATTATTTTTTTAATTTACTTTATATTGTATTTAAATAAATTATTTTTATTATTTTAATTGAATATATTTGTCTTCTTAAAAATTATAATACATTTAGTATATTTTATTTGTTTAAAATGATTTCAATTATGTTACTATTAATATATTAACTTCAATATTTTTTAGGAAATAAAAGAAAATAAAATTATCAAATAATATTGTAATAGTAATTAATTATATGCCTTTTCTTAAAATAATAATGTAAAAATAGTGTTTTTTTTTAATTTACTTTAAATTATATGTAAATAAATTATTTTTATTATTTTAATTAAATGTATTTGTCTTCTTAAAAAATATAATATATTTAGTGTATTTTATTTTTTTAAATGATTTCAATTGTATTACTATTAACATATTAAATATTAACTTCAAATTTTTGTAGGAAATAAAAAAAATGAAATTATGAAATAATATTGTAATAATGATGAATTTATATCAAATGTTAAACTTGCTTAATTAATTTATTTAGAGTAATTATAAATTGTTAAATAAAGGTGGTTAATAAATGTGTTGAGATCGATAACATATTAAATGTTAACTTCAAATTTTTGTAAGAAATAAAAAAAATGAAATTATGAAATAATATCGTAATAATGATCAATTTATATCAAATGTTAAACTTGCTTAATTAATTTATTTAGAGTAATTGTAAATTGTTAAATAAAGGTAATTAATAAATGCGTTAAGATCGATGGAAAAATAAATTTTATTAGTAACATTTTGTAACTACAAAAGAATATGAGAATATTGAAAAAAAAAAATGTTATCAACGTATACCTTTTCTCCTAGGAACCTTCTCCAGCCCCATCTCACTATTTTGTATGTGTCTGCTGTAAATTCGGTGGTAATAATGACTCCCCTAATCCCGAGTTGCTATCCTCGAGCTAACAAAATTGTGGGTCTGTATGTTTTCTGATGATCAAGGTGGTCAACAATGCAGCCAATCATCATATTTGCACCATTTTTTTAAATGCAAATTAATTACTTTTATTTACTATCAATGTAAATAATAATGTAATGGATATTATTATTAATAGAGTTTAAAATATTTCAGTATTTATCGAAAATTTATTTACGTTAAATGTTAAAATAAGTAATTTATTTATAACTAATTTAATAATTAGTTTAATTAAAATTTCAAAAACCATAGGAAAAAAGAGTAAAAAATAATAATAAAAAAGAATAAATCATGTGAAATTGAACCTGATTAAAAGCACGTAAACTAGTACGTGGAGGCACGTAACACGACATATGAATAAGTAGGCCGGTATGATATGACATGTGAAAAAAAAAAGCACGCAAAGCATAACACGCTAGCACGAATGGCCAGGCATACAAAAGCACACAACATGCAAAGCACACAAAATTTGGTATGTGGACGGCACGACACACCCATTTACCATGGCTGATGGGGCATGACAGTTTGTTCATACACAATCTAGAGAACAACACTCTTACAAATATAAACACATATATGCACATCACAACTTAAACATATTAAAAACAAGTTTTGCTTTATTAAATATAGCTTAACTAAGTTGTGGAGCATTTATGCTATACATTTTCTCATCAAAACAAGATTGTAATCAACGTTAATTCATCAAATATTTCCCTAATGCTTCTCTCATGCTTTCTATTCATTCTTTTAGCCATTATTCTTATAGATAGCTCATCGTTCTATATTGTTCTTTGATCTTGCACCCAACACCCATAATTTATTCAACAAAATGACTGCAAGTGGCATACAAGGAGCCACAAATGCTCAAAGTAGCACCATAAAATGTTTTTAAAAAAGGCAAGATGCCATGTGCATATGTCCAATCTTCTTATGTAAGAAGTCTCCTCATTTTATTCCCTGTAAGATCTAACCTAAAATTCTCATCTTGCATCTTTAATGATTCAAATGCTTTCTAAAATTTCACAGCTAACTCTAACATTATATATGTTGAATTCCATATAATTTTAACATCTAAATCTAGTAATGTGAAATTTATATAGTTTCAACATCTAAATATAGTAATGCCTTACTCCTACATTTTCTTCTGCTATATAGCTTTTGAACCTTACTAATCTTGATGGGGAAGACTTAACATATCTAATAGCAGAATGCATTCTAAATATGGAATCATCCATATCTTTTACACCCTGCTTCATAGTTAAACTTAAAATATGTGCTTAGCATCTCATATGGAGATACTCTCCTTTCAACTTAAGTGTTCCTAACATTGCAATTTTTTTTTTCAAATACTAAAGGTAAAGATCATCTGAACTTGCATTGACAATAGTGATAGTAAGTACCTTTGTTATACCCCAATGGGATAATGGTAGGTTAAGTGCCTGTACTTTCAATTTTTAGCAATATAATGCATCATTTTTAAATTTTGGCAAATTAGTGCTCGACTTTCAAAATAGGGAATATGTGCAATTTAGTGCCTCTATTAAAAAATATTTAACAGACATTTATTTTGATGATAGTAATGACAGGCTAAGTACTATACTTTCAATTTATGACAATTATTTGTTAGTTTAGTTCCATATTTTTAGATTTTGGTAACTTTTGTCCAAGTGTTTACCATCATCCTATCATCAAAAGACTTTAAATTGTACATACTTTGAAACTACAGACACTAATTTGCAAAAAATTAAAGATGAGGCACTAAGTTGCTAAAAATTAAAAACAAGGCACTTAGCCTGCCTTTATCCCTACCTCAACCCTTCAAACATGCCTCCACAACATTACCAATTACATCATCAGAGTGGCTAGAAATTTGATAAAAAGTCAAAATCTCTTTTTGCAATTCCAATCTTCATCAATAAAGTGACACATTAGACACACACAAGATAAATTTTGGCAAGATGTCCATGTGTCTATAGTCAAACATACCCTACCATTAAATTTAGAAAAAAAAAAAAAAAATTTACCTCAATTTCCCCTTTCCTCATTGTACAACTCTACATAATCAAGTCTCAAAGTTTTACTAGATAGAACCAAAAAATTAGATTGCAATACATTGGAATAACTGATAAAAGCTTCATTTTCAAGGAATCTAAATGGCAGCTTAGTAACTATAAACATTGTAGCAATTTCTCTCCTACATCGACTTTCATCAAAATTACTAATTAGTTGCCCATAAATCTGCTTATTCTAATATACTAAGGAGGGTTTTTGGTCCATTCATTGTCTCTTTGTTAACAAATTGTTGACATCATTGTAAGTGAGTACGCAATGCACTAGTCCATTCCCACCAGTATACTTAAAAATTCTATAATAATAATTGCATCTTGCCTTATGTTCCCGTTTTCATCGGATTTTAATGTCATATGTTTTCAAACTGTAGACCTTTGTCATTTGTTAGAATTTGATGTAGAGGAAGGGGATTTAAATGTTGTACCAGAAGACGGCAGAGTACTGTTATTACCATTTTGAAATCTTAGCCAACATGTTCAATATATTATCTTCTTTTGCTTAGAAGCATCCACATCCATTAGATTTCTCTCAAAAGCATCCACACTTATTGGTTTGCTCATACTTTGTACATTAAACGAAGATATCTTAAATGTAAAAAAATAAAGAGATGAGTTTGATAAATTAGTCTCATATGTTACTAGATTTTGTTGGGAAAATATAATTAAAAAAAAAAGATGGATATGTCGAATTACTAATCTTGAAAGTGTACAAGAATTATGATTTTTCGATCGTTCCATTGTTATTGATTCATGTAACACTGGGGTATAGTTTCTACAATAACTTGTAGAGATTATATTAAGAAAAGGAAAATATATTGGTGTTATTAAGATTCCAAAGATCACTAAAGCTTTATTCCCTGGAGTATTATCTTGATTTTAATGTTTTCAACACCTGTAAAATTTTAATCATGTGTGATAAAGGTTCATGTGGTTTTAATATCTTATAAAGCACTATTCCTATAGATATCAAAATGAGCAATAATTTCATAGAAGAAAACTAATAAAAATAATCTCATAATAGGATTATAATCAACTAAATTAAAAATTCGTTAATGAGATGAAAAGAAAAAAGCTATTGACATTCACGTGCAAAGCTAAAAATTTAAGCACCAAATTCATATTGTGACCATCAAATTCAAAGTATGCATCATGTTTTTTATAAATCTACTCGCATGACATCATTTTCTCCTAGGAATAGTAAATTGATCTAATTTAATGTGGTCAGTCTAAGGGCACTCAATCGCAAAGGGAGATGTTGGGCAAGAGACTTCAAAGGAAATACCCAACAAAAGAAAGAGAAAGCCTGTTCCAAAAATGGGGCATTGAATCAAACACAAAGAAAAGAAGCATGCAACTAGCACGACAACTATGGAAAAACAACACAAACATGAACCATGTTAAGTAAAGTGCTGAAATTTATATTAGCATTACTAATGTAAGCTGCAAGAAAGGGGAGAACTAGATACCGATACCATGTTCATCATCTTTTTCGTGATGAACCTAAGACACATGCATTAAGATTTTTTTTGGTAATTTCTGTCTGGTTTATACACTGATTTTAAACATACCTTTAAAAAGTAATGCAGTTTTACTAGTTAGAATCAACTGGGTTTGACAAGTCACTAAAGTAACATTTAAAAAAAAAAAAAACGAACTCAAACCAAACTTACACCAACGAGGCCGCAAACCTACTGTGAAAGAGGTTAAAGACGGAGTGTGTGTGGTGGTTGGAGGTGGATCGCATTGAACCCGCTGGTTCAACAGTTGTATCACTCCACATGCCCAAAAGGGAAACAAAATGATTGTTTTTTCTCAATTAGTCAATTAATTAATTTGCTAGCAAAAAAGAAGATTAATTTGTTTGAACATTATTTTAATAGACTTTGTGATTTCTTTCTTGTGTGTTTGTATATGTTAAAAGTTGCATTGATTTTTTGGCTAGTATATTTTGGTTATGTAGGTCTACAATTTCCTTTTCCTTGTTGCAACTTTTAGCCTTTAGATATAATCAAATATAATAAGTTAATGGGAAACACAATGGGTAAGTCCCTGATCCGTTGAAAATTAATAGATATAAAATAAGTGTGAATACTACCAACAAGTATATTGGATCGAATCAAGTAATATAGATGAGAGTAGAGTATCATTCCCACAAGGATCAATTAACTACTAAACAATTATTAGTTCTTACTAATATTAAGGCAATCGAATTAACTAACAAACTAATTCTAAACCTAGATTATCACTATCTATGAGAGAAATGAGAGTGTTTTCAAGAAAGATATATATCAATTGAATGTGGAAAAAACAGAATCCACCCTAGTTTCACTAATCAAATTGCCATTCTATTATAATAACAATTAGCTTCGTGTATATTCATATGAAATTATCAAGAATCTTAATCCTTTCGTAAGTTTCAAAATTCTTTAAACACCACCAATCAAATCATTAGCTTCCGTTACATAATTTAACGGTGGAATCGAAAATTCAATTATGAATCTTCCAATTTTATAATTTTCTAATGCTCTAAACCAATTTCTCCTAATTCCTTAGTGAAAAACTGATCTAAAAACATTACATTAATCTCAAAAGACAATTTCTAAACTAAACTAAATCATACCACTTCTGCAATTGTAATTTAACCTAGATTTAAGAATTCTATTGAACTTTAATTTCCCTTCTGAGTCATTTAGGTTCCTATAAATCTAGTTTAACAAGAAATATGATTTATAGTTGGAATTGCAATATGGATATTCCACAAATCTGATAATTCTATAATAGGATTACAATAATCATTTTAGTTATCTAGAGTTTCTTCAATTTCCCACAAAAATAGTTTAGAAACTTATGGATTAAAATAAACAATAACATGTCATAGTATATACAACAAAGGAATTCATCTTAACAAAAACAAACAACAATTGAAATTGCATAAACAATTAAGACTTGAATTCACCAATTTCAATCAAAGGTATCCTTATTGCAAAACTCAAAACAAATCTTTAATCTAATCTTCAATGGATTACAAGGCTTCAATCAATAATACAAATAGAACAAAAATAACTCTCTAAACATAATAATCTATGATTGAACCTAATGTATTTCTATGTTTCTGATGTACATAGAACAAAGGAACCATGTTATTTTATAAACAAAGCCTAGCAGAATTTGAATTGCTTTAGACCATTTTTGCAGTTATAGAACGTATGCCAATAGTTACAGATTCTACACCGACGTCGTTCATGGCGGTGTAACGTTTTAAAACAATGCTACACAGGCGGTGTTAAGGACGGCTTTAATGTTTTGCTTTCTGTGGATGCTCAGCACCGTCTCTACGTTGGTGGCGTAGGTTCTCCTTTTACCAGTGTAAACTAAAATTGTATAAGCCGATCAATGTCCTTCCTACACCGGTAGCGTAAGCCAATGTTTAAGATTTTGCTACTATGGATTGTTCAAGGCCGCCTCAAAGGCCGGCAACATAAAGGTCAAATTTGCCAACATTAATGTTTTTGACACTGATCTTGGCCAAGGTTGAATGAAGACTGGCGACGTAGGGGCAGTGTTAAGGATTTAAACACTGTTCATACTTTAGTTCGACTCTAAGCCGGCAGCTTATGCTTCCTATATAGTCGGTGTACACCTTGTTTCTTGGAAATTCTGCTTAAATTCCTTAACTTTGTTTTCCATGTTCTATTTAGACCTAAAACAACAGATTAAACATATCTAAGTACAATTTCTTGCAATTTCATAAAGATTAAGAAAAATTATGCACCAATTGCATAATGAAAGTTGTATAAAATATGACTTTATCAGTCCTTAATTTCTTTCCAAAATCTACATTATTACTTATATATATATAGATAAGCCAAGTCCAAGTCTAATGGGTTAGTAAAGGGTTCCCATTTGGTTGTACCAAATGAAAAGAATGATCAATGGCCTTGAGAATTGTCTATATCATTATTTCCTATGAGTTTTAAGGGAAACTTAATCATAATGTGTCAGATAGGTTGTCCAATGATTGAGAGTTGAGGAACTATTGCCACATTGTTGAATCCTTTCAAATTCCTTTTTTTAGACCTCTAATCTAAAAATTATGTAATTATTTAATAGTATGAACATCTATAGATTCTTTTTAACAATCTAACACATTGATTCAAAATTATCGATTGAATAACAAGAATTACCTAGTTTATAATGGGGTTGTGACTTTATAATTCACACACACCATTGTTCTACATGATGCCTTGTGGTTATTGACAAGTGAAACCAAAATGGATTGTGAGAGATGGAAGGATATTTGCCAATAAATCTACTTGTTTTTGTTGCATTTATAGGTTCATGATTTCATTGGCATCTAGAATATGCTTTGCATGGATTTTTTCCATCCTTCTTCCTTGACTAGTATTTTTCTCGTTCATTTTATTGAATTTTAGGGGAGGCAATTAACAAACAAGAAGCAATTAGCCGTAGAATTGGAAATATAATATTTAAGGGGCTATTTTGACTTTCTTTTTGAATTATGTGAGACTTAACCTTAGTGAAGCTCTCCATAACATTCATTGATGTAAATTGAATTGACCAATCCATAATTTTGCAATTACTCTTTGGTAGTTAGTGCATTAATGAATACAAACTATAAAGAGTATAACTTATGATTAAGAAAATTGCATTCTATTTAAAATAAAAATATATAAATCATATAAAACCAATAAATTATAGCTTATAAAACATAGGTCCACTGCATTGCGATTTAAGATGGTAATATACACATCTTAGTAAATATATATGTTAATGACCACTAGTTAATGGCATCTTTTCTAAGACCTATTGAGTAGTTTTAGAGTGTCTTTTTTTTTTCTTTTTTTCACTTGTTTTGGAATGGACTGCTCTTATCGTATTTGACCTTATGTTTCCTAAATAAGTTATGATAGCATTATGATGAATAGTATGTGTTTTTAGTAATTTGTAAGGGGAATTCATATTATGTGAATATTAAATGTTTAATCTTATTTTACAAGTAATCGATTATATTTCTTGTTTGATGTATATGGCAAATTACATAGGAATGCCACAATATTTAAGAATAAGTTCATTTCGGGTCACAACGTTTCAAATGGTTAAAAAAGGATCATAACATTTAGAGAAGTGGATTAATTGAGGTATTCGTTGACACCTGTCAATAGGAAAAATAATTCTTAAATTTAATTAAAACTCAGAAAATTTGATTATATTGTGACACGTGTCAATAGAGATCTCAGTTGACCCATTTTCTAAACGTTGTGATCTCTTTTTAACCACTAGAAATGTTGTGACCTCAAATGAATTTACCCTCAAAATTTGTGACCTTTTGTGTAATTTACCCTTGATGTATATGATATGTATATCATTGATTTGCGAATAAAGTCTTATTAGCTATACGTTATAATTGGGGTTAAATGTACCATAAGTGCCTGTACTTTTGATTTTTGGCAATTTAGTTTATAAACTTTCAATTTTAGTGATTTAATGAATTTTTTTTAATTTAGTATCTCCATTAATGAACAAATTAACATTGCTACATTTCTTTGTATTTTGGTGTATGTACTTTAGTTTTAATTACACTTTTGATGACTATACTTTAATTTTGATACACTTTAGTTTTTATTCACCAATTAATTCATTAATCATCAATTTTTTTATTTTTTAAGTGATATATTATTTTGAACTTTAAAAGGAAGTTATATATTAATTTATTGAAGATTAACTTTAGATTATAACCAAAATATTATTTTCAAAATAAAAATAAAATTATTTATATGTGATAATTTTGATTGTAAATAACTTTTCACATGTAATGTTCGATTTTGATAAAATCTTATATTACTAAAAATCTCTTGACATTAATTTTATTTGAAAATAAGATCTTATTATGTATTCTAAGATAACATAGACTAGGTAAAAGTTGAAAATGGTTATATTGTGTAAATCAAGTATCATTTGCCTTATATTAAAATTTTTTAGACTTGTTGAATATTACACTTCATTATATCATTGGAAAGCTTTGAACATCAATTTTATTGGAAAATAAGCTTTTAGTATGTGTTCCAAGATTACAAAGACTAGGTAAAATTTTTAAATGGTTATAATTTATAAATTAAGTATCATTTACCTTATAACATGAGTTTATGAACTTATTAAATAGTACACACCTATATATTTCTTATATTTCTTTAGCTTTTTTTTTTTTAATGTCTTGAAAAACCTTTATAATTTTTTTTCAAAAAGTCCTTCATATATCTTGGGATTAAAAGACTTATATTGACTAGCTCATGTATTTGGATCAAGGGAGGTTTTTTTTAACAATCTCATAAGGTTTTTTTAAGAACATTATAAAAGAAAATATAAAGAACTATTATAATATATAGATGTGTATTATTCGATAAGTTTAGAAACTCATGTTATAAAACAAATGATACTTGATTTATAAATTATAACAATTTTCAAATTTTACTCAATTTTTGTTACTTTAAAACACATAGTAAGATCTTATTTTTAAATAAAATTGATGTTAAAAGCTTTTAGTGATATAAGATTTTATCAAAATCAAAGATTACATATTGTTGCTAGTTCGAATTTGGTAGAGACCGGATATAGAGAATCTATATTTAGGCTTTAATGGTTGTGGGCTTGCAAAACAGGAACATGGTTAGTGGCACGTCAAGTATGGGCCTAAAGCGATCACCCCAACTCTTAGGTCAATCATCATATTGAGGGGCAGGCAAACTATATGCGTAGAGAATGGTGTTTGTGACATTACCCAGTGCATGGAGGGGAGAGGAGTACTTATAGTTAGTCGATCTCTAGCGGTTGGAAGTGTCATGGGATCATAGGATAGCAGACAAGTGGGCAATAGTTGTGGTGGATGTAAGGTGGACCCACCATTCCACTTTTCAGCATGCTAAGCTTGGTTGAGGAGAATATACCGAGAGACGTCTGGTAGGTTCAACCGAGTGCTGTAGGAGTTTGTCGAATGCCAAGCTAGGGTAAAAGGATGTTCAGGTAGGTCTCTAGGTTATTGTGGGTAGAAACCTGGCCCAAATGTTGGCCTAACTAGTTCATAGGCTGGATTCGGTTTGGAGGGGCCTTTGTAAATCCCTAAAATAGAAACAAGGATCATAACACTTTGAATTGACACTTTAGAAAAATATATCATATTAAAGTCTTAAGTTTGGAAATAGTCATAGGAATTAGACCAAATGACCTTTATGAACTTACATGCCATAGACAGAATAGTAAATTATTCTTTCTATAAAATTAAACCCACTAGTGTAGTTTGTTATTTCTTGATGATTCAAAATTTGGGTTTGAGATCATATCAAAGCACTGAAATAAATAAATTATTTTACATTTAAAATATATATAATAGTTTATGATATGACATATAGTATTATTTATCACACTTATGTGGTGATAAGTTGTAATTATATAATACAACACATAAAGTAATGGAAATAAATAAGAGATGAAAAAAATATTCAGAATGAAAATTTAACTTACCTAATTAGCTTATTTGGCCACATACCGTAAATTCTACATGAAGACCTTGGGTCAAGTTAATACTTCTTCATTAAGGTGATTGACAAATGTTCTAATTTTATTGTGTGATCTAATATTGTGTTGACACCTGATTATTCTCAAAAGGACAAATGTATAAACAAACACTCCGAACCATGCAAACTAAAAAAAAAAACTGTTTACGAAAATTACAAGCAAATTAGGGGACTTTTAGATGAAAGATAGAAGCACCTTTAATTAGTCTGGGAGGTTTCAATATTGAATTGTTTTCCTGAGCATTGGAGGATCAAAAGTGAACTGCTAGGAGAAATTGTTCGTCAAGCTTTCGTCGATGGAGGATCACAGAGGTAAGATCTCGATTTCGTTGAATAAAAAAAAGTCTATAAATCTATCTTAGATTGGTTTAAAAATAAAGGTGATAATAATAATAATAATAATAATAATAATAATAATAATAATAATAATAATAATAATAATAGATACGATGAATGAAAAGAGGTGGTGTAAGTTTAGTAGCTTTTGATGGTGTACAACAATTTTTATTTATTTATTTATTTTGTTTTTTTTAATTAAAAACTTAGCTCATGTATTTACCCTATTGGAATCATATACTACCAATACATGCATAAAATCATATATAGGGTAAAATAGAAATTGAATTTGGTACCATGTTTTGATTTTGTGGTGATTTCTATTTAAGAATTTTATTTACTATTTGAAAGCAATAACTATGCCTATTAAGAAAAAAAAATGATTGAATTCCTAGAAACATGCTTTGACCCAATGAATGTTGTTGAATATATTCCTTTAAGAATTTCCAGAATAAGGATAGAAGACAATTATATAATAAGGACTGCATTTAACATGGGATTCCCAGGCTCAAGTAGACATTTGTGGTTAATAATGGAATATTAATAATGATGTCATATATACCTAGAGGTGGGCATATGGGTTAAATGGGCTGGGTCGGGCTGAGCCGACTCGCTAGTTAAATGGTTTGGGCCAATTTGGCCCTTTTTTAAAGGATCAAAATTTCTTGGCTCGAGCTCGGCCCGCATTGGCCCAAGAGATATACGGGTCAGCCTGGGGACTAAAATGAATTAATTTTTTATTTTTATGTTAATTTGTGAGAAAATTGGAATATCTATGTATTTTTGTGTTTTTTTTTATGTATCAATGATTAATTTTATTGTTAATTTAATTACTTGTATTAAAAAAAGTTTTTAAAATAATTTTTTAGATATAATATTACGTTTAAATAAATAAATATGTACTTAAAAAGAATGTTATTATGCATGTGATTTGTGTATTAATCAATCATCCTTGATAATATATCATTAATAATCACTAATATGTTATTATTATTATTTTCATTCTTAAATTTTTCCTCTTTTTTCCTCTTTTTTTTTTTAACGATTGGCCAGTGGGCCCGAATGCCTGTCATGAGCCAACCCACTTTAACCCGTGGGTCAAAATGGGCTAGGCCAATTTGGCCCGCTTTTAAACCAGCAAAAAAAAAAAAAAAAAAAAGACCACGGCTAGCTTTTTCAAGTGAGTAAGTAGGCAAGCTCGCAGGCCACGACCCATATACTTAGTTCTAGTGATATATTATTGTAAATTTTAGACGAAAGTTATGTACTAATTCATTGAAAATTATTTTTAGATTTTTAACTAATATAATATTCTAGAAATAACAAAAGGATTATTTATACATAATGATTTTGATCATAAATAACTATTCCCATGTGTTTATGGTTTAATATGAAATAAGGTCGTCACGCCCCAAGTTAGTCCAGTCATATAGTCCTGCTATATACACTAACTTATAACAGAAGCTTACTGATACGAATATGAGGGGGTCGGAAATTCTTCGCTTCAACAAATTAGGGTTCTTGATTTTTTTTTAGGTTTTTCTAAATATATAAAATTTGAAAAATCTAAAGGATATGGATGAAATCATAATTCTATATGACTCACGAAACACAAAATCAAACTGGTTTGCAACAAGGATCATAATTCGATAGGTTCAACGAATTATAAAACCAATCACTAGTTAAAAGAATACAAAGATTTAATCAATGGGAATGAATAAAGGAAATTGGATTTCTCAATATTCATAAAAATATTGCAAACAGTTGCAATACAAGCTCTCACAAAGGTGGAGTCTTTCATAAAGAAATATCATGAAACTTCTATCTATGAATTACAAACCAAATAACCTATTTATAATAATAACAAAAGAAACTTAAAAGACCTAAAAATAAATACAATTTATGACCCTATTAATAATAGTAACAAAGGAAGACAAAAAACACAAATTAATAATTAATAAATGACCTTATTAATAATAGTAACAAAGGAAGATAAAAAGACACAAATTAATAATTAATCCCATAACATGAAGGCTGGCAGTTTTTCTTCAAACGATGGCGACTTATATTTATACACAGGTGGCTTTGCTCATCAATTTTAACATTTTGAAATCTATGAGTTTCAATACCGGTGAAAGGTCGATGACCTATCTTGCTATGCCGGTGGCGTAAAGTTTCAAAGTCGGCGGTGTTGAACCGGCGTTCATCCTCTTGCAACTTTGGACAACTTTTGCTCTTTGTTGAATCTATTTGATCCGCAACTCCTTCCCATTTGAGCCTTGACACTCTATTTTTAAATTGAGTTTTTCCAAATTCATTCTAAGCTTGATCTATTCGCATCACGTACCACTTAGCTTCTATCATAGCCTAGTATATATAAGGCGTAAACAACCAATCCACTTTGAAGCAGCGTCAGGTGAGCAACAAAATTTAAATAATGACAATAATATATATATATATATATATTATGAATAAGGCTTTCACATTGATACAAAATACCTCTGGAATTGTTTATAATTATTAGGTTACCAGTCTTTAAATCAAACTAGGCTATCCAAGTTACCTAACTGATACCATTAACTAAATAAAAATAGAAATGTAGAAATTAGTTCTCTGACTTCCTCTTGTTTATACAATTACACACCTATGGATCCATAGCAATATTAGCAGCTGCTACTTAAGTCAATTAGAATTTGCAAGAAAATCTATAGGGGAATGAGTAACCACAACTCAGTAATAAGGACAAAGGTAAGAATGCATGTATACAAGACAAATAGGGTTATCAAACAATTAATTAATGCAATGCATGAACAAGCAAATGCCATCCACACGACATTACTTAGTCTGTTATGAGACCAGAGAAAATAACCTATTCTAGCCTAGGTTGAGGAGTTTATAACATAATGCAAAATAGCTATCGATTAATCCCAGGTTTGTGCAACGGAGCCATGATTCCTCCTCAAGACCTCCTTAGACATGTTCCTAACCTCATCGCGACCTCCTCTCCTGTCACTTAGTTCGACCTTGAGGATAGGAAATGGTGACTTTGCCACTCTTCTTAGGATCGATGTTTGATCGTAGAATCCTAATCGATCCCTTATTGGGTTGAAATTCATGGCGTTTAAAAAAATTGTTAAAGTTTTATTTAGTTCCATTTAAAGGCGATCAACCAATTGCAATTACTTTAAGAATATCACAATTTAACATAACACAATATAACACGAAGTTCGGATTCCAATCAATAAGTCAAGGATAAGGACAAGCACATTGCACGCACACATCTAAGCTATTTTACAATCACAACCATGGACAAACTTTAATCTCCAAGTATGTCACGTCTCGAAGGGTACCTTAAACGTGGCAGCCCGTCACATATAATATCAAGACTCAAGAATGACCACATTGGTCATGCGAAAGTCTTAGTATTACATGTAAGACGTATAGCACAGTAATAGGAGACGCTTTTGGGTAGTGTGGTCTAAGCAAGTAATAATGAATATACAAGAATCGAAAAATAAATAGATCATAATATTAATAATAAAAGATTTGTTACATAATTCTTAGGAGCATACCCCCGCTAAAACCCAAAGATCGAAATAACTAATAGTCTTTACAATAATCTACTGCTACATCAAAAGATTTCAAAGGAATTCTAATCTAATTCTTCAAGTAGATTTCCTTCAAAAGCTTCAAAAGAAAACTTATGCGGATAAGAGGAGACTTCGAGTACAAAAATAGTGTTCCTGAGAATACAAATATCTATAAGGGTGTAAGCTTACGAGCTTAGTGAGTAAATCTCAAAATTCATACTTGAAACAAAATATCAACCAAGTTTATTAAACAAGCAAATGGAATGCAACAAACATATGAGCAAACAAGACATATGATTTTTCGGAAATCATATGTTGAATGAATTACGCCCTTCATTCGGGGTTAAGTATTACGACCCATTATGGCCACTACTTCTCTTTGAACCATTTTATAGATCTTACCGGCTCCTATACACCATAAAAAACATGTAGTTATTATTGGCTCCTACTAGCCACCGATTTATGTAGTTTTTATTGGCTTCTACTTGCCACATACATGATATATCGGTTATGACTACCACCACTATCATACATTTGTCCCACCAATTGTATGATAATGAATGCAATGTGACTCAACAAGTGAAGTGTATGTGTCCACTTTTGTTTAAAGCCTAGCCGTCATATTTTATTTTCTTACATGTGATCATCTACTTTCAGACACTTCAACATGCTAATAAACATACAATTTATTACAAGCATTTCATGCTTCGATATACTTAATATTCTTTCAATTATATTATCATACAAATTCCATTTTATCTTTCCTTAAATCTAATGCAACTAAATTTATAAACTCAAACATAAGTATGAAATATAAAGGAGAGTAGACTCACTCGGCCATGATGACACTTCTTTCTTATGGATGAGTCTATCGGTAATTCCACTGATCGAAATAATCCTCTGGGTACGAACACTTCTCCTCGGGATCACCTAATCAAGAAGAATACCCATAATGAGTATTTCTTATTGATTCTATGGTACTTATAAAAAACTATATCATAAGATCGTCAAAATTCGTATAGAAGGTAATTCCAATTTAAAATGACTATAACTTGGTCATTTTTACTCGGAATTGCGCATATAATATACCGTTTTCTACCTATTCAAAAAGATCTATCAAATTCTAAAACTATTGTCATCAAACTAAGTCGTTTGAGCTCCAAAACAGTGATGATCAGATTCACCTCGAATTTTGCAAAATTTACTTTTTTTCTTTTTACAAAAACTTGTATCAAAGATATAGATATTATAATAGTTTGAAAGACTTTTGAAAAGTATATATATATATATATATATATATATATTCATTGACTAATGTTAAATGCATGAAATTAATGAAGTTGTCTCAACCATAAATTTTTTGTAAAAGTAAAGTCTTTTAGAAATTTTGGAAAAGTAAAACTTTTGAAAATTCTTCTTAGCTTACTAGAAAATTTCTCAAGTTATTTTAAATGAGTATTTTCTTTTCTTTAATTCCATTTTCTTAGTTTTTTTAAATTTCAAAAGAATAATTTTCATTTTTCTAAATTAGTTTCTAATACTTTTTGAAAGTAGTAATAATTCTATATTTTCTTACATTTAAAGAAATGATTTTCTAAATTGTTCATTCATCTTATTCCTTAAGATCATTCTATTTTTATGAAAGGAAATTTCGTGGTGTTTGCCAAACTAGACTATTCCTTTATATTCCAAAGTATTGGTGGAAAATGAAGTTTAGTAAAATTTTGTTTAAATAAGAATTCTTTTCCTTTTTATGACTTTGTAAAGTGTATGTATGTATGTATATGTATGTATGTATGTATGTATGTAATTTTTTTTTATGTTTTTTGGTTATTAAAATTTATGATGAATTCCTCTAGTTTTCTAAAAAAGATTTGTTAAGATAAATTCCTAAGTTTTTATGAAAAATCATTTCCTTCATGAGAACATTTATTTTTGGAGAAGAACTTCTATTTTAATAAAACTTTTCCTTCTTTATCTTGTTGAGACAAAATCAATATGTTCATTAGGGGCGTTCATGGATCGGTTAACCGGTCCATGGTCTTATATTTTGGACCTAACCGCAATGATCGGTTTTTTAATATCGCCATCCTTTAATCGGTCCATTATAAAAGGTTAACCGCCTTAACAGTTAACCGTTTTATTCAGTTAATTTTTTCGATTTTTTTTAACCATTTATGTAATGGTTTCAATAAATCAAATTGATAATTTCAACAAACCTTTTTTTTTTCTTTTATAATAGCGTTTTTCTTTAAATTATTATATATATATATATATATATATATATTACAATAGCTAAAAAAAGAAAAATCAAGTTAAGGAAAATGAGAAAAACAAGCCTTTTAATGTATCATCATCAACAAAAATCAAATTAATCAATTACCACATCAACTCTCATCAAACATAGGACAATAGTACTTTAATCAAAATCCAAAGAATATTAATATATATAAATTATATGTATATATAAATCATATGTGTATATATATATTTAAAAAATAATTATACATATGTAAATTATACATATAATATATTTATAAATATTGAAAATGGTTAACCATTAACTATCGGTTTTTTGTGGTTACAAACCGAAACCGAAATCGAAAACCAAAAAAATAAAAATCGTGATCCTAAATCGAAACCAATGAACCGGTTAATCATATTTTTCGGATTGGTCTTTCGGTTTCAGTTCGGTTTTTCGGTTTCATCGGTTTTTTTTACACGCCCTTAATGTTCATGCATGATCATGAATATGAAATTATAAAATTATGAAAATATAAGAAAGACATAATAAGTAATAAAATAAGTAAGTAAAGAAATATGTTAAGTATTGGAAACCTTAGCTTCATCAAGGTATCTTGGGACTAAGAATGGACTAGTCCCAAAAGAAATAAGGAAAAGAAAGCAAATATTGTTTTGACTTGATGAGGACAAGTCTAAGACTAGAGACTAGTATTAAAATAACATGAAATAAATAAATAAATTGCATAACTTGGAATTAAATAAATAACAATGAGCTTATATGCTCTAAAGATTATATAAGTACATAATTATATCTAGTTACATATATATAAGAGGTTAGCATAAAATCATTAATAATATGAGCAAAATAACAACATAGATTACATAAATACATATTCATGAACAAAACAATACATGAAAATAGTGTAGCTTCCATAACATTAAGTTTAGGAAACTCACACCATGGTCATGTAAAGTTATATGATATGGTAAGAGAAATTTAAAGAGAATTCTTACCTAAAGTAAGAATGGTGGTTGTGTTTGTAGTGTGAGAAGGTTTTGAGAAGAGATTTTGAGAGAGTTTTGGGAGTGTTTGTGGAGAGAGTTTTGAGATGAGAATTTTAGAGAGATTTGGTAGTGAGTTTTTGAGTAGTAAATGTGTGAATGGAGTAAAAGAGGAGGCGAGTATTTATAGGAAAATGGGGAGTGGATTGAGATGTAATAAAATAAATTAAAAAAGAAAAAATTAGATAGATGGAAGAGGGGCGCCGGCCATGGAGAGAGGTGGGAGAGAGAGATGTAATTTTTTGATTTTTGTGTATTAAAAGTAATAATTTGTAAAGTAAATATGATATAAAGTTATGGGAAAGGTAAAAAGTAAAGACAATATGTATGGTGTTGTAAAAGTAGCTGTTACAAAAAGTAGAGATAAATAAATAGTGTAGAATAGTAATGAATAGTATAATGTAAAGTAGATATGACTAGTAAAATACTGATAGTAAGAAAATACGTGTATAAAGGCGATATCTGTTATTTTTATTTACCGAAAAATTACAAACTGATGTTTTTGAAATCCTTGTATTAAATAGGTCCTAACGGTATTGCCGGAATATTTTTATTATTCCGGGCTCCAGGACACGCTTGTCGAGAACTGATCCTCATTTGAGTTCGAATGACACTCGAAATTCGCGAATATGATATTTTTATGTTTCCTCAAGATATCAAGGACTATTAATACTAATTAACTCAACTTCGTTTTCTAGGGCTAAGAAATATGGGAATACCGGATCTAAATTCTAGGGTTTGTACTAGACTTTTGTTGACCTTTAGGGTTCTGGTTGGCTTTTAATTCTAAGATCAAACTTAAAATTAACCGAAAATTTTAGGGGTTTACAAAATACCTTAAAATGGTACTCAAAATATGGTAAAGCATTGATCCCACTTACCTAAAGGGTGATTGGCGAATTCCTTGTCTTATGTGATTCCTGCAAAGCAAAATTTTGTGAGGTTTCGTTTTATTACCAAAAGCTAATGAGTTATACTTAGAAAATTATTATGTTTTTGGTAGTCTTTCTATAGTAAGTTAAGATGTTTATGTATATATATCTTCTTTCTATTGGTTTTTCATATACCTATTAGTCATGGGTACCTATGTGTATTATGTATATAATGTATATTTGATAACATACTTTACTTTAGTAAATTGAGCCTAAATATGAACATTATAATTAATATTGTGACTAAGTGTTTTTATATGGTTTAAATTAAAAGGTAGCTTGTCATACTAATATATATATATATATATATATATAAAAATGTTACTTTATATTATAGTATGGCTAATACCATAACCTTTTAGTAAGTATTCAATCATGCCAATAATTATTCTAAAAGTCTCATTTCTCAAAATAAATAATACAAAAGCATATGACATGTTATTATTATGGCAAATGATTAAAGTACCATGTCTGGATTTATAAAACAAATGGAGATGGTCCTAAAGAAGCCTTATTTTCTTAAAATAATAGATATCCTATAGTAACTACTCAATTCATTAATATTAAATCAATTTCTTTTTCATGGTCACATGTTAGGTATATGGAAGCACAATTGGCTAGGATTCAGAATATGATAAGTATGACACAAAAATTAGATATGGTTAGAATTCAATATGTACCCAAAGGCAATATGAAATCATGGTGACTTTAGTACTAATCTAGTAATACATTCCTACTACATCATACCGGTATATATCCCAACACACACACACACACACACACACACACACACACACACACACATACATTTATATCTTATGGTACATACGCTAGTGAACCTAGGTATATATGACATCATTATCAATATTCCATTATTAACCACAAATGTCTACTTGAGCTTGTACTGGGAATCCCATGTTAAATGTAGTCCTTATTATGTCATTGTCTTCTATCCTTATTCTGGAAATTCTTATAGGAATATATTCAACAACATTTATCTGGTCCAGGCATGTTTCTAGGAATTCAATCATTTTTTTCTTAATAGGCATAGTTATTGCTTTCAAATAGGAAATAAAATTCTCAAATAGAAATCACCATAAAAAAAAACATGGTACCAAATATCACATAAGAAAACTAAAATATTGACTTTTTTAATAAATTAATTAGTAAATAGACACCAAAGTACATCAAAAGTAAAATATATACACTAAAGTGCAATTGAAACTGAAGTATAAACACCAAAATATAAAAAAAAAATGTAATAGTGTTAATTTTCTGTCAATAGAGACACTAAATTGAAAAAATAAGCACCCAATCACTAAAATTAAAAAATTGTATACACAAAATAGCCAAAAATTGAAAGTATAGGCATTTCCAATGTCTTTGTCGCGTTATAATTATACAAGGTTTTAAGAGATTTTAGATTTGTTTATTTATTAAATAGGATAATATATTTTGGCTAAAAAAATAAATTATTAGGACACAAAAAATGTTTTGCATATAAGGAGTGGGCATTGATCATTTGCCTTTTTTTAATTTTTTTTTCATCTCAAACCAAACCATTAAATAATAGATTGATTTGGATTAAAATTTTTCAAAATATTAAAAAAATGGTTTAGTTTGGTTCGATTTACAAACTAAATTAAAAATCTAATTGAAAGAAATATTTATTCTAGTTTTTTACGTTTGTGTGGATATTCAAATATTTAAATTACTCTATAAAATTCAAACTACAAATCACAACAAAATTTTTCATGACTCTATTGCACGTACAATCCATAATCTCCATAAAATAATTCAGTCATCAATTAGTCATTCATCAACAAAGTATATTTACCAACTAATATATACCAAGTCATAATCATAATTCTTTACGAAATCATTTAGTCAATCATCTATCAACAAATTTGGTCAAAATAAAATATCATTTACCAATAAAAGTCATCCACCAATAAAAGTGATCTGCTAATAAAATATATTAAACAATTAAGAGTCTATTTGGATTGTCTAATTTTCATTTGTATCTTATTTGCATATTATTTGCATTTATATCCTATTTATATCTGGTCTATTTGATTTATTTATAAGTAAAAATGTCTATCTTCCTCTATATCTATTTCTTAACGAACAATCTATTTAAAAACAATAAAAATAATATGCCAAAAGGACTAGAATAAGACAAACCAAACAAACCTTGATATATATTAAGATTTGTAACTAAATAAACATAACAATTAATACATAAGAAGAACCATAACTAAATAAAAGAAAAATTCCATCTTCCATAAAGTTAATGATTAACAAAAGTCATTAGTGGAAGAATATATATCTTGAACCAAAAATAATAAATATCATAATGAAACTATATGAACATTTATGACTTTTAATCAATCTTCATAAAAAAATTATAGCCAAAAGTAAAATATTATTATATTTTTCTAAAACGGTTTTATTTAGTTTTACGAATTGGTATGGTTTACCCCTCCAAACCAATCATAAATTAGGAATTTTCTAATCCAAATTGTTAAAAAAAAAAACCATATTTTCGATTTAGTTTGATTCAATTTATAAATTGGTTTGGTTAAGTTTTTTTTCGCCCACCCTACTTATAAGATATCTCTACATGAATGGATACTAATATTAGGATGCAATAAAATGTCATAATAATGTTAATTTTAACTTTTCAAGACAAATTGTGTCTTAATATATTAGAATAGGCATCTATGTGCCTTGGAAAAATTATAGAGACACTAAATTGTGTCCTACTATGTATCCTAATAATGATTTTTAATTCTATAAAAATATAATTACAATGGATGACGAGACATGTTTGATGTCATAAGAAGTAATATAAGGAGAAGCATTTATTCAACTCATAAGTACCACATATTAGGATGTAATATGCAAAACAAAGATCTATTGTGATGCTCACCTATAGAACACAAAACCGACACAAGATATTTGTCTCCTAATTGTTGAAGTGTCCCAATTAGTATTTTTATGGGATTCAATTATGTGTCCTAATAGATAAAAATTGTTATAGTGAATAAACTTGAAATTTGAATGATAATTATTTTAAAAATCACACATCATCTCTTTCATGTTTTAATATAAGATGGATAACTATTTACTACACACATATATGTATAAATGGTGTGTATTACTTATTCAGTCTTTTTTTAGAATTGCCTTGTATTATTATGCTAAGCACTAGGCTTTTGAGCTTATGTTTTTTTATTAAATTAGTTAAGGCTTTTGTCTCGAAGTTTTTAAGCCCACACTCATGTGGTCTTTAGCTAAAATTGAGCCCATATAATTTGTTCCGACTTCTATTTATTGGTTATGGATTCCACTATAGCAATCAACTAAATCTTACAATTTAGTATTTCTTTTTGTAAATTTATGTTTCGATAAACCTCGTATTTATGAACTTATATTTTCACTATATAAAATACCTCATGAATCACTTTGTCTAATATTCATGTTCTTATCTTAAAGTTTAAGTTAAAAACCAATATCATGTCTCAAATATTCTCGATTATTAATTTTTTGAAAGATCTCAAGGATGCAACCAGGTGGGTCGTTATATAGTACCTAACCTAACCAACCCGCTAAAAACCCTATAAAATTATAAGACAAATTTGGGAAAAAATTTCATGACCCTATAGTGTCACGGGTTGGATTCGGATCATAGTTATGACTCTATAGGGTTGACCTAATTAGTTAAGATTACTAAAAAGAAAAAAAAAATTTATAACATCAAAACTTTTATATATGTATTTTTTGTTTTTTTTATAGCTCTATGATTGTATAATTTATTTTTTATCCAATTAGAATGTCATGCTTTTTTATAATTAATAAAAGATAATATTCGTATTTATGTATATATGTCAATCCTCAAGTAAAGTAAATTCTACGATGTTGTGTTACAATTACCAATTGATTATTATACATTGAAAATCAATTGTCTAGTTTATTGACTTTATTTTTTTATGTGTACCTTTATCATCAAATGAAAAGAAATTGAAACAAATAAATAAAATGAAGAATATAGCATGAAGACAAGTAGACAAATGATAAATAAAAAGAATGAAAAAGGGAAAAAAGAAAAAAAAAAGTGTAAAAACAAAATCGGGTCAACGAGTGGGACAAATCAGACCATGATCTTATAAGGATGGGTTTGGGAATTGCATATAAAATCTTATAGAGTCGCGGGTCGGGTTTGGATGACGCTATAAGGAATTAAGTCCGGTTAGGAATTTTATATGACTCGTCCCAGTTACATCCTTAAAGATCTCATCCTTCAAGCCTCAATGAAAATATTTTATGTTACAAGAAAATTGGTTTTTAAAGACAGAAATTATACGATAAAAAATAGGTAAAATTAGTTCTATCTCTAAAAAAATCAACTACAATGAAACTTACTATAGAAAAATTACTTTTAATAATATATATTTTTTAAATTTTAGTTTTTTTTATAGTGTTAGGTTCTTGTGGCATGAATAAAGAAATAGAATAAGAAATTAGATACATACAGGGCAGGAAATCATTGGCTCAAGTTGCAAAAGTGCAACCTAATTCCAGGATGCAACCGGATAAATTGATAATCTCCGTATAGTTACCATAATTGGATGAAAAAACTACCAAAGTACAGTAATCTACCATGTACCAAAATCAGAGAAAGTTATCATCATGCACTTACCATAATATGATGATAAATAGCATGACATATGAACATTAATGAATAGTACTAACCAGTACACACTTACTAAAATGCGACAAACTTACTAAAATCTAATAAAAATACCACATACTACAATTGAACGAATTCACTAGAATGCGATGAACTACACTTCCAAATCAACCTACCAAAATATGACAGACTTACTAGAATTTGACAAATCTACTACTGACCATAATCAGAAGAACTTATTTGAAAGTTAGTGTGCAATCAACCTTCTGGAATACAACAAACTCACCATAATATGATAAATCTACCACTTAGTATTAGTAGATAAACTATCAGAATGCAATGAACTTACTAGAATACAATAAATCTACTACATACCAAAATCATACAAAGTTAGCACAATGTGATGGAATTACCATAATATGATATTAAATTGTAAGACACATGAATGGTATTGAACAATACTGAACCTACGCATCTAACACAACGCGGCAAACTTATCAGAATCCAATAAAAATACCACATACCATAATTAGATAAACTTAGCACTTTCAAAAGTTAGTGGAAAATCAACTTACCAAGACAGGACAAACTTACTAGAATCCAACATATCTACCACTTACTACAATTGGAAAACTTATGAAAATGCGATGAAATTACCAAAGTATTAAAATTTTATTTTTAATCAAATGATAATGATTAAATTATTTTAATTGAATGGCTTTGACCATATCCTAGAGTAAGGCCATCATTTGGCAACTTGAGTGAATACCATCCCCGGACAGGGCAATGGCGCGTGTGAAGTTGCACCTATTAGTAGTCAGAACATTTTAGCTTTTGTTAGGGGAGTACTTTACTTTCTATGATCAAATACAGTACTGCGATGATTCATTTAAGGGACATGCGAGTGCATGTTTTTATTGATATTCCCGCCTCTTATGTCTATCGCCCATCTTCTTTACGATGATTTGGATCCAGACTACTTAACTTTTTAGGATGGTCGGCTAAACTTGGCTTTTGCAGCCTTGCTTGTTTTTATTGATGCTTCTTTTAAGGGAAAAAAGAGGGGGAAAAAGCTATTTCTCAATAGCTTTCATTCGTATCCAGAACTTTGCATTCAAAGTAATCTTTATCTTACATTCTTTCTAAAAAATTTTGTAGTACTGCTATATCTTTCTATGTGATTGGTTATATCGATGATTTAACAGTTTAAATTTATATTTGACCGAAATAATATATATAACTGCAATACTTATTAGTTAATATAATAATTTTAATAGTTATATAATTGATTGGATGAATGAGAATCTTAATGATAGGTCATCAAAATTTTTCTAACATTGGAATTACATAAAAGAAATCCTATTATCTACTTTGTTAACAAGGTCCACCTTTTCTTTTTCTGCGAAATATTAATTATTATAGTCACCTTGATTGATAATACCATACAGAATAGTCCTTGATTGATAATCCTATTATCCAAAATACATGCCACCTTCCTTCATTTCTTCAAGTTCAACGGCCGCTTCGATCGCAGTATATTTCTAAAGTAGGGAGATTTAAGTGAATTTATAAAGTAAGATGGGTTGATTAGGATTATAAATAAAAATATAAAAGTAAGTGTTACTGGGCTATTATTGGTGTTTTAAGCAATAACAAAATAACGAATAACTATTCTTATCAATAGGTTAATTATTAAAAAAAAAAAATCGAGCCATCTACAAATAAATCTAAATGAATAAAATACCATCGGAAAAATTCATAACTCAAATTCTTTGCCTTTATCGTTGTGTGATCCACTAATTTGATAACTTTTAAAGTCGGATGGGTCAAGTTTGGATTCGTCCCTAATAAAAAAAAAAAAAAAAAAATTGGATTTTTACACATTTGTTATAATATATGTGGTTAGATGGTATAAGTCCACGTGTTCATGCAAAACTCTCGAGGGCGCATGGGGTACGATTATATAAAATTGGCTAGGTTGTTCTCTTTCTCTTAGCTCCCTTAAAGACCTAGCTCCATGTTGGTAATTATAAAGGAGACAAAGGATAAAACGCACACATATGATTGCAAGATTTTGGATATATGGCACAAAATGATGGCATGTGTGTAATTTATTATTTATCACAACTATTTGTTCTAAATTAACTAGGATTGTTCTATTAAATAAATTATCTCAAAATAAAGGATAAAGATATGAAAGTGCTTGTACTAATAATTTCTTTTGATAATTTGGTGTCTAATGTTTGATTTTGAGATAAAAAAGTACCCGTACTTTTAAATTAGTATCATTTTAGCATCTCCATTATCACAATATGTTGCCAAAAAGTTAAATTTTGAGCACCAAATTGTCATCGATTTAAAAATACGGGTACTTTTTTTTTTGCTTAAAATTAAACATTGACCATCAAATACCAAAAAATAATAATTTAGTCTACTCTGCTTTTATCCACTCAAAATAATATTTTAGACCACAAATTTGCGAACAAAACATGCTTCCTCAATAGCTACGTTCATTAAGATAATAATCTTTAACCAGGACATAAGAAAAATATTTTTTTAAAAAAAGTATTTTTCAAAATTCTCTTTCATGTAAGGTTTCGCTTTCCTTGCATAATAAATATATGGATATACAATACAAGCAAAGTATGGCATGCAACATATGGGAATCGATATCACCATTTTTGGTTCCATTGTTTTTTAGCTACTAAATGGTTTATGAATCATTTATATCCCAATTAAAGTTAGGGAAATTAGACCAAAAAAAAAGAAGAAATTTAGAAGAATAAAGAAATTGTGAATGCCGCTTCAACATCATCATCCTTTTAATACAAAAGAAATCGAAACACTAAATATCACTGCACAAAAGCAATACTTCTGATAACCACTTATTATCCACTCTTCATCCATGCTCTTAACTTATTTTAATTGAACAAATAATGCTTTAGAGCTCTTTAAGAGTGTCTCCGAGAACAGAATACACAGCACGCCAACCCTCCTGCGTAGGATGATTCATGTCCCAAAAAAATGTGGAATTTGGGTTGGAGCACACTCTGTACATCTTCGTCCCATCAGCATCTACGCTCCCACAACCGTAATCTTTACTTACTCCAACGCAGCATGGAGTCAATGGTTTCACAAACTTGGAGTTTCCTGGAGTATTATATATTGAAATGATCAATGTCCATATTAGAAAGGTAAAGCAAATGAAGGAGGACTTGCATATTACATTGTCCTAGTTTTTTTTTTTTTTCATTATAATGGAAAGGAATTCGAACCGTACCTTTCACATAAAAGAAGATAAGGAATGATGTCATTAGGCTATAAATTATTGACAACATTATTGTAATTCAATTTGTATCTTTTAGTTTCATCATTTACAATAAATATGTAACTACAAATGACTAATTCAACATTCTTAATTTAATTATCAAATATACACAAAATTCATGTAAAGCGTTTAACTAAATCCATTATAATATCAAGAATATATATTCCAACATTACATATAAGTTGAATTAAATTACAAAAATATAAATTGGTTAGTGTTGAAACATGGGGTAGATTTTTCTACATCACTAGGGACACCATTTTTCTTACTTTAAGAAAAAGTGGTGGAGCTATATAGCAAGCTAAACTTGCATGAATCTGTTTAAAATATTAGTGTCCTAGATTTTAATATTTAGATACATAATAGGATGAGGATATGAATATGAAAAGTCAAATAGCTAAAATCAAAGATTGTTATGCATAGAAGGCTAAAATTGAAAGGATATTCTTACTAAATTAGGATGTGCTTATTTTGCCAAAAGTTTTCTACGAACTTTGCTCAGCATTTGTTCTAATAAACGCATTGAAATGCGAAATATTATCTCTTAATTTCAATTCATTGTAGTTATAGGAATGTTGCAGCTGATGATTAATGGTAATAATTGATTGTCACCACAAATGTTATTGGAAAATGAGCATCAGCATTTTATCATAAAGCAAGGGCACTTCTAAAATTCCACCAATGTACCATTTAGTAGCTCATTCAAGTGATATATTAAGTATTTCAATTATGTAATTATAGTTAAATTATATAAGCCATCAAAATCCCAATAATAGACAAGATAGAACCATAGAACTTTCCCCATAATCTACAATCTCTTAAAACTCCATGATATGATAATATCTAACAACAGTAAGAACTTTGCTTGTACCATATATATATATATATAAAGAAAGTTGAAGAAAACATTTTCGGTGAGGCTAACATCCCCAACATGCTATAGTTGCCAAACATAGAAAGCCATAATTCATTGGAAAATTACTTCTCAAGACGTAATTTTGAAAAGATGGAAATCGTTTATTACCTTTGTTGTTGAAGACCGACATGAAAGAGCTGTAAAGGTCAATCATAATGAAAGTGGAAGAAGAAGTCTCATTGTTTAACTTGGCCAGAGCTTGTTGCAACAGCTGGTTATGGAGGCCGACGAGGACGTTCAAGGTGTCATTGCAATTCTGAAATGAAGTGATGAAGGTGGTTGAAGGACTACAACCCAATGGCTGTAGATCGGCAACTGCTATCTTTTGTACACCTAATCCATAGATGCGTTTTAGATTTAAAATAACTCGATTCACGACGCTTGCTATGAAAGTTGGAAGACCCTGAAATAATTAGATAGAAACAGTCACATTATTCAGATCTCATAGCAATTAATCATTGTTGTAGCAAATGCCTGACTTTCCTCACCAAAGCCAAAGATGTCTCTATAAATTTTAAACACTATAGAAACATTCTAAATTTCAAAAACTAACACTTATACCCTTAATAGTGGATAAATATCCAATGGATAGTATACGTCGCATCTATGTATACATGGTGGATAAATACCAATTATACTTTAACACCTAGATGAAGTTGTAAGTAGTTTCTACGGTAACTATTATCTACCACGTGTTAAAAAACTGGCTATGGAGGTCGAGGACGTTGAAGGTGTCATTGCATTTTTGAAATGAATTAGTGAGGGTGGTGGAAAGGACTACAACCCAATGGCTGTAGACCAGCAACTGCTATTTTTTGCATACCTATCCATAGATGCGTTTTAGATTTAAAACAACTTGATTCACAACACTTGCTATGAAAGTTGGAAGACCCTGAAATAATTAGATAGAAACAGTCACATTGTTCACATCCTATAGCAATTGATCATTGTTGTAGCAAATGCCAGACTTTCCTCCCTGAAGCCTAAGATGTCTCTATAAATTTTAAATGATATAGAAACATTCTAAATTTTAAAATCTGACACTTATACTCTTAATAGTAGACAAAAATCCAATAGATAGTATACACCATACCTATGTATATGACGAATAAATACTAATTATATTTTAACATATAAATAAAATAGTGAATAATTTTTACTATAATAACTATATATTACGTGTTAAAAAATCATTAGTAAGTAGTTATCACCCGTATATTAGTGTTGCCTTTTCCATTAATTGAAGCATGAGTTTCACTTTAAATTAATATGAGGTAGGAGGGTTAGGGAAAAAAAGATATTGATTGTAACATGTGGACCACGAGAGACTTGATGTCAGATTCCATGATTAAATTCAAAGTTTATTTTGGTAACTGAATGACAGTATGGTTACAGTTTCTGTAGGTACTACGTACTAGGTACGAGAGACACAGCTAGCCACGCGTTCCTTTAAAATTGGTACAATAATGGGCTTTGGACTGTTTCTAACTGACGGCATTTGGCACCTCATCTTATGGGCACGGGCAGTGACTGAGCCATTGCCAGTGTCCTGTCCTCCTAAAAACCAAATGATCAGGCTCTTCTTTGCTTGATTTATATGCACAGTTTATGGACAATCTTGTATTGTTCTGAATCACGGGAGTGCCCTCAAATTGGCAAATTCAACATTGTGTTTTAGCATGGCCAGAAAACAGAAACACAAGTTCATATATAAGGTATAAACTTATTAAATATCATAATCCCCTTGAATTGTCAAATTCAACATTATGTTTAGCATGGCCAGAAAACAAAAACACAAGTTCATATATAAGGTATGAACTTAATAAATATTATAGTCCAATTTTTGCTTGTTAATTATATATGGGTGAAAAAAAAAAGAACTTTTCATATATACCGATAATATCTTCACCGTATACTTTAAAAATTTATGATGGTGTTAACTAATTTGATAGATATACTATTATTATATACGAAAAGTTATTTTAGTATTAACTTGATCAATTTTAAAGTTCACGAATCTAATTGCATATTTTACCGAAAGTTTAGATATCATTTATGATTAAGCCATTGCCTTTCTAAAGTTTATATGTGGAATATTAGGTTGGGTAGAACGTCTAACCTCGGCGGAGCCATTTCTTGCGAGGTAAGCAGAGTAGTCGTTGCCGGAAACAGTGACAAGGGCGACGGAAGAATGGGTATCGTTGAATGTGAAAACAGAATCTTGAATTAGTTGCTGAAAATAGTCAATCTGGACGGTCATGTTTGGGTCCGAACTGAACGTATTAAACACCCCCGTTCCTCCATATGCAAAGTTCATTCCATATTTCAGATATTTGGCACCCATTTTCTCCAGTGGTATTGGAATTGGAGACCTCAGTCCAAAATATTTAGCTGCCATATTTCAAAAAAATAATAATGAAAAGAAAATTAAGATTTAAAATAAAATCATATGTTTTGAGTCATATGGGTAAATTATAAATACACCTTTTTATATGAAACTTAGTCTGTTATTTAATGTGTGTAGATAGTCTTGCTGAATTTTTAGAAAATAGTGTTTGGACTTTGATCTAACAATTTAATTTTTAATTTCAATATTCTTTTATAATTTTTATTTAAGAACAAAAAATAAAATGGGATTCTGCACTATTTTTAGAGATTTAAATTCAAATGTATATATAAAGATAAAATAACCTACATGCATATGAAGTAAATATAAAAGATAAAAACATGCACATAAGCTAAAAGTTTTGATAAAGTGAGTTTTTTTTAACCTAAGCTAAAAGTTTTTGATAAAGTGAGTTTTTTTTTTTTTTAACTTTTTTTACAAGGGGAAAGAAACTACGGAATATAGTTACACTTAAAAGAGAAGTTTCGTGAAGGTTATGGAGATTAAAGAATATAATAAATGAAATAAAATAGGGATTGATAAGAGTGCACAATTCTCAGATCACATGAAAAAGTAAAGGAATATGAGGGAAAAGGAAAGAGGTTATGAAAAAAGCAAGCCGAGGCTGATCTGTCGTGATGGTGAGAAGGCAAGATAAAAAATGCCAAAGACAATCACAGCACCCCCAATAATGCAATGCAAATACACTATACACGTACTACTACCACCTTTTGATAGAGAGAGAGAGAGAGAGAACTAGAAGAACCCAACACACAAGTTAATGTGGAAAGATGTTTGTTCTTCCTAACATGTTGTCTTTATTGCATTTTTGTTAATAGATATTTAATACATGTTTAATAAATAAAAAAATAATCATCTTTAAAATAAAAAATACTTCTGGACAAGTATCAGATATTTATTTATAAAAACACAATAAACACAGCAAACTAAAATAACAAATTTTTTCTCATAGATGTAATCATTGCTAGTCTAATATGTAAACTAAGCGCCATAAAGAATCAACAAACATACCAACCCCACCAATCTCCACTCAACATCAGATTTAAACGTGTCATGGCTTTTCTATATACCTCGAAAAATGCTAACTAGCACTTGTTGAGCCTTAGATAAAGAAAATTTTCATGATTTCCTATATTAATTTTTTATTTCTTGAGGTATATTAAATTAACATAATCATAACAACTATATGTATATATATATATATAGTTTTTAAAATTTGCAATTAACCCCTTGGCAATGGAGATGATATATACCCTAAGCTGTCAAGATAAGCCCTCTTAGAATTTAATAAACATTTTTTTTCAGTAAGAAAAAAAATATTGGATCAAAGTTTAATTAGGGTGTCAAGACATACCATTAGGGTTAAATTTAGGAGATTATTACTAATTTTATAGAAGTTAACGAAATAAAATGCATTTTTCTTTTAAAATTAAAAAAAAAAAAGGATTGTGGATTTAAATCTAATTCATTCAACAGGTCAGTTTAATTCGACTAAGCTTTGAGGCATTGACAATTAAAACACTTTTAGAAATTCAAGAGATACCAACACGAAGATCAATGTTTAAAGATTATTTGCATTTTTTTTTTTTTGGGGTATCTTAGCTAGTGTTTTCAACACTTTGTTATCGGAATCTTTCAACTTTTATAATCAAACGGTTTTATTAACTTTCATGGGCATAATTAAATCCTATATTATATAATGGATTTAAAAGAAGAATATATCGCAACTTTATGTGGTAATACTTAAATAATTCAGCCATAGGATCTAGACGCAGAAATTCTTAGATCAGGTTGCACTTTTTTTTTTTACTGGCCACTTGTGGACAAGTCGAAATGTTTTAGGTTCCAGATAGTATTGTTTTTTTATTTTAAATGCAGAAAATGCTAGATCCAATACATTTATCTTAGTATATTTGTTTTAAAAGAAAATATGTGTTAGATATGTGCTACGTCAGTATATTTTATTCTAGGTGTGACTTGAGTCAAGAGTATCCCGATCTAGACGAGAAAGTGTATGTGTAAATAAAATAATAAATATGCAACAGCAAAATGTGCCTCACTACTTCCACAAACAAAGATAAAGTATACATGACGAGACATGACTAAGAAAGAGGCTGTCGGAAAAGATAAAGAGAAAGCGAAAATTCACACATATACTAAAGTTATAGCGACCACATACCTATGAAATCCGTCAGGACACGGCCGTCGGAGAAGCGGCCGGAGGTTTTCCGGGAAGGTGATCCCATATGGGACTTTCCATGAGCTGGCCACTGAAACCGGGTTGCCGGTGTCGGCATAGGAGTCACCGAAAACAAACAGTTTTTTTGGACGAAACACATAGAGATGGCTGATGCTATGACTGCTGCTTCTGCTGCTGCTTCTGCGGTGGTGGTGATGGTGGTGGTGGTGGTGGTGAGATGACCCTTCAACACCATCATATCCTGTATGTAGGAATATTTAGTGTTAAGCCAATAACAATAATCAAACAAATATTGGCGTTCAAATAGTTATGTACTTAACTAGTCCTAGTGATGAAAAAATTGAAACACCTGATAAGGTTGATAAATTTATAAAAGGAGATTAATAGGAAAAAGTATATTTAAGGAGGGAATTGTTGAAAATAAACCTGTGAGAGTACGATGAGCAAGCAGGAAAGAAGTAGTAGTTCTTGCCTGGCCATGATAATGTCAAGATTCGGAGAAATTAATGAGAGATTAAAGGGTTAAAAGGAAAGGAGGAATATGTTGAGATTTGTACTTGTACTATCCCTCAAACTCCTATATATAACACTAGTCTTTTATCGAAGGAAACTGGGTCAAGGGCGTGGTCCTTTTTGAAAGGGAAACGTATATCTTTGACCCCCATTTGTTGTATTGGGAATTTGGAATGTATTGGTAGCGACCATACGGTATAAATGTTATGTATTTTTGGGAAAATCAGAGAACATACTGGTTATGAAAAGAGAAAACACATAAGCACAGAAATGCATTCTCCACTTTTTTTTTTTTTTTTAATTTACAAAAGGATTATATGTTATAAATAGTATTTAAATTTTGACAAAATATATAATTAACTACATGAATTTTAAAATTAATCAATTTAATTTTTGAATTTTGAAATTGATCAATTTAATATTTTAAAAATTTGAAATTGATAAATATAGTATCCAAAAAACATTGAAATCAATCAATTTAATACTCAAAAGAACTTAACTGACATACTATTGGTGTGTATGAAAAATTCTTTTATTAATAAATTGATCAATTTTTAAAGTTCGGATACTAAATTGATTGATTTTAAAAATTTAAGTATTTAATTACATATTTTAGCAAAACTTAGATGCAATTTATAACATTAATCCAAAATACCCCTTGTTATCATTAAAGATTTCAAGAATTGAAATAATTTCACCTTGGTGGATAAATTCATAAAAAATCGAGAAAAGGACAACGACGAATCTATAAAAATTAAGAGAAGTAAAATGGAGAGCAACCAAATCCACTACATTTTTTCGAAAGCATATGCTTATTCATTTTTATTAACAACAATGAGTCATCTTTTTGGTTGATTGGTGTATTTATAATATATATTTAGTGTAACAACCAACCTTATTAAGTTAAAACCCCATCGGGGTAGTAGCTGCAGATTGAAAAATTTAATACCGATATTAGAAAACCAAATGAAGCAATGCCATGAAAATACAATTTAATGTGATTTTATTCAATTTGAACTAAATAAATAAATGATTAATTTCATGAATGGTAACTAAACTTTAACGAAATATGCAATTAGATATACGAATTTTGAAATTGATCAATTTAGTACTTAAATTTTAAAATTGATCAATTTAATATATAAACAGTACCTCTTTCAAATTGATCTATTTAATATCTAAAAGAACATTTTATACATGTCAACAACACATCTTTCAAATTGATCAATTTAATATCTAAAAGAAATTTTAGATAATGAATTGATCAATTTCAAAGTTTTTTACGTAACAAATTGATCAATTTCAAAGTTCAAGTACTAAAGTGATTGATTCAAAAATTTAGATATCTAATTACATATTTTGCCAAAGTTTAGGTACCATTTGTGACATTATCTCATAAATAAATTTATTATCCAAATGAGAAATAGAGGATGAAGAAGAAATTCAAGCTAAAAGTGAGGAATTATGAAAAAAAAAAGAGATTTACCAGCATCAAAGATCGAAAGTTAATTAGTTACCAAATGGTGATAAGAATACCCTTTTCTTTTACCAATCTATAATTAGACGGTGGCAAAGAAATAAAATTGTTAAATCGAAAGAGATGATGAGTTTTTAGCTAAATTAGGGATGAGATCAAAGAGGTGCTTGTGAAGCATTATGAGGAGTTGATTAAATCTAGTGGTCTTGGGAGTGGGAATAAATGCTTGGCTTCATGCGAATGTTATTGATGAGATCAATTAATTGTATTGATAGTGAATATTTGGTTACAGCCTATTAGACCCCTACATCAGCTCAATGAAATAATAGGTATTGAACCAATAGAGATTACATCTTATTTTGATGAGGAAATACATTGCATAAATACTCTATGATTTAGTTATGTTACCTTTAACAAGTAAAACATGTTTATGATATGTTTGAGCTTTGTTATGCAATATTTGTTTATATTTATGTTTTGTTTCTGCAAATCATGTAGGGAAATTGCATCGGCTCTTTGGTACAATATACAAGAAAATCTATAGAAGATGGTTGATAAGAAGAGAACACGGTCATGACTACAATTGTGGAAAGTGCATCGTCAAGCCAATAGATGAAAAACTGGCTGTTGCAGACCTTTTTATTCAACCGTTGGTGAAGATTTTTGGAGATAACAGCTAGCTTTTTGGTGTGATTATAAATAGAAGTGTTTATTGTGTTTTTGTGTAAGAGAGTGAGACTTTATTGGTAGAGATTATATCGAAATACTCTTTGAATTGGTATTTATATTTATTGAGTGAAAATGTGAATGGTGCCATAGTGAGATTTGTAAGCAAATATTGTAAGACACTATTCACATGTTTTTTTTTTTTTTTTGTATTTTGTTTATGTGTTTTTATAAAGTCATCATGTGTTTGAGATATAGGTGAAATACTCATGTTTGAAGGCAATTAAATGAATTCCTCTTTGTGAGGCATTTGTTGAAGTCCTCTTGTTGAGGCATTGTTTGAATTGAATGGATGGTGTAAAGTCTTCTTTGAGTGAGGCAATTGTGAACCATGGAGACTAAGGGGTGGATCGAACTTCATGTTAAATCCGATGGAATCTTCCTTTTCCCTTATCTTTATTTATATTTTATTGTTTAAGTTATTGAAATTACATGAATTGAGTATAAAATTGTGAAAGAGATAATGGTTAGAATAAGTAAGCTTAAAATGGGCTTAGAAACCCCTTCCACATATTACTCTAGTGGTGCATGGGTTCTTTTCAATTGTTATCAAAGCTAGTCTTAAAGCTTTAATGTTTGACCATATCTTAAAGCAAAGTTTTTGGGATTTAAAAACACTAGGCTTGTGTGTTTGAGCATAAAATGAGTTGTTTATTAAGTTTAACTTAGGATCCTTTAGTTAAGCATTATATCTTTTAACAAATGAGCTTGACCTGAATGCTTAATTAAGGGGGAATACTAAGTTGAGGAGAAGCAATATTATGTAATGATTATTCTCATAAAAAAGGGGAGATTGTTCAACCAAGAGAGATTACACTTTTATTTTGATGAGAAAATACATTGAACAAATGTTTCATGATTTAGTTAAGTTACATTTAATAAGCAAAACATGTTTATAATATGTTTGAGCTTTATTGTGCAGTATTTGTTTGTATATTATTTGTACTTTGTGTTTTGTTTATGCATATTGTGTAGGGAAATTGCACTGGCTTGCTGGTGCAGTATGGACCAACTTTTCGATACAAGAAAATCTGTAAAAGATGGTTGATCATAAGATAACACTGTCATGACCATGCGAGTCGATGGTGAAAAATTAGCCATTGCATATTTTTTTATTTGACCATTGATGAAGATTTTTGGGGGTAATAGCTAGAGTAAGCCTTTATTGGTAGAGATTATACCAAAATACTCTCTTGATTTGTATTTCTATTAGTTGAGTGAAAATGTCAATAGTGCCATAGTGAGATTTGTGAATAAATATTATAAGAAACCATTCACATGTTTATTTGCATTTTGTTTGGGTGTTTTTGTAAAGTCCTCTTATGTTTGAGGCATAAAAGAGGTCCTCAGGTGTTGAGAAAATAGAGTGAAGTCTTCTTTATGAGGTATTTGTTGAAGTCTTCTTATTGAGGCATTATTTGAATTAATGAATAATGTGAAGTCCTCCTTGAGTGAGGCAATTATGGGCCATTGAGACTAGGGGGCAGGCCAAACTTCACGTTAAATTCAACATAATCTTATCTTTCCCTTATCTCTTTATTTATGTTTTCTTGTTTAAGTTATTGAAATTGCATAAATTGAGAGTAAAATTGTGAAAAAAATAAAGGTTGGAATAAGTAAGCTTAAAATTGGTTTATGAACTACTTCCTCATATTAACCTTGTGGTGCATAGGTTCTTCACAACATGCCCATTAAAAAGTCCTACAAGGTTTTTTGCTCAGAAAGCCTTGGGCCTGTGAGGGACCTTGACCTTAGCCTCTCCCATGAAATCTCTAGCCTCTTAAAGACCTCAACCTCGTGCCATTCCTTTGTAAGGAATTTAGTCCCCTCAAGGATTGAGGTCTCTCAAGATCTTAGTCATAATTCCTCGAACAAATGCTCATGGCAATGGGATCTTAAGGGTTGTGACCTTGCATTTGGGGGCTTATGATAACCTACTTGGAGCTCATATCTCCTCAAGGGCTTAGATATTGGTTCGGCAACCCTCTATGTTTGACATTATTGCCTACCATGGGTCCAAGCTAGGTAATAGATTTTAAGAATCTATCATGTAAGATGTAAATATTCTATGGGCCCCATATTATACTATGGTCACCATGTATAAATGGACCCTTATACCAAAGATATGAAGTAAGTGGAATAACTAAGCATTAGAGTAGTCGTGCTAAACCACCCATCGACACACCACTAACCGTGTCTCTATGTTTGTAGGTCCATGGTGCTCCCGCACCTAATTCTACGGTCGATTCGACACCTACAACACAATATTATGCTTTTTAGTTACTTTATAAGAGGTTAAAACTGTTGCTTTTCAATTAGGGGCATTAAAGCCGTTGGTCATAGTGACTATCCCTAGATTTTCTATCAAACCAATTAAACTACAATAAGAACCTTAGTGATAGTTGCACTTTAGAATTCCTTCCAACCAAGTTAATTTCACCTCTGCTTAATTGCATAGTTTTTGTGCTTATCTCTTTAAGTCCAAAATCTTATCTATTCAAGTCAATTTAGGCAAATTAGTTTATACAATAGCTTGTATGAAATTGTCCTAAAACTTTCGTTAATAAGTTAAAAATGTTACTAAATGAGTTTATATTTGACAATCAAAGTGTCTTTGTATCAAGATGTTTAATTCAAGATAATATTGCAATTGGTTATAAAGTTTTTCATCATTTGAAAAACAATTCTAGAGGAAAATCTTATAGCTGGGAAATTAGGATATATATGAGTAAGGTCTACAATAGAGTCGAGTATAACTTTTTCAAAATTGTTATCTTTAGAATAGAATTTGCTAGTTAGTAGGTTAGTTGGGTCATGAACTACATATTGAGCATTGATTTTAATGTTACAATTATTAGAAAAATAAATGGAACAATAATTTCTTGTAGAGGGATATGACAAGGAGACCCCTTTTCTCCTCATCTACTTATACTAATAATGATGAGTTGTAAAACAAGTTATCAAAAGCAATTATTTAGGTTAGATTCACAAAGTTGGTCTCTTTCTATCTTACTCAAACTCTTTTCTTGTTTGTAAATAACATGCTGTTTTTTTGTTGAAGTAGAAGCTTTTAACTTGAAAAGATTAAAAATTATTAGGTTAATTACAAAAATATGAACTACATTTTAGCTAATTTACAAACATATGACATGTGTTAATTTTTTTGACAAATAAATGACTCAAGTTTCATACAAAATTGTCATTATTATTGATAATTTTAGAATGACATATGTTAATATTTTATTTTATTTAGTAATATTTTTTATTAAATTAATTTTTTTAGTCCAATAAGACTTTAACACAATCTCTCTAATAATAATTAATTATATTGATACTTTTATATGAAACTCGAGTCATCTATTTTTCAAAAAAATTAACACAGGTCATGTGTTTGCCAATTGGTTAAAACAAGTCTTATTTTTATAATTAACATAAAATTATTTTGAATGAAATACTATGGGGCATAGAGATAGGAAATAAATTTTGGTAAGTCTATTGGGCTTTATGGTAAAGATACTCCTAAAGGCTATTGAAGAATTATTGATATCGTACTTAAACATTCAAAGTACACTAGATATTAGGAAGTACCATTATTTACCAATTTAATGGGGAAATTCAAAGTATGAAGTGTTGAATTTTGTAAAGGAAAGATTGTAAGAAAGCTACAAGGTGAAAGCAGTCTTTACTTCAACCTAGAAGAAATATTCACATTAAATTGGTGGCCTATGAAATTCTTAGCCACTTTATGGGTATTTTTAAGTTTCCCATTACTTGGTGTAAACTCATTAACTCTTTTCTTACTAGCTTTTGGTAGGGATAGAGGAAATGAGAAAATAGAGTACATTAATTGAGATGGAAAAAGCCTATGATGGCTAGAGGATATAATGGCCTTTGGTTTAAGATTCTACATTTGTTCAGTTTGAGTCTTTTAATAAAACTTGCATGGAGATTGCAATAAAACCTAAACTTCTTGTGAGTTATGGTGCTTATAGATTTATTTTTTTCCTAGAGAGAATTTTGGATTCACGATTAAAAGGGCAGGAGCTTTGTGGGTATGGAGTAGTGTTTTGGAAGAGATATTCTATTTGAAGACATGATACAACAGATTGGAGATAGAATAGAGGTATATGAGTTTTGAGATAGGATCCTTTAAGAAAAGGGTTAATGTCACAAAATGATACTCGAATTTTGATAAAATATGCAATTAGGTACTTAAACTTTGAAATTGATTAATTTAGTACATAAAATTTGAAATTGATCAATTCAATATCCGAAAGAACATTTTGTTTACACTAGCAGTATCTCCATCAAGTTCTTTTAGGTGCTAAATTAATCAATTTCAAAGTTTATCAGGTAATAAATTAATCGATTTTAAAATTCATATATTTAATTGTATTTTTTACGAAAGTTTAGGAAGTATTATTCCTCAAGAAAATATCTCACTAACACTACACATATTTTTAGATGGAAGCCTTACCACAATGTAAGTAGATATTGGCTGGATTCCTTTACCAAATGTTTTGGGATTTAATGGTCCTTAAAGTCCAGCTTGCAAGATCATGACTTATTATTTTTTGCGTAATTTTCTTCACTTGACTTGTTTCTCCCTTTTTAGGTTCTTTTGCCTTTGTTTTCCCTGCTCTTACATTTAAAAGTTCATAATTAACATAAATTATTTATTTATATTTTGTTTGGAAAAAAATTTACATGGGATCCCATCATAATTTCATTAATATAACTAGATAGAGCAAGAAAATTGACAATATAAAACCTTAATCTATATGCTAAGGGCGGATCTAGGAGTGGGGCCAATGGGAGTACCATTCCTTTAGACTCAACAAAATTAAATTTTAAATGTATTTTAGAAAAGAAAAAAAATTATATGTTTTTTTATATATATTATAAAGAGAGAACTATTATATAAAACTAAAGGTGGTCTAATGATTAAATATCTTCTTTTACATTAATGAGATCATGTGTTCAAATCCTTTAGGTATAATTTGTTTTTTTTTTTCACTTTTTTAACATACATTTATTACACTAGCTATTCTTTTTCTCTTAAATTAAATGTTTCTCTCTCTATACATATATGTGTGTATGTGTGTGTGTTTTTTTAAAGACTTTTTCTTTTACAATAACTAATAATATTAAATTCTTTTATCATAAAACAATAATTATTATTATCCACATTACAATTTAATCTTATTGTACACGGATTATACAATTTGATTTAATGACTTTTTTTCTTCAATTAATGTTATTAAAAATGTGCATGAATTATTGAATGGCTATCCTATCCACATATTTTTTTAAAATCAATTTGTGCTAAAAGCAATCATATTACACATTAATTTATAATTTGATTTAGTAATATTATTTTTTTTCTACATGCAATGTTAAGTAAATGAACACAAATTATCGAATAGATATCCTATCTAAATATATTTTATGATTTATTTTTTTAAAAAAAATTTATATAGATATTAACTCTATATTATTATAATTAATTTTCAAGTGACGTATATAATACCTCTTATGAAATATATTAAATACTCTTAAATTATTTTTTGAATGATTTTTTTCATGATGTTTTAAAAAAATCACGTTGAAATCATTACGATCTCATAAATATATAATATATAAATAATTATAGTAGCAATGAATATAAATAAATAATTTTAGGATTAACTTAATGAATGTCTCTCTAAATCATATGATCTTGTGTCTATACCCTTACTTTATGCATGCAACAAGCTCAACAAAATCAAATAAGGAGTACTAATTCCTTCATAATGAAGTGGCATTATTAATTTATAAAAATGAATAAGATAATTGTAACACCCTAAACTGAGAGCATTAACAGCTTGCCATGTGTCCCCACTAGAGAAGAATACGTTAAGGCTATGATTCGACTAAACCACAATTATAGCATAAGATAACTTCAATATCTCACATATAATGGTACTTCTCAAATATTTATGTCATGATAAAACTTTTAAACAACTCGGTTGGCTTAAACTAAACACCAACTTACAATTCATCTTAAAACATTATATGAAAGGAAAATCTTTAAACATCATAAATCATAAAAACTAAATCTCAAAGTCTAATTGTCTAGATAACTAATAAAAACTTCACAAAGGTCTTCAAATCTAACTATCATAACTTCTTCTTTTCTAAAAATCAATTGGGAAATCAGCTCCACTATTATTGTCCTCGTAATTTACATACACATCATATCTCGATAGATCGAACAGTATGGGATCATCACTTGTACGCCAAACCGCAATCATATGCACATAAGCAAACCACATGCAAATCCACATGTGTCATAATATCATATACAAAAAGCACAAGTTATTATCTTTAATTAGTCAAGCAACCAAATACGGTTTAGAACCATTTATAAGTAGTTCTAAACTCGAAGTAACTCATGACTCCATAAAAAAATAAATACCTATAAAATACTTATATATATAGTGGTATTAGGTACTCCCACACACCAGGTACTGTACTCGTACTACTCCTAAACTACTACCAGAATCATCTCTGTGTATGACTCCACTTGGGACAATGACACCCAGATCATCAGGGCGTCGTCCTAATGACACGGTACTCCTAGTCTACTAGACCCAACTAAGCACAAGTAGTAAACTAATGAAAGCCGGATAGCAATTAGTCCAATTATATGTTCTACCTAACAAGCACAATCATCAAACAAGATAAGGACGTACCTGAAACAACTTTTGGAATAGAAAACCTAACTTCAACAAAAACACCTAATCACATGAAGCAAAACTATCTCAAAATTCGTTTTCACAAGATAAACATACTCTTAAGGTTATATAAACCCTTAAATTAATAAGAACTACAACTATCCTAGGTTTAAACACACCTTCCTCCTTGATCGAAGAACACGAAATCTCCAACAACGAAACTTAGGGTTTCTCCAAAATTCTTCCAAAATTAACTCCCTTTGACAGCAATAAGAAAACTCAGAAGAGATAAATCTTTCAGATTGGTAAAGGATTGAAAAGAAACAACTTCCTTAGTTCTTGAATCTTGATCCCCCTTGAAGCAAGGTCACAATCTCGAAGGAGGTTTAGGATTTCCAAACTTAAGATAGGTTATGAAAGAAAACAAAGTTAAGGATCTATTTATAAAACATGGAAAACCCCAAAAACAACATATTTCGAGCATCATATGCTGGCAACAAAGGCTAGCGACATAAAAACTCGAAAGACGAAACTGGCATAGAAGGTAAAGCCCAAGGCTTACATGTTAAGGCCAGCGGCCTAAAAGATGCGTCCTCAAATCCTTCTTAGATGACTCCCTCTTGATCAAATGTACTTGCTATAACAATATACATTAATATTCATATTAAGATGGACCATAAAACCCTATTATTTAACCATATATATAAAACTTTCTCTTCACTATGATTTATTTATTTATATATTACATCTCTCCCCTGAAAAGAAACTTTTGTCCTCGAAAGTTACTTGGATCTTTGAAAAGCTCGGGATATTTTGTTCTCATTTCCTCCTCTAGCTCCTAAGTAGCTTCACGATCAGATTGATTCGTCCATTGTACTTTCACATACTTGATCACACGTCATCTTAAGATTTGTTCTTTAGCATCAACAATCCTTACTGGCATTTCAACTGTAGTGAGATTTGGTTACAATTACAACAGTTCCAAAGCTACTATCTGTTCAGGATCCTTCACATACTTTCTTAACATGAAACATGAAATATGTTGTGTACCCATCTAAACTAGGCAGTAAAGCTAATGTATAAACCACTTTGCCTATCCCTTCTAATATTTCATAAAATCCCACATACATGGGGTTTGACTTGCCTCTCAATCCAAACAAGACAACACCTTTAGTTGGTGAAATCTTGAGCAAAACATGTTCTCTTACTTGAAACTCCAAAGGTCTCCTCTTCTTGTCAGCATAACTTTTTTGCCTACTTTAAGCTGCTTGCAACTTCTGTTTGATTGCTTTGACCTTATCAATAGCATCTTGAACCAGCTCTAGTCCCAAAATCTGTATGTCACATACTTCATCTCAATGAATCGGCGATCGATATTTTCTAACATACAAGGTGTAATGCCTTAACTTGAAGGCATTACAACTCGTCATATGTCCTTTTTTCATAAGAACATGGTAAGGCTATAAATCTGCTAATTATCAAATATTCAATCAAAAGTCTTTCATTCTCACATTAAAAAAAACTCATTATAATTATCTTGTAATAAAACTTCTTAAAAGTCTTGTTGGCATAAGCTAAAACCAACATATCTTATAATTTGAAACATCAGATATTAAACTTTAACAGTTTCCAAGATTTATAAGAAAATAAAACTTAATATAATCTTTCATAAGCTATTTGAAATCCTTAGCATGTCTAAGAGTCGGCAAGATAATCTAGTCCACTAGCATCCTCCCCATCATCAATATAGATGTCATATCCACACAAATCAAACATTACCGGATCTTCACCTGTTCCTGAAAAATAAAGGAATGAGCGAAAACGCCCAGTACACTAAATCGAAAATGCATGCACATGAATAAGCAGTAAGTAATATCACATATGACTTAGAAACTAATGCAACAAACACAAATTGTTATTTCAAATTAGCCAAGCAACCAACACAATTAAGACCTAGTACTCCAGTCCCAAACCCGAGTATATCATTACTCCTAAAAACAAACAATATGGAAAATAGGTAATTATATACATATATGGTGCTAGGAATCTCCCACACACTTGGGGGCCATACTACCAAAACCTAATCTATTGGAATCATCTCTATGTAAGAGTCCACTCGGGACAACCTTACACATAGATCATCAAGGTGCCTCGTTAATATCACACTCTACGTGGTCTTTACTAACCAAAGCCAAGCACAAGCAGCACAAATTCAATTTCATGATAGATAAGATTTAATCAATTTATTTTTTAATTTTACAAGCACAAACAACAAGCATGGAATGATCGTACTCGATTTCGCTTTAGGAATAGAACCCTAATTCACGAAAATACCTTTCTTCTATGAATTGTAAAGCCATAAAATGTTCAAACATCACAATTTAGGATTTTCTTTCAAATCTCCAAGAACTTTGATTCCTATCAACCAATACAAATACCTTAACAAAAGATTATATTTTTAGATCATCTAAAGGGTTTAAAGAATCAATCTCACCGTCTTCCTTGTTTATGGAATCACAAAATTTCCAAAAGATCAATTTTTCCTCCACAATTCCTCTAAACCCCAGAATCCATTCAATACAAATTAAACCAAAACCAATAAAAATCATTCCTTTTTAATCATAAAGGTTAAGAACATATAAACTTACCTAGAATTGATTCTCAATTCTCACTGATCACCAAATCCAATTCTCCAAACTAATTAGGGTTCTTCTTCAATTTCTCCTTCAAATCCAATTAGCAACCTTAAAAAAAATTGTTACCTTTAAATCCTAAGGAATTGATGAAGATCCACTCACCTTGATCTAGGTTCTTGATTTCCTTTGATCGTAGAATATCACAGACAAGAGATTTGAGAGAGGTTTCTAGTTTTAAGAATGTTGAGAAAAGAGTTAGGTTAAAGATTTATATAAAGGTCATAAGAAAACCCTCAAAAGAACAATATAATTCTTATGTTGTAAGCTGGTAAAGAAAGCTGGTGGCATATATATAAAATTGGCGGCCTAAAAACAAAAATTGCTTCTGAGACCATGAAGGCTGGCCTTACTCTGGCGGTGCAAGAATGATACGCTGACGGTGTAGAAAGGTAGGTTGGTGGCCTAAATGCCAGCTTTCAACTACGACTTCCTATCTTCTGTCACGTGTTTGCTATAGAATAAAACTTATAATTGTTGTCCCGAAAGAATAACCAAGAGGGGGGTGAATTGGTTATTTAATAAAATTTAACCTTTTTAAATTCAACCAAATTCACTTCTTAGTTACTCAAATTAAATGGCTTCTAAAACTCTATTTTAAATATATTGATAAATTTCGAATAATATCAGACAAGATCAAGTTTGCAAATAATTAAAAAAATATGTTAATAAAAATTTATTTTGCTCCCAGTTACTCTCTGACTGATCTTCTGAGTTCAATGTTCAGTATAACTTAAATTTCCAGTTACTCTCTGACTGGTCTTCTGAGTTTATAATGCAGCAAGAATAAACAATAAAATATGCACGAAATTAAAAAGATAAGGTAGAAAAGATTGCAAGATCGATTTATAGAGGTTCCGCCTCGAGCGTCAATCCTCTCTTCCAGCTCCAAGCCGGGGACCCGGTATTCCACACCGGTATGTTCCACTATTTCCAAAAGAAATGAGAATACAAGCTTGTTCTTCAACAAAGAACTTCAAACACTCTGCTCAGCCTATCTAGCTTCACTCAAGCTATTTACTGATCTACAGAGACTAAATGTAACTCTCACTTCTACACAACTCTCATTCAAGATATACAATGCTTTGAAACAAAAGAATAAACGTTTCTAAAATTTCAGCTCAAGGAAAATTTCGAATGACAGTAATTTTGCAAGAGATTCTCAAAGGCTTTTGATTATTCTCGTCTTTTTCACCCACTGTCTTCATGTCTTCGAGATATTTAAATTTAAAATTCTCCTTCTTCTTCGGTTGAAAACGGTTAGAGAATTCGAATTCAAAACAATTGGATAGATGATAATCTCCAGTAGTTCCTGATTTTGTGCTTGATATACTTCTGTGATTATCCAAATCTTATCTTGCTGTTGATAACGTTGATGTTTATCCATATCATTGTTTGACCATCTTGAAGATATACTTTCTCGTGAAATATCTTCTAAATCCCAAAAGAATAGGATGAATCTTTCCTTCTTGATCTGACTGTCAAACTTGATAACAAAACGAATTCTATAACATCATTGAATATAAACCCAAGCCATAAATAACAGACATAATCTGATCTTGATTAATTTAATTTTTCTGTCATAAGCTTTTGAGTTTTTATACGTTGATAAAAAAAACGAATCCCCTTGGATATAATAACATTTTGTGGAACATTTGAATGTATTACCCAAATACACTCAACTTTGGAGCTGGGTCTTCAAAATAATAAAATAATTTTGAAAGATTCGAACTGTGATCTTTTTGTGCGAATCCTGTTCTTGTTCCCAGTTTACCTTCTGAGTTACCTTCTGAGCAGTTTTGTTTTGTCGCTCAGCCGTTTCACTCTCTGAGTTTCCTTCTGAATTCTATTTTGTCTTTCTATTTTGTCTCTGAACTACTTTCTGATTTATCTTTAAATTTTCATAACTTCTTGCTTAGCTCTTGAAAACTCTTACTTCACTTATCACATTAAATGAGATTTCTGCATACTCAAAAATTCATTAGTAATACTTAATCTTTTTGTTATCATCAAAACATCAAAAGAGAAATACTAACATTCTCCCCCTTTTTGATGATAACAAAACCCATCTATTAAAACAAAAAAATATTTTCAAGATAACTCCATTCATTTGCATAATCTGCATAATCCATGATAATTCAGTAATTAAAATAAGTATATAACTTGCACTAATCATTATATAACCTGCACAACACTTGTATCACATAATTTTATATAACCTGCACAAAACTTGCATCGCACATAAATTCATTAATCATCATTTTGCATAATTATCTTCATGATTATCTTTGTTTTAATATCTTCTCCCCCTTTTTGTTATCAGCAAGAAATAAATACCATAAAAGAGAATAGCAAATAGTCTGAAAGAAATGCATTAAAAGGATCATAACAACTGAGTTCTTAAAAAAAAAAACAGACTAAAGAAACAGAAAAGAAAATTAGCGCTTCTTTTTGGGCTTGACTGACTTCCTAGCTGTGGTCTTCTTCCGTCCAGAATACCTAACGATAGGAAGAGTTGAGCTTTCAGGAGGTGGAGAAGAATTAAATGCTGGATTGAATGATTGCAGATACTCTATCAGAACATCAGAAAGAATGATTTGAGGAGTTGTTGTGGTTCGGATGTTGAAGAGGGTTGAGAGAAAGGAATCAACTGAAAGGATTGAACATCTGGTTCCACTGTCGGTGGAGGTGGTGAAACTTCCTTGTCAGGATGTGAAGCTTCAGACTTCTCAGGAGGATCAACATCCATGTCAGCTTCAAAAACTGGTGGAGAAGGAACAGAATCATGTTGTGGAGGTGGAGATGAAACAGAGCCATGAGTAGGATCTGTAAACATGTCCTCGAACATGTGTTCTACTTCAGCCTTCATTTCTGTAAATCTTTTCTCCATCAGATCAAGAATAGCTTTCTTAAAACTTGATTTTGATGTTTCTCCTGGACCCTTAACAGAGATGCCCTCTGAGTCACTATCTGAGTCAGTGTCCAGATGTTTTCCTTCTCCTTCCTTAATTTCAAACTTCCCTCCAGTCATGATTGCAGGTTTCTTCCTTTTCTTTTCCTTCATAACCTCTTTTCCTGCTCTTCGCATTGGAGGTTTCTTTTATCCTTCTTTTGGTATCACCTTCTGAACCACTGTCTGCTCTTAGTAAGTGCTCCCCCTCAACTGCAGACTTAATTTTCTCCCAATCAAAAATTCTTTTGCTGAACTTAGGATGAACATACCAAGCTCCATCCTTAGCAAACCAGAATTTGTGCTTAACATTAATATTCATTCTCATAAGCACTATTTCCCCAATTCTTTTCAGATTCTGAGGAAACTTAGCATTTTCTGGCAGCTTTACTTTCTTAAACCTCAGCAACTTCATCAACATGCTTCCATAAGGCATATTAAACTTAGTTTTCCACAGATGCTTCAGAATCAAAGATGGTAGATCAAGCTTTAAATTTCTTTTTATTGCCAGAATGACAATAGCTTCGGTTTTATTAATCGTAGTAGAACTACCATTCTTTGGAAGCAAACAGTCTACAACTATCTTGTGTAGCAGCCTTATCAACAAGCTAAACTCAGTATTAAACACATCTTTTTCAGAATATGTTCCCACTCCATCATTTATTGCACGAAACAGATCATTTTTCTTAATGGACACAAAGAAGTCATCATCTTTCTCATCTTTCATATCAAAACATGAAATAAGATCTTTCCTAGTTATCTTAACTTTTTGCCCAGCTATTTCAGACTTTAACTTCAGTCCATCCAACAATGTCAAGTTATCATAAAATTCCTTGATAACTTCTCCAGCAACTTCACTAGACAAATTACACAGATTTCTACATCCTATATATCGAGCCAATGGTTCCAATAGAACCCATTTTTCTTAAAGAAAGAAAAATCTATGAACGAATTATCAAGAATCTTGATATTCCCATACCTTTTCTTAGAAGAACTTCCTATCTTCTTCTTTTTGCTTCTGACATTTTCTTTGGGGATCTTGAAGACAGTTTCCTCTTTTTTGAACTCGCTTTCTTTTGTGGTGACTTAGATATTTCTTCCTTAGAACTTTCTGAATCACCGTCTGAGTCACCGTCTGGTTTAGGGTTTGAACCCTCCTTAGTCTTTCCTTCAGATTCTGGGGTAGTAACATCTAAAGATTCATAAGAAGACGAATCTTTTTCCTTTTCTTGCTCTGTCTCAGGGGTTGTTTGGTCAACTTCGACAGATTCATTTTTCTTTTTCGTTCTTTCTCTCTACCTTCTTGAAGTTCAGAGAGTGTTCGTGTTGAATCAGAAGATTCATCACGAATCTCTATCGTTCCTTTACAACTTTCCCTTTAGGACCTTTTGAGGCTAGTCTTGATGATTTTCGTGGTGCCATGTTAGGGTTTGGAAGAGCAAAGGAGAGCGCGAAAAGAAGAAATTTTGAAGTTTTTAGAAAAAGAAGGACGTTGGATGACGAATAGCAGCAGCACAGGGAAATGGAAGAGTCACGTCCTTGGCCGTTTGAAATGCGTGGGAAAATGGAGACGTGATTAATGATTCACTTGTCTTGCACGTTTTCCATAATCTTTTGAATTCAAAATCACAAACACAGAATTTATTAATTTATTTACTATTCTTATTATATATATATTTTTAAGAGAAAAAATGAATAAAATATTAAAAAGGATAGCACATTCCAATCTCATTTCTCAAAAATTCAAATCTGGTTTTATCAAGGGGTTTAGTAAATATATCTGCAAGTTGATTTTCAGTTGGAACAAAATCAATACACACATTTCCATTAACTACATGATCTCGTATAAAATGATGTCTAATTTCAATGTGTTTTGATCGTGAATGATGAACTGGATTCTTTGTCAAATTAATTGCACTTGTATTATCACATTTAATCGAAATAAATTTATTTTCAACACCATAGTCTTGCATTTGTTGTTTAATCCAAAGAACTTGAGCACAACAATTTCCAAGAGATACGTATTCAGCTTCTGCTGTAGATAAAGCAACTGAGTTTTGTTTCTTTGAAGACCATGAAATCAATTTATCTCCTAAAAATTGGCAAGTTCCAGATGTACTTTTTCTATCTATTTTACAACCAGCATAATCAGCATCAGAAAAACCAATCAATTCAAAATTTTGATTCTTTGGATACCAAATTCCTAATTTTGCAGTACATGCAATATATTTGAATATCCTTTTAACAGCTTTTAGATGATTTTCAGTTGGATTACTTTGGAATCTAGCACATATACACACAGCAAGCAAAATATCTGGCCTTGAAGCAGTAAGATATAACAAAGATCCAATAAGGCTTCTATAAAGTTTTTCATTGATTTTCTTACCTTCTGAGTCAGCATCTAACCTGATTGAAGTACTCATTGGTGTAGTCACTTGTTTGTTGTTTTCATAACCAAACTTTTTCAGAATTTGCCTTGTATATTTCTCTTGATGAAGAAAGATTCCTTCTTTAGTTTGTTTGATTTGTAGACCCAAGAAGAAATTTAATTCTCCCATCATAGACATTTCAAATTCAGCCTGCATAAGCTTTGCAAAATCTTGACAATATTTCTCATTAGTAGATCCAAAAATTATATCATCAACATAAATTTGTGCAATCAATATATCTTTATCATAATGTTTCAAAAATAAGGTTGTATCAACATTACCTCTTTGAAATCCACTTGTGATGAGAAAATCACTAAGTCTCTCATACCATGCCCTTGGGGCTTGTTTGAGTCCATATAAAGCTTTTCTTAATTTATATACATATTCAGGCTTGAAAGGATCTTCAAATCCTGGTGGTTGCTCAACATACACTTCCTCTTTAATATAACCATTTAAAAATGCACTCTTTACATCCATTTGGAATAAATTAAAATTCTTAAAACATGCATAAGCAAGTAGCAAACGTATGGCTTCTAACCTAGCAACAGGTGCATAAGTTTCATCATAATCTATTCCTTCTTCTTGAGAATAACCTTTTGCTACAAGTCTAGCTTTGTTTCTTACTATTTTGCCATTTTCATCTAATTTATTTTTAAATACCCATTTAGTACCTATAATAGATTTATTTAAAGGTCTAGGCACTAAATCCCATACATTATTTCTTTGAAATTGATTTAATTCATCTTGCATGGCATTTATCCAATTATCATCAATCAAAGCAGATTCAACACAATTTGGTTCAATTTCTGATAATAAAGCAAAGTGACTTTCAAAGTCTTTTAGTTTTGATCTAGTTCTAACACCAGTATCTATTTTACCAATTATTAATTCAGGTGGATGTGCCGTTTTATATCTCCAAGCATTCGAGTTATCTGGTGTATTAGCACTAGCATCTGTATTACCTTCTGTTTGACCTTCTGATCTAGCTTCTGAGTAATCAGGTATCATTGTTTCTTTAGGTGATTTTTCTTTGGTGATTCTGATACAGTAGCATCATTAGTAGCATTTTTCAAAAACACAGTTGTATTATCATCATCACAATCATTTTTAATTTCTTCAACAAAACGCACATTTATTGATTCTTCAATAACTTTGGATGTTTTATTGAAAATCCGATATGCTTTACTATTCAATGAATATCCTAAAAATATTGCTTCATCGGAACGTTCATCAAATTTACCAAGATTATGAATGTTCTTTTTCACAAAGCATTTTGCACCAAACACATGAAAATAAGAAACATTTGGTTTTCTTCCTCGAAAAATTTCATATGCTGTTTTTGATGTGAAAGGTCTAATATAAACTCTATTTATGATATAACATGCTGTTGCAGCAGCTTCAGCCCATAAATTCTTTGCAACACCGCTTTCATTAAGCATTGAACGTGTCATCTCTTGTATTATTCTATTTTTTCTTTCAACAACACCATTTTGTTGTGGTGTGTAAGGGCAGAAAATTATGACTTATACCAAATTCATCACAAAAGGAAATAAATTGAGCATTATCAAATTCTGTACCATGATCTGATCTTATAGATATAATTGAAAAACCTTTTTCATTTTGAATTTGTTTTGCAAAAATTTGAAAGGCATCAAAAGTATCGGTCTTACTTTTCAAAAACAGTACCCAAGTATATCTTGAGAAGTCATCAACTATAACAAGTCCATATTTGCTTCCTCCAATACTTGAAACTCTTGTTGGACCAAAGAGATCCATATGTAACAATTCTAAAGGTCTTTTGGTAGATATTACATTTTTACTTTTATGAGGAGCTGATACCATTTTATTTTTAAGACATGTATCACATTTAATATCTTGTTTAAAAATCATTTTTGGTAATCCAGCAACAAGATTCTTTTTGGATAACTTTTCGAGTTGATAAAAATTTACATGTCCAAGTCTTTTATGCCATAAATGCACATTATCAGATATAGAAAGAAAACAACACTCAATATCCATATCAGATGGTTTAATTAGGTAAATATTTTTCTTTCTAAATCCTTCAAACATTTTAATACCTTTATCATCATATGCATAGCATTTACTTTTCTCAAAAATCATTTTATATCCTTTGTCACATAATTGACTTATGCTTAGCAAATTATGTTTTAGTCCTTTTACAAGTGAAACATTTTCTATAGCATGTGGTGGATAACCAATCATACCTGTGGCTATAATCTTACCTCTATTATTATCTCCAAATCTTACATAACCATTTTCTTTCCATACTAAATTTGTAAACAAGGAAACATCACCTGTCATATGACTTGAGCACCCACTGTCTAGGTACCAAGTTCCTTTTATTTTTGCTCCTTGTTCCTGCAATTAATCATAAAAGGCTATCAAACCCTTTTAGGAACCCAGACAAGCTTGGGTCCTTGATAAGATAAGCTCATTTTCTCCTTATTATTTACTTGATTCGAATTGAGCTTGTTCTTTTTATAAAAGCAATACTTTTCAATGTGTCCTACTTTATTGCAGAAGAAACAAGTATAGGTAGGTCTTATATTATATCTTGCATTTACCTGGTTCCATCTATTTTGTCTAGGATACCTTGGAGTGTATCGCTGACTGACCTTCTGAGGTTGCCTCTGACTTGATATCTTTGTTCAGGGCACACTCTGAGGTACCTTCTGTTATTATTGTTTATGGGTCTATTCATTGTTTCCCTTCTGATAACAGGTTGTTGATTACATGCAACTTCCTTTGCTTTCACAAATACAGTCTTTTTCATATGGTTAGAACTACTTCCAATTTCATATCCAAGTCCATATTTATTGTTTCCAATTCTTTGACTAGAAAGTAGCATATTTAATTTTTTATCACTCTCATCAAACTTATTGAAGGTGCTTGTAATGGTTTTTGACAGATCTTCAAATCTTACTTTTAGATCTTTAATTTCATCCTTCAAAACACCATTTTCTTTTCTTAGATTACCAGAATTTTCATGCAATTTTTCATTGTCAATTTTCAGAATGTCATTTTCATCAATAATCAATTTGTTTGTTTGTTTCAAGACATCTTTCTCATTTTTTAAAGCCTTATTTTCAATGTCTAACTTAGATATTTACATTAGCCTTTTTGAGAGCCTTTAACAATTTGTTCATTTCTACATACATCTCACTATCCGTTATATCAGCATCAGACTCAGAGTTTACCTCGGATGCTGCCATTAAACACAAGTTGGCTTCTTCTTCATCTTCACTTGCAGCTTCTGATTCAGCTTCTGACTCATCCAAGTCGCTCCAGGTTGCCATCATCGCTTTGTTCTTCTTTTTGAACTTCTTCATTTTTTCAATGAGAGATGGACATTCATACTTTATATGTCCTGGCTTCTTACATTCATAGCAAATGATTTCCTTCTTCTCTTTTCTTTGTTCTTTTTTCTCTATATAGTTCACCTGCATCACCTTTGTAAGTTTTTCTTTTAGTAAATTTGAACTTTTTACCTCTTTTATTCCTGAGCATTTTATTGAGCCTTCGTGCCAGCAAAGTAATGTCTTCATCATCACTGTCATCATCATCTTCGGTTTCTGCTTCACTGACTTTCTTAGCTTTGAAAGCTATGGCTTTCGTGCTTGTTTCAGCTTCTTCCGTGGTGTCCAAGTGAGATTCATATGCCATGAGTTTTTCTTTCAGCTGACTAAGAGTCAATCTCTTCAAGTCTTGAGCCTCCTCAATAGCAGTCTTTTTCGCATCCCACGTTCTAGGAAGAATTCTGAGTATTTTCCTCACCAAATCTGGTTCAGGGATTTTCTTACCAAGTGATGTCAGTTCATTAGATATGGCAGTGAATCTATCAAATGCATCCTTTATTTTCTCATTAGATTTGAACTTAAAAAGCTCATATTTCTGAAGTAATGCATTATCTTAGTATCTTTTATAGTTTCAGTTCCTTCATATGTCATGCATAAAGTGTCCCATATTTCTTTTGCAGTTTCACAACATGATATCACATAAAATTCAGATGATGCAATAGTCATGAGTAAGAGATTCTTAGCCTTGGAATTTGTCTCAATCAGCCTCTTCTCTGGTAGAGTCAACACTTCATCATCAGAAATCGTTACAGTATGATCACCATGTGAGATAACCTGCCAAGAATCAAAGTCGTTAGCTTTAATGTATGTGGACATCCGCATTTTCCAATATGCAAAATTCGTGCCATCAAAGAAAGGAGCCTTGTTCATTGCAATGTTGTTATCAGCCATTTTCAAAGATCACTCAATTAATCAAAAGAGAACCGCTCTGATACCAATTGTTGGTCCCGAAAGAATAACCAAGAGGGGGGTGAATTGGTTATTTAATAAAATTTAACCTTTTTAAATTCAACCAAATTCACTTACTTAGTTACTCAAATTAAATGGCTTCTAAAACTCTATTTTAAATATATTGATAAATTTCGAATAATATCAGACAAGATCAAGTTTGCAAATAATTAAAAAAATATGTTAATAAAAATTTATTTTGCTCCCAGTTACTCTCTGACTGATCTTCTGAGTTCAATGTTCAGTAGAACTTAAATTTCCAGTTACTCTCTGACTGGTCTTCTGAGTTTATAATGCAGCAAGAATAAACAATAAAATATGCACGAAATTAAAAAGATAAGGTAGAAAAGAGATTGCAAGATCGATTTATAGAGGTTCCGCCTCGAGCGTCAATCCTCTCTTCCAGCTCCAAGCCGGGGACCCGGTATTCCACACCGGTATGTTCCACTATTTCCAAAAGAAATGAGAATACAAGCTTGTTCTTCAACAAAGAACTTCAAACACTCTGCTCAGCCTATCTAGCTTCACTCAAGCTATTTACTGATCTACAGAGACTAAATGTAACTCTCACTTCTACACAAATCTCATTCAAGATATACAATGCTTTGAAACAAAAGAATAAACGTTTCTAAAATTTCAGCTCAAGGAAAATTTCGAATGACAGTAATTTTGCAAGAGATTCTCAAAGGCTTTTGATTATTCTCGTCTTTTTCACACCACTGTCTTCATGTCTTCGAGATATTTAAATTTAAAATTCTCCTTCTTCTTCGGTTGAAAACGGTTAGAGAATTCGAATTCAAAACAATTGGATAGATGATAATCTCCAGTAGTTCCTGATTTTGTGCTTGATATACTTCTGTGATTATCCAAATCTTATCTTGCTGTTGATAACGTTGATGTTTATCCATATCATTGTTTGACCATCTTGAAGATAGACTTTCTCGTGAAATATCTTCTAAATCCCAAAAGAATAGGATAGAATCTTTCCTTCTTGATCTGACTGTCAAACTTGATAACAAAACGAATTCTTAACATCATTGAATATAAACCCAAGCCATAAATAACAGACATAATCTGATCTTGATTAATTTAATTTTTCTGTCATAAGCTTTTGAGTTTTTATACGTTGATTAAAAAAAACGAATCCCCTTGGATATAATAACCATTTGTGGAACATTTGAATGTATTACCCAAATACACTCAACTTTGGAGCTGGGTCTTCAAAATAATAAAATAATTTTGAAAGATTCGAACTGTGATCTTTTTGTGCGAATCCTGTTCTTGTTCCCAGTTTACCTTCTGAGTTACCTTCTGAGCAGTTTTGTTTTGTCGCTCAGCCGTTTCACTCTCTGAGTTTCCTTCTGAATTCTATTTTGTCTTTCTATTTTGTCTCTGAACTACTTTCTGATTTATCTTTAAATTTTCATAACTTCTTGCTTAGCTCTTGAAAACTCTTACTTCACTTATCACATTAAATGAGATTTCTGCATACTCAAAAATTCATTAGTAATACTTAATCTTTTTGTTATCATCAAAACATCAAAAGAGAAATACTAACATTCTCCCCCTTTTTGATGATAACAAAACCCATCTATTAAAACAAAAAAATATTTTCAAGATAACTCCATTCATTTGCATAATCTGCATAATCTCATGATAATTCAGTAATTAAAATACGAATTATATAACTTGCACTAATCATTATATAACCTGCACAACACTTGTATTGCACATAATTTTATATAACCTGCACAAAACTTGTATCGCACATAAATTTATTAATCATCATTTTGCATAATTATCTTCATGATTATCTTTGTTTTAATATCTTCTCCCCCTTTTTGTTATCAGCAAGAAAAATAAATACCATAAAAGAGAATAGCAAATAGTCTGAAAGAAATGCATTAAAAGGATCATAACAACTAAGTTCTTAAAAAAAAAAAAACAGACTTAAAGAAAACAGAAAAGAAAATTAGCGCTTCTTTGTGGGCTTGACTGACTTCCTAGCTGTGGTCTTCTTCCGTCCAGAATACCTAACTATAGGAAGAGTTGAGCTTTCAGGAGGTGGAGAAGAGTTAAATGCTGGATTGAATGATTGCAGATACTCTATCAGAACATCAGAAAGAATGATTTGAGGAGGTTGTTGTGGTTCGGATGTTGAAGAGGGTTGAGAGAAAGGAATCAACTGAAAGGATTGAACATCTGGTTCCACTGTCGGTGGTGGTGGTGAAACTTCCTTGTCAGGATGTGAAGCTTCAGACTTCTCAGGAGGATCAACATCCATGTCAGCTTCAAAAACTGGTGGAGAAGGAACAGAATCATGTTGTGGAGGTGGAGATGGAACAGAGCCATGACTAGGATCTGTAAACATGTCCTCGAACATGTGTTCTACTTCAGCCTTCATTTCTGTAAATCTTTTCTCCATCAGATCAAGAATAGCTTTCTTAAAACTTGATTTTGAAGTTTCTCCTGGACCCTTAAGAGAGATGCCCTCTGAGTCACTATCTGAGTCAGTGTCCAGATGTTTTCCTTCTCCTTCCTTAATTTCAAACTTTCCTCCAGTCATGATTGCAGGTTTCTTCCTTTTCTTTTCCTTCATAACCTCTTTTCTTGCTCTTCGCATTGGAGGTTTCTTTTTATCCTTCTTTTGGGTATCACCTTCTGAACCACTGTCTGCACTTAGTAAGTGCTCCCCCTCAACTGCAGACTTAATTTTCTCCCAATCAAAAATTCTTTTGCTGAACTTAGGATGAACATACCAAGCTCCATCCTTAGCAAACCAGAATTTGTGCTTAACATTAATATTCATTCTCATAAGCACTATTTCCCCAATTCTTTTCAGATTCTGAGGAAACTTAGCATTTTCTGGCAGCTTTACTTTCTTAAACCTCAGCAACTTCATCAACATGCTTCCATAAGGCATATTAAACTTAGTTTTCCACAGATGCTTCAGAATCAAAGATGGTAGATCAAGCTTTAAATTTCTTTTTATTGCCAGAATGACAATAGCTTCGGTTTTATTAATCGTAGTAGAACTACCATTCTTTGGAAGCAAACAGTCTACAACTATCTTGTGTAGCAACCTTATCAGCAAGCTAAACTCAGTATTAAACACATCTTTTTCAGAATATGTTCCCACTCCATCATTTATTGCACGAAACAGATCATTTTTCTTAATGGACACAAAGAAGTCATCATCTTTCTCATCTTTCATAGCAAAACATGAAATAAGATCTTTCCTAGTTATCTTAACTTTTTGTCCAGCTATTTCAGACTTTAACTTCAGTCCATCCAACAAAGTCAAGTTATCATAAAATTCCTTGATAACTTCTCCAGCAACTTCACTAGACAAATTACACAGATTTCTACATCCTATATGATCGAGCCAATGGTTCCAATAGAACCCATTTTTCTTAAAGAAAGAAAAATCTATGAACGAATTATCAAGAATCTTGATATTCCCATTACCTTTCTTAGAAGAACTTCCTATCTTCTTCTTTTTTGCTTCTGACATTTTCTTTGGGGATCTTGAAGACAGTTTCCTCTTTTTTGAACTCGCTTTCTTTTGTGGTGACTTAGATATTTCTTCCTTAGAACTTTCTGAATCACCGTCTGAGTCACCGTCTGGTTTAGGGTTTGAACCCTCCTTAGTCTTTCCTTCAGATTCTGGGGTAGTAACATCTAGAGATTCATAAGAAGACGAATCTTTTTCCTTTTCTTGCTCTGTCTCAGGGGTTGTTTGGTCAACTTCGACAGACTCATTTTTCTTTTTTCGTTCTTTCTCTACCTTCTTGAAGTTCAGAGAGTGTTCGTGTTGAATCAGAAGATTCATCACGAATCTCTATCGTTCCTTTGACAACTTTCCCTTTAGGACCTTTTGAGGCTAGTCTGGATGATTTTCGTGGTGCCATGTTTAGGGTTTGGAAGAGCAAGGAGAGCGCGAAAAGAAAGATAATTTTGAAGTTTGTTTAGAAAAAGAAGGGACGTTGGATGACGAATAGCAGCAGCACAGGAAATGGAAGAGTCACGTCCTTGGCCGTTTGAAATGCGTGGGAAAATGGAGACGTGATTAATGATTCACTTGTCTTGCACGTTTTCCATAATCTTTTGAATTCAAAATCACAACACATAATTTATTAATTTATTTACTATTCTTATTATATATATGCATATATTTTTAAGAGAGAAACATATGAATAAAATATTAAAAAGGATAGCACATTCCAATCTCATTTCTCAAAAATTAGATTCACTTCCTCCACTACTTCATGACCCACCTCTTGAATGTAATTTAAACTTATAAACAATATCCGTCAAGAAATCTTGCTTCGACCTCATTGTATTAAATCTCCAATTCAATTCCTTGATAGACATTTAGAAAGTTGAAAATCTTATAACTATAGTTTTCAATTTAAATTCCAAAGTTCAAATCTTACATTAACCTGGAGCTCCAAATGTCGTTGTGTTACTTGTACTTCTATTGATTCAACTTAGTTTTTTTTTTTTAGCCTTCTTGTTCCATATTGAAAATAATTTACATCACTTGCATATCATTCATCTAATCTCAAAATACTCATTAACTAACCATACTACTTCCAATATGTTTTCTCAATCTCCAATATATTTTCTTATATTTTCCATCAATATATACATGAAGATTAAAAATTAATACTTATGTCCTTACGTAAAACTTTAAAATCATCGAATAACTTTTAACTCGTCCTTTGACATCAATACTCCTAACGTTTGGATATTTTCTTGATTTCTAGATTACTACTGCACTTTGTCTCCTAAATTTTTACCATACAATTCCATTCATTGCTCTAATATTAAGTGATTGTTCTTCACTTGGATTTAGTATTCTTTTATAACTATCAAATCTACTTCTCAATAAAAGATCTTCTTTGATTTTATACTTTTATCTCTAAGTTCATAAATAAATCATTACATCCTCTAAAACAACTGTACATTGCACTGTAGAAAATTCAATCCAACTCATTAACACTATTGGACTATTATACCTTACCTCTAATTACCACCATTTCCATTGAAACTTCTTTAGGACGTAGTCACCTTATAATCCTTCAAATAACAATCAGAAAACTCAAATCATGAAGTTTAAGATTTTTCAACCCTAACTCTAATGATTAACCTTACATTGCTCTCTTAGATCAGATGATTATAACATTTATGACTCTATTGGTTATCAAATATATAATATATATATATATATTTTTTTTTTTTCCACTATTGTCAGACATCATAATTAATCCACAATTTTTATTTACCATTTGTGCTATTTCAATTGTCTTTCGAAACTTGTATTGCTACTTTATATAATGATTTATATATATGGTCTCATATATACTTTTCTATGATTCATCCTAAAGCTTGTCATCATATATTAGTTCAGATATCATTATTGTCCGTTATTCATAGATTTCTCATACCTTATAACTCACTAAGATCACATTTCTTTCTTGCAACTGTTGTTCCACACATACATTCATATCTATAGCTTTATGTTTATTAAACCAATGATTGTCTCTCATAGTGCCATCCTCCTATTATGATTTTCTTTATACGTGCACTTCCTTTTAATCAACTTCAATCATTCTTATTTCGGCTCCAACTTTTGTCTACTTAATGTCTTTACTATTGTCATCTTATCTCAATAGCATTCTTTGCTCTCTTTTTTTTTTTTTTTTTTTTTTGTATATCATTCATTTCCTTACAGCTTTGACTACTTCTCGTCATACTAATGCTTGTCATCTCAATTTTACTATAGGTCACATTAAACACATTTCCGACTACATTATTAAGATTTTCTTTACCCTTACACTTGCCAATAACTTTCAATTAAGCAATCATTTATCCATCCTTCTTTCAAACACCATCTTTACTCCACCTCATCATATAAAAGAAATGAAAGAAAAACTATAAATATATATAATTGTATTAATTTGGTTGTTATGCTCCCAATAAATTAATAATAAATGAGTTATTTATTGGTATATTTCACTTGCTTGTATTATCATTATTTAGACTTTTGTCGTTTTGATTCTCTATTTTTTTTCTCATAATCATTTTACATCCTTCCTTTTATTTTAGTTGATTTTATGAGTTTACCATTTCATTAACAATTTTGACCTTTGCCATAATTGGCAACTTTTATTATATTTTTTTATTAATGTTAATGTTATAGTTATAAGGTCTACCAATTCTCATAGTTATTTCTTATTTTTCTATCATGACTATAATTTTATTTTGTCCTTTCTTCACTCATTTAGTTATGTTATACATTTATATATGTACATATATATATTCTCATATATTTTGTTGGTTTGCTTGTAATAAAAAATATTTTTATTTTATTTATCACAATTTAATAGTGAGAGGTGATAAGGTCATATTCATACACTTTCTCTTGATTATTCATGTATATATGTTATAGAT